>OW799233.1:122748332-123275832 GCA_941918925.1 Phyto melanocephala | reverse complement strand
AATACATTACGTTTTGTTTTAACTTTAAGAAAAATTGTTTATAGTTAAAGACCTCAAGTTCATTGCTAAAATCTGACATCTAAAATGTGTTTTTGTTGTTTCTTTTGCCCACCCATTTTCGTACTCAAGAAGTAAACTTGACACGCACATACAACTCAGATGTATGAATAGTTACTTTTATTTTATAATAGCACCCTACACTAGGTATTAAATATTTAAGTTTTATACTTTAAGGGCCGTATTCATAAAAAATATTTTAGGTTTATTGAAGGATTATTTAACAAATTTCTCTACAACATCTGTCAAATAAGCCTTTAATAAACCTAAAATATTTTTTATGAATACGGCCCTAAATCCGTAATAGATTTAGATTTTAAATTAACACAAAATTTAATTTTTCAGTCTTTTTCTTGTATTAATAGCAACTCTTATATGTAATCTTGAATAGCTGTGAGAATATGCAAACTTTTTCGATTAAAAATTTGCCAACCACAAATAATTTATTGTTAAAAGGGTTGGCAACACCATCGGGTTTTGACATAAGCAGGATACACTTAAAGGCCATGACTGACTATAAGATTTAGTCGTTCGAAATGTCAAAAATTGTATGTGTGTTCAGAAAGTGTGATAGAGTGGACAAAAGGTGCACATGTGTGACCGATTTGTTGACAAGCATGTCAAGAATTTTTCATAAAATAATAGTTTCTGTAGGATCTGAGTTGCTTTTTGCAAAGCAAGTACGACAGTGTGGCATTTAATCACACATTTTATTGCAATTTTGTCATGTATGACAGATATCTATCAGATTTTTTTACATAATCGCACGACTTTTTAGGACAGTCAGTCATGGTATCCGTAACTGATCAGCTTTGCTTTCTACTAAAATCTATATACAAAAAATTATTAATTCGCTTAGAAGTTAAAATTGTACGACCATTTTTATACCCTTCACCTGTGGTGCACAAGGGTATATATAGCTTTGTCATTCCGTTTGTAATTTCTACAATTTTCATTTCCGACCCCATAAAGTATATATTTTCTGAAAGCTTATGAATAGAGGAGTCGATTAAGCCCTGACCGTCTGTCCGTCTGCCCGTCTGCCCGTCTGTCCGTGTGTTGGTTGAAATCAACTTTTAGAAGCAACTATATGTTCCTCAGATCTGTATATGGTATCAATCTCTTGGAAATATCCAGGAATGAATCGCTATTGAAATTCAGCACAATCGCCCCATAACTTTCTGAGATATGATCAAAAAACCACCACCACCTCGTTTTTTTTCACAATTACAACAACAACATACATACATAGATACATGTGAAAAACATACCAAAAAAAAAATATTAAAAATAAGAAAAAAATAATAAAAAAAACTACAAAAAAAAAATTTTAAAAAAATTTAAAAAAAAATTTAAAAAAATTTTTTAAAAATTTTTGTAAAAAAATTTTTTAAAAAAATTTAAAAAAAATATAAAAAAAAAATAATAAAATATAAATATTATATTAAATAAAATAAAATAAAATTTTTTTGGCTCAGCTGGGATTCGATGCCACATTTATTCTAACGTGTACGTATGCACGTATTTTATATGGGATGAATGGTGATACAAACAATTGTTATTGCATGACTACACGTTGTGAAGGGTATATAAGATTCGGCACGGCCGAATATAGCACTGTTACTTGTTATTTAGTACAGTGTGCTGCGTCTCCACTTAGCAATTTTTATTGCTAAGCATAAGGAGAGACTTTGGCCGAATAACGGCACTTTATTGCTAAAGTGTGCCTATTTTCATTGGGTAGAGAACACGACATCAGTAATTTATTTATAAAATTTTATAATTTTGTTTCAACTTTGATGGTTTTTTGAAATATTTCACTCTAAATTATTACCAGATAAAATTATATAAATTTTCCTTTGATTCTGCAAATAAAAACAAACATTCAAAGAAAATAAAACAATTTTGACAGCTTATTGCGGCAAAAATTGCTCAAGCAATCAGCAGAACAATTATTGCGCAATAAATTGCTACATATGGCAATTTGCGGTTTACATGTCGCAACTTTAATAGACGCAATCAAATTTGACAATTTCGACAATAAATATTGCTACGTGGAGACCCCGGGTTATAAACTTTTTTGTTGAAGTTTTTCAAAAATAAAAAAAATTATTAGAAAAGAGTCACATTTTCTAATAAAAAAAAAAGAACAAAAAATTTAATTAGATTATAGCGTCAAAAAATGCTAAGAAATAAAATTTAGTTAAATTTTTATAAACAGTATTGTTTCAGGAAAAAATTGTTTAAAAATTGCAAATTCGCTAAACATTTTTTCAAAAATTCCAATGTGACGTTTTTAAGTGGTGTTCGCCAACAGTGGCTTCCAAAATCTGTGAATCAGATTTGCCAAATAATTTTAATATCACTTCCGATCATATCTTTAAGGTATAATTTTGTATATTTCTATTTTAACTCTAAATGTTTTTATTAAAAATAGGCTGTAACAAGCAAAAGTCGAAATTGCTGAAGACAAATTAATTTCTATAGACCAAATACCAATCCACGATTATGCACAAATTGAAATAAATATTTCATTAACAGAACATAAAATCATATATAATTATTTTATTTCAAATCTTAGAGCAACAAAAAAACAGATGTTAAAAATTTAAAAAATATTTAATTTGACGGATTAGAAAACTTCACTGTCTATATTATTTCCAAAATGGGGGGTAACACAATTTGGTTTAAGAACGTCGGAAGAAAAAAAATCTAACACCTTTGTAAATGTATTAACAGAGCTTGAATTATGCAAGCCAAATCAAAATTTTTAAAACTCTGAGATATTTAAGTTCAGTCATTTGGAAAATTAATACAAATTCGCTGTCAACTAATCAAAATCTATATAAAAAATTTATTACATGTAATTGAGTTTACAAATGTATGTTTTACTTTTACAAAAAAATTAAAATTTAAATAAAATTATCTTTAAATATTACCTTTTCTTTAAAAAATTACCTTATAAAAATATAGAATTAAAAAAAATATAATTTGGTGGAATGGAATGTGAAATGATTATATAGTAACAAAAGGCAATATTTTTAATTACTGCATTATAAACAGTAATTAAAATGTAATCTATACTTAGAATAAGATTGTAAAAAAATGTTTCTGAACATGAAATATTTTTTTTTTAATTTTTAAGGTAGTGTATATAGTACAAACATAATTTTTTTGAACTTTTGTCTATCTGTCCGTCTGTCTTTATAACTGTCTTTCTGAAATTGATTTGGCTCAAAAACTACATGAGTTTTGATCAAATTAAGCATTGACCTTGATACCTGTGTTACTATATAGGGTATATATTAGGGTGATCAATTATTCGACTTTTTTAAGAAACCGGTTTTCAAATAGTTTGAAATTTATAATTAAAAAAAACCGGTTGCTATTTCGAAAATTGAGAAAAACCCGGTTAAGCGTTTCGAATATATAAAATATAATATTTAAAGAAAAAACTAAAAAAAAAAATTTATAAAAAGATTATGATAAAAATTAAGTCTAAATATGAAATTTTTACGGTTTATATACGTTTGTCTGCACACTTACACAATCACAATGCAGTTGACTAATTTGGTTTTAATTAGTTGAATTTAAGGACAAAAGGTACTCTTTGTAAGTGAAATAAACTTTTTATAAGGCTGTTATAAATAAAACTATTATGCACCAACGTATTTTGTTTGAAATGATTTCTGTAATTTGAAATACATTTTAAGGGCTAGAAAGAAAATCTTTAAAATTTCATTTTAAACATTCTTTCTTATACCCCTGACAGACATACAAATACAGGCATAAACTAGTTTGTTTGATGGTTTAATTGAAATTTAAGTTGACAGTCACTCAAGGCCATTAATTGAAATTAGGATCTGGAAGAAGAGATTATTGGTTTTTCTTTATTGTAACTAAGTTTATGCTTCAATTATCCTTAACTTTTAACGTTAGGTTTATATCCTATAAAAAAATAATATTTAAGCTCAATTATTTTTCTTATTTTACATTTGTTTTTTAAACGACAAATACATTTCTTACAATATTATGGAAGAATATGTTATAGTTTTTGTTTTCTAATTTTTGGAAAATTTCCGCGTACTAAATATACTATGGTACGATTGGTTACAAAGATATATAAAAATAAACTTAAAAAAAAACAGGTTTTTCGGATAAAAAATCCGGTGTATTCGATATTCGAAAAATCAACATTTAGAAAAAACCGCCAGCTAAAGAGGAAAAAAACCGGGTTTTCTACCGGTTGTAAAACCGAGTCGATCACCCTAGTATATATAATATATCTTAAAATCAAAAAATTACAAAAATATTTTTAGGCCAGCAATGTGGAACTGGATTTAACTTTAATAATATGAAATAAATCTTTAAAGATTAAAAAAATTTTATATTTAACACTCAGAGATCTTATAACTAATAAGAAAGAATCAGATAACACATTTAACCATCATATACATAGGTAAAATTACCTCATTGTATTAAATCCTGGATTTCAGTTTTAATATTAAACGTCATTTTTCTTTATTACTTCCGACACCATCTCTGATTTAGAATTTTTACATAATTAGCTGTAGCCAAGCCCTTTTATTTTATACCAGTAAAGATGGAATTAAGACAAAAAATTATTCGCAATTTTTTTTCAGAGGCGTCTCGAATTTTACACATTTTTTTAATAGTTTACCATATTCTTCTGGTCAAGACCTTTCATTTGGAACCAATATCAAGGAGGAATAAAAGGGGTATGTTTTTAAATACCAGCGTAACGCAAATAGTTTTTCTCTATATTATTGCCAACTAGTGACCGATTAGTCCAACATTATTATTTTTCGAATATACGTAAAGACATTAAAATTACATATGGTAACAAATGTGTCGATAACTTATCCCAGGGCTGAAAAGTTTTAATTTTTAGGGTAAAAATATGGGGAAAACATTGGCAGTCCTGTTTATTTGCTCATGCATTAGAAAGTTATGATATAATTTTACTGGATTTCAGTAGCTATTCATTCCCGAACACTTCTAAAAGTTTGATAAAACATACAGGTCTGTGAAACAAGTGAAGGCTTCTGAAAGCTGATTTCAACCTACACACGGACATACGGTCAGATGGACAGACAGATATATCTCAATCGATTCCCCCATTCATGAACTTTCAAAAAATATACGATTTATGTTGTCGGAAATGAATGTTGTAGAAATAACAAACGGTATGACAAAGCTATACACATAAATATCGTTGGTCGCAGGTAGAAAGGCCCCAACTCAAATTACTGTAACTTTACATGGTAAAACAAAAACGTAAGAGAAACTGTATTATCATAAAGTAATTTCTTTTGTAAAATTGCTTATAAAACTGTTTTTTATAAAATTATTGCATTACATTTTTGTGTTGAGGTGTATTTGTGTGAAATGTTTTTAAAGCACTGAAAAACTCAATTTCATAAAAAATTCGAGTTAGGACCTTTCTATCTGTGACCAACGATATATACTAAAAATGTATGATTTGTATTTTTGTTGTATGTACTTTGTATCACACATTTAACCCACAGCCATATTAAAGCACTAGTATAATTCGTACCTCATGAAATTGCGAATTCCTATTAATTATAAATAATAAGAAGAAAACAAAAGCAATTACGTTTTATTCGTAAACAAGTCAAGTACTAAATTTACATACATTCATCAAATATACATACATGCATTTATGTACATATGTATGTATATCATCATCATTGGCGGAGTAGACTTTGATACGTTTTAAACATTAAACGCAGGTAGTTAATCAAACTTTTTCCAAAATGATTTCATAGTCAGTTAAGTACGAGAAAAAAAAATTTAAACAATTAAATCTTTAATAAAATTTTTTTTAATAACAAAACGCTGTTTCGCGTAAAATTTTCTAAAAATATGTATAATGTAATTGCTTTTTATTATTTTATTAACATCTTTATGATAATTTTATAGCTCAAGTTTCTGTGTGCCTTTTTTTTTTATTAGTATATGAGTAAGATATATTTGTGTTAAAATAAAACTTTTCGAAATTTTTAAAAAGTATTATTCAAACTAAAATTCTCTTCTCAATTAATTTCCTACGATCCATACTTTTCCACATCACTTTAATGAACAGTGATTGCATGGAATAAGCAAATACATTTTTTACATACTTGGTTTTTTTTTACTCATTTTTTTTACACAAGAATAAACGGGTGAATGAGAACATTCACATTTAGCACGCAAATTTACGAAATCTTTTGTTTTTTCTCCTTATTCCAATTAAACCAAGTAAATGGACAATAAAAATTGCTATTGCAAAAAATAAAGAAATGAGAAATTAAAATTTATTAGTTCATCAATTATTATTTATTTAAAATCAATTAGCTTAAAGGGTGTCTCGAAATGCTTTTTTACGTTTTAAAATGTCTCCCAAATCTATTTTTTTTTTTCAAACAAAAAATACATTTTATTGGTGTTATGGAGAAAAATTTCTAAACTTTATTATGCAAAAAACCAAAGTTTCAAATTTTAGTTTCTTTTGCAAAATTTCGCTTTTTTTCTTAACGCTTTGCATTAAACGTTGGACACACGTTTTACCGAAGTGTTTGATAGCTTTTTTCCAAATAAATCCAAATTTTTTTACATTTGAAGAAGCTTTGAACTTTGTTCTTAGTTAGTAGTGCTTAATTATAGCCCAATAGCGTTCAATAGGCCTTAGCTCTGGACAATTAGGTGGATTCATGTTTTTCGGTACAAAATTTATTTTGTTGGCCTCATACCACTCAAGGACGTCTTTGCTGTAGTGGCAGCTTCCCAAGTCGGGCCAAAACAGTGGAGGTATATTATGGCTTCTGTATAATGGCAATACAGCCTTTTTCAGGCACTCATTAATATAAAATTGGCTGTTCATTGTACGATTCACAATGATTGCCTTACGTCTATACGAGCCATCGATTTGTTCAGATGAGAACAAAACGTCGGCAGAGCAACTGTCAAAAAATTGTTCATGTTCTTTCCTGTGTTTTTTGATATGGAGAAAACGTATAAAGTGTATTTTGTTGCTATTTTTATGTGTCGCCTCTTTCTTTCATGTTCAAAATACCTTTTAATATCAGACATCGTTTTTCAAACAAATGTTCTGACACCGCTGTTTGAACAAAACAAAACATCGACAACAGCGGTCCACACTAGGCAAATTCATGTGCGCACAAAAAATGTTTCATTCGAACAAATCAATGGCTTGTGTGGACAGTACGTACTCAACCCATATGTTTTTTTGAGTGACATTGTTTGGTTTGACATTGTTAAAGCAAATAAACGATATGAACTTTTCTTTACTTTTAAAGTGATAAATATTAAATTTTTTTTTTTGCCAGAATAAAAATGAATTCTTTTTGATTTGCATACTTTTTATTTGTTTTTGTTGGTCATTAAGAGTTCTTTACAAAGTTTAATTATTTTCGACTAATGGTAATTTATGTTTGTTTAAAACTGAGAATGTGCAGGGAAGGTATGCCAAATCATGGACTTTTTATTTAACAAAATTTAATATATAAGTATTTACCATCAATGAATCATAAAATATTTCTTAATAATTTGTAATTCCCTTATTTATGAAAAATTTTAAAAAAATTTTACAATATCTTTATATTAGCAAAATACTCACACTTATGAATTTTAAATATTTTTTATACCCTTCACAGTAAGTGTAAAGTTATGCATGTATATATAGGTTTGTCATTCAGTGTGAACTTTCTACAATATTTATTTCCGACCCCATAAAGTATATATTTTCTGAAAGCTTATGAATAGGGGAGTCGATTAAGCATTATTTGTCTGTCCGTGTCTATGTTGCATATAACTTTTTGAAGCCCTCCGACACCGCCAAACCCGTGTAATGTCAAAATTTAAAAAAATATTAGGGAGCAGATTGCTTCTAGAAATCAGCATAATCGCCCAATAACTTTCTAAGATATGAGCAAATAAACACAGCTGCGTCTGTTTTTTGCCAAAAAATAATTTTCCAGCCCTATAATAATTTATAGACACAGTTGTTACTATTTATAGATTTGATATGCCTCTGGAGATATTAATAAAAATCTTAGACAAATTGGGGACTAATCGGCAAAGTTATAGGCAAAAAAAAATATATTTTTTAAATATATAATTTTTTTCAAACTTCTAAATAATTAAGATTCACTTAAGATTTCAAATTATAAGCTGTAATCTCAAAAATTATTGTTAGGAAAAACTAACAAATCGGTTTGAAATCAACTGAGGTATAAGCACCAAAGTGCAACTGCTTCGGTTTTTTTCCTAAAATTTACAAACGCAAATCGCTATTTTTCAGTTTCTATTCAACCGAAAGAGTCAATATGGGGATCAAAGTAGTATTAGAATATGGTAAGCTATGAATAGAAAAAAAAACCAAGATGGCCTCAAAAATTAAATAGTGAATATATGAGTCTAATATAGTAGTAACGGCTTTGTCCCCTTTAACCACCACAATATTGGTATCAAATATAACGGCTTGACCAGTACATTGTAGTAAACTATTTAAAAAAGTATAAAATCCAAGATGGCATCTGAAACAAAATGGCGGAATAAATTTTTTTCAACCCCAACAATATTGGTATCAAATGAAAGGGCTTGACTAGCAGAATACAGTTAACTATGTAAAATTTTAAAATCCAAGATAGTGTCGTTAATAATAAGGAAAATGACGTATTACACGAAGTTTAAAATCTAGGCTTAGCTACGATGTGGCTTTTATACCTACACGCAAAGAAAAAATATGGTTGTGGTAACTATAATCGAAGAGCAACATATTATGATTGAATTTTATGATTAAAACATATAATGGTAACCAGTTATCATTATTATGTTTAGTTAAAGTATCATTCAATAATCATATATATGACTACAATTGAAATCGACAATCTTTGCATTTTTACGGAAGATTATTGTCTTTTGCTGTAACAGACGCATATTGCTTGTACTCACCAATTTAATTGCAATTTTTATTCCAATATTTTTTTATGTAATCATACTGTTGTCTCACCTAATATTTTAGATTATTTGTAATTTTTAATGCTTTTGAAAATAATGTTATTTTAGTCAAAAATAATTTTTTTAAATCATACTATTTTTAAATGATAACCATTTTGAAATTTTTACGAAAAGTAAACATTAAATGATACAATTTAAGCAAATGCTTGATTATCGTGACAAAATATATGATGAAATGAAACAAAAATAACTATTACTTGTTTTGACAACCAAATATTGTTATAGAAACTATAATATGACCGTCGTGATCATGTCGTAACCATGGTTTTTCTTTGCGTGTATGTACCTGACGGTGAAGGGTATTATCAGATTCTGCACGGCCGAATATAGTGCTCATACTTGTTTTTCTTGAAAATATTGTACTTTTAAATAGTTTTGTTTAAATTGTCTATTTTTTTTAAACCGATAATTTTTTTTTAAATAGTCCCTCTGGAAATTCTTACTAAAGCAATTTATAAATTAAAAAAATTACACAAACTATGTATAATACCTTTCACTTAATTTACGTTTTAATTAGCTGGTTGAGTTAGTTGACTTAAGTACATAATTTCTAAATTCAAAAAATCCCTTACGTCTCCTTAACTTTGAACACAGTTGGTAAATTCACAATGTATGCTATCATGTCGTATTGTCATAAGTTTATAAAATTTAAAAATTTTTTAAAAGTTTAGTTACGTTCATTGCTAAAGTTTTAAACAATTTTAAAAATTGCAGCAATACTATCATGTCGTATACCTACCTTATAAATCCACCAAGTGTAATTAAGCTACTTGCAGTAGCAAATTAATTTTTTAATTCATTATCAAGACTATAAGAAACATATTTCGCAGCAAATTTTCCATGAATAGAAATGTTTTTTTTTTATAATCAACTTCAATTGCAATACTTTTTAATTAAGAACAATTTTTCATGCATAGAAATGTCTATTATTGTCTTTTTGTTGTTACTGTAGCAAATACAGTAATTGTAAAAAAAAAATCATTTAATTAAATCAAGCACGTTTTTTTCAACATTTGTCAAATGCTTTTGCGGCAAATTTATTAGAATTCATAAATTTCAATAAAAATGCAGTCAACTACAATTAAAATATTTACTAAAAAAAAAAGACACAAAATCAAACTTGTTGAAAAGCTTAAAGCTCAATGGGAACTATTATTATTTATTTTTGCTAAAGGATGGTTTTGTTAAATAGAGAATTACTGAGAAGAGAAAAAAGAGCTAAACGTGAACAACTTACCTTTCTGGTTCTTATCATTTTGGCAAGATCAACGGCGGGTATTTCCAATAGATGCGATTTAATGGGCGGCAGCTTTTTACGGTTCACTTTGATGTTAGTGAAACGACTATAGGGTACAACGAACCAACTGAACACGATCATGGCCGTACGCAGAAAGCGCCGCATTATGTACCCCATAATTCTGGAACAAAGTAGGACAGCAATTTTGGCGATTTTTTTTAACACAGGCAGAAAGGAAGAAAAATAAAAATATAAAATTACGATTTTTCGTGGTTTTTGTTTGTTTTTTTTTTTTCTTTTTGGCTTTAAAACTTAAAACTGGGTCAAAAATATACGTTTGTTTTTGTTGTACATATATTTTTGTGCAATAGATTTTTTTTAACTCTTGTGATTTGTTTGCGTTGTGTGAGATTTTTTTTTTTTATTTCTTTGTTTACTTTGGTTTTTTGTGATGGTATTTCTTTGACTGGTTTTAATGTTTGTATTTTGGCCAGTTTAAAGAGTGTTGTTAATAACCATTAGCCAATTTGGTTTAGCTACTCTCGACACGAGAGTGCTAAAACCAAAGGCATGGTCTAGAGCCAACTTTAGTGCTTCTTGCCAACTACTACATGCATTTTTTTCTTTGGTATTTGACTAAGAAACCACAATACTATACAAGTATTTTTTAAATTTGAAACACTATCAACACCACACTAGACATCCACTACTTTTAAGTATTTTTGCTTTACTATTTTGTTTCTTTCTTCTTTGTGTTGCATTTGTTTAAGAATTGTGCAATTTATTTTTTTGTTTTTTTTTTCTTGCTATTTTTTATAATTATTATACTGCCAGCATAAAATGTCTAACTATGTAATAATATTTGGCTATTTTAGTTTCAACCACTAAAAATTCATTGAAATACAGAGACACTTTGCAAGTAGACAGACTTTGTATCGATCAGTAAGTTGCACAACATGCGTTGTGTTTATGTCGTTTATTTTGCTGTTGTCTTAAGGCGCGTCTGCTGTTGCATTGGCTCAAGTGAGGATGACAATTTAACAACGTTGTAACGTTCCACCGAAGTTTTACGTTGTCTGTGTGGCAGGAGCAAATAACCGGGATCATGTAAAGTATTGTATTAGTAGTGGAGCAACCAACTATGTTGGATAGATACGACGCTTAAAACAATCAAACGACATTCGTTTGATTGTATTTGTGTATACTTTTAAGCCAAAAAGTAGGTTTGCCACAGGCTGTAACTTGCGCGTATCAAGATTTTTGTGAGATAATTTTTTTTATATAATTTTATCGGTTTTAGTTTTTTTTTTGCTATTAGGTTAAGAAATTTTTTCTTTAAAAATGAACTCTATTGAATTATATAACTTTATTTATTTTTTTTTTTAATTTTTCTGTTATTTAAGAAACAGTTTTTTGATTTCTTTTGTGTAATAATGCATCTTAAAGATACAAAATTATACGCGCATTTTATTAAGTTTTAATTGTCGCTTTAAATTTGCTAAGATTTCAAAATCTTTTTTTCAAATTCATGTTTTTTACAATTTGTTTTAATATCAAGAAAAAGAAATCATAAAAACACCAAAAATTTACACTGATCACTGTAACGGCAGTCTGACTAACTCTTTAACGCCCGACTTCTGTTGAGTAAATAGTTTATTCAGCTCAAGTTGCATAGTTATTTAAACAAACGTTTACAACTTAAACACTGGCCATCAGGGATGGAAATCATGGTACAATTGTACATTTTATGGTACATTTTTGACCTTGTTGGTACCGTGGTACTACCGCGAGCTACTTGGTACAATTTAAAAATTCCAATGTCTCACTATATGGCAACAATAATTTTGTCCATGTTCTCTTTAATTTTGTTTGTGTGTGTCTTATTTTATAGTGTCAACTTCTCTGTTTTTGTTGCAATGCTGTTGTCAAAGCGAATTCATGTACCAGGTGGTGTCAAGTCTGCAACAACAAAATCTGTCTAGTACTTTATTTCAAACTTCTAACAAAAATTACCTGTTTATTTGGCACCACCTGATACATGAATTCGCCTTGGCTGTTGTTATATGTATTTTATTTTACTTATGATTCGTAAGCATGTAAGGTGGACTTTAATAATGAAGTACTAAAATGGTTCGATAAGTTTACTCCAGAACAGAAAATTAATTATCTCTAAGTATTAAATAAATTAAATTTGTTAAACAACCGATCTCTACGTATGTACCTATGAATGTAATATTTAATATTTTTTATTGTATACTTCTGAATTTTTATAAACATTTTTGTTAAGTTTATGTTTTTATTAATAAATATTAAAAAAAATGGTACCGTCATGGCCTAAAAAGTACATTTTGTTTTCATACTTGGTGCAAAATCATAAAAGTAATTTTTCTTCCCTGCTGGCCATAAATTGTATTTCATAAAAATGTACTATTAACTCTCGTTTTTTTCATAAAGTTTCTCTCTCTCCCTCTCTCTATTTTACCCATTGTTGCACGCTCTTTTTGTTATAAACTAGAGTTTTGTTTGTTTTCTAGTTCTTGTATTAAATTTATAGTGACTTGTTTAATTATAATTTTTGTATATTTTGTCCACAAACATATAAACAATATGAATGCATTCGTATCAAACAAAATGTATTTAAAACGAACGAAAACATAGATGCAAAGATTGAGCCAACATCAAACAAGTTAGAAGCTATGATTTTAAACAGAGATGCCATGCCGTTCAACGGTAACTTAGTTAACCTCTAAATAATGCGCTTTATGAATATCCGAAAGAAATCGGGACCAATTTACGCCGGTTGGTATTTAGCAAGTAAAGATGGTAACAAAAATTTAATTTGCCCGGAGTCGGTGCTATTACAAAAAAAAAATAATAACAACTTTTTCATTTTGTTATATTATTACGAGCCTTATTATCCATTCCGCCAAGGAATGTAATGTCACCTCAACTATGTAACTCTACACCGGAGTGGTACAGATAAAGAAAAAAGAAAAAAAAGTAAGAGTGCTATATTCGGCCGTGCCGAATCTGATAATACCCTTCACTATCATGTACATAGGTATAATCCCACATCGTAGCTTATATTTCATGTTTACGCCATCTTTCTTTATTATTTCCGACGCCATTATCGATTTTGTATTTTTACGTAGTTATCTGTATTCTAATAGTCAAACCCTTTCGTTTGATACCCATATTGATGGGGTTAAAAAAAATTGATCCGCCGTTTTGTTTTAGACGCCATCTTGAATTTTAAATTTTTTTAATAATTAACTGCATTGTACTGGTCAAGCCCTTTCATTTGAGTTTGAGGTGTGTTCAAGAAGTTACATTTTAAAATACCAGATTTGACTTATATACAAATTTATTGTCCGCCATTTTTTAGTGGCGACCAACTTGAATTTTAATTTTTTTATAGTGCTTATATTGGGCTAGTCAAGTCCTTTCAGATGATACCTCTCGGTTGTCTAGAAGCTGAAAAAAAATTGATTTTCGTTTGTAAATTTTGGAATATATATTTTTCAAAAAAAAATTTTGCCTATAACTTTACCGATTAAAGCCCGCTTTATCCAAAATTTTTCACGAATATCGCTAGACAGTTATTATATCTACAAATAGTAGCAAAGGTATTTATAAATTATTCTATGTCTGAAAATTTTAATTTTATTGGTAAAAATATGGGAAAAAAAACAGAGGCAGTCCTGTTTATTTGCTCATATCTCAGAAAGTTATAAGTCGATTGTGCTGAATTTCAATAGCGATTCATTCCCGGATATTTCCAAAAGATTGATATCATACACAGATCTGAGGAGCATATGATTGCTTCTAAAAGTTGACGGGCAAGGGACAGACGATCAGGGCTTAATTGACTCCTCTATTCATAAGCTTTCAGAAAATATATACTTTATGGGGTCGGAAATGAAAATTGTAGAAATTACAAACGATATGACACAAAGATATGCACCACAGGTGAAGGGTATAATAACTGAAATATCTACAAACATTAGTAATAAAACGAAGTCAGCTAAAACCATACAGAGAAAACAGATTCGTTATGGCAGCCGAATTTGTTGCCAATTACACAATTAACCCAATTTTCAACGTAAGAAACGTTTTTTGGTAAAATTGTGATCCCGGGGGATTCCCGCAAAGTCGTATTTAAAAGTCGTTTTAATATTAGAAATGTAAATCTATTAAAGGTTTAAAGTAAGGTGAAAGCCACAACAATTATTTGAAAATTTTTAAGGGTCTATAACAGCTTAATAGTGCTATTGGACGTCTACAATATTTTTGTGATTATTGTTTATAAACCCTTAATATTGCTGTTTAAGGTAAAAATTATCAATCGCAATTTAGTTGCATATAACAGAATAGATTTCAAATTTAATTCATAAATCTTGCGCTAAAAATTACAGGTAAGATGAGTTCCCTTAAGCTTATCGATCACTTTGAAGTTAAAGTGTAGTTTAATAAAAAAAAACTAGTTATATGTTCGATAATATCTTTATTCGATAACTTTAGCCATTGGCAAGTTATAATAATGAACCTTAAAGTTATTTTATAATATTTTCGAAAAAGCAAACTTGTTATTTAGTTGTCGTTTAACTTTTGTCTAGCTTACCGAAATAGCTGATTGCAAATGTTCCCCGCAGACAGACGGACTTTACTCACAAGAAGCAGGAACGTACTTACTTTGTATTTTAGTCTAGCAAACGGCATTTAAAAAATTAACTTTTTTTTGGAAAAATTTTACTTAAAAAAATTTGTATTTTTTTCAGCCTACACCTGGCAACACTGATTTCAAAGTTGAGTTGCTGTTAACAGCTTTTAGAATACGCATTTAATATGTGACTGTTAAGTTCGATCATTTTAAAATCAAACATTTTATGTTTGTCACTTTTTTTAAGAATCAATGTCTCATAATTTAAACTTAATTCTCTGTTAAGTGTATGTTTTTTCTTTGTTGAAAAAGAGAGTAATAATATGATTTAGTTTACTGACATCTTTTGGATTTAGGTTTTTAAAATTCATTAATTTGTTTAAAAACAAAACTTCTTCAATACTGAGGTCAAACGTGCACTTAAGTTAAGTTAATAATGTTGATTTAACTTTAACATTTATAATAGAAACAAAATATTTTTTTTTTACTTTTTTTCGCTTTGATATTATACTTCTTTCGTAGAACAAATTCAACTAAACTAATTCATATATTTTTGTAACTTATTGAAACTAACACAGAATTTACGAAAAATTGTTTATAAACAAAACATAAAATATAACATATTTTTTATTAAAAAAAATTTTTGAAATCTTTATTTTGCTGAAATTTTTTCAAAACAAATTTCATGGAGAAACTCGCTAAACATTTTCACGAAGTGGAAATTTTGTTAACCGTTTTAAAATTATTTAGAGTCGTCGTTAAAATGTAAGACAAAAACCAACACACACATGCTACACCAGATGGCAGTGTATTTATAAAAAGTTATTGTTGATTGTAGTTTTTGGCTTTCGACGGCGTTGGTCGTAATTATACTTATAACGATCACTATCAATACCAATAATATGAAACAGTATGCTCTAGCAGAATGACTTTCGCAATAATCATTTGAGGGTATGATTTTCTTTTACGGCTATGAAGTGTATTTGACACCAATATCGTGCGATTTGCCTTCTTTAGACATTTATATATGATAAGAGGACACTGCGATCACTTTAATTCAGCCAAATCTATAGAGCAGAACTTAAAAAAGAATTTAAACTTTCATCCATGTATTAACGTGCAAAGTTCATTGAGTCAATTTTCAGTGTGGAATTTGTGATTTTTGTCACAATTTATTGTATAAAGTTTTTATACAAGTAAACAAATTCGGTTTAACTTTTGGACAGAACAAGTGTAATAGGTTCTCATTATTTCATACATTATTTAGTAATGAGGGGTCGTTACCAACATCATAACTTTAATATACGGAATAATGATCTGTTGGCAGTAGTATTTTTTTAACCAGTAAATTAGTGCTTGAATATGTACAATATTATAATAAATCGTCATGTTTTCCAAAAAGGCCTAAGTTACAAAAAAATCAAAATTCACTTTTTGACTGATTATGATGCTGCGCCGTATTCAAATACATGTACATACATTTATACAATTAACAAGTAAGAGCGCTATATTCGGCCATGCCGAATCTTATATACCCTTCACAACGTGTAGTCATGCAATAACAGTAGTTTGTATCACCATTCATCCCATATGAAATACGTACATACATATAAAAAACATACTTATATAAAAACATCCCATTCTAAAATTATAAATTTACGTATGTATGTTAAAAAAAAAAAAAAAAATTAAAAAAAAAATTTTTAAAAAATTTAAAAAAAATTAAAAAAAAATTTTTAAAAAAATTATTAAGATATAAATAATAAATATAAAACAAAAAAAAAAATAAAAAAAAAGAAATAAAAAAAAATAAAAAAAAATTATAATAAAAATATAAATAATATACATATTAAATAAAAAATAAAAAAAAATTAAAAAAAAAATTTTAAAAAAATTAAAAAAAATTGTTTTTTGATGCCACGTTTTCTCTAACCAGTATACACGTTTGTATGTATGTATGTTGTTGTTGTAATGTTGTTTTTGTGAAAAAAAAATCGAGGTGGTCGTGGGTTTTTGCTCATATCTCAGTTGTTTATGTACCGATGTTTCTGATTTTCAATACCGATCTACTCTACTCCCGGGTCCAAGCGATGTCGGGGGGCATCAAAAAGTTGATTTCAACATACACACGGACAGACGGTCAGACTGACAGAGTGACAGAGCTTAATCGACTTCCCTATTCATAAGCTTTCAGAAAATATATACTTTATGGGGTCGGAAATGAAAATTGTAGAAATTTCACACGGAATGACAAACCTATATATACCTTTTTTCACTGTGTGAAGGGTATAAAAATAACGATCTTATCAACAAAATTCGAGAAGCCCTAAGTGCAAGCACAAATATTCTTAAAACAAAAATGTAACCTACGCCTTTCGATTAAATTAAATTTTAAAAAAATTTGTCGTGATTTTTAAACTAACCGTGAATGGAAATGTCTATAGTGAAACAGTACTGATTAACTATCGACTCACCAGTACTAATGACTAATTACACCCTAGTTATTTGCTATAGACCAGTGCTATTCAACCTATGGTACGCGTACCACTTGGTGGTACGCGAAAAACTTCCAGTTGGTATGCGAAATCTTTTAAAATTTTAACGATTTCTATTTTGCAATTGGAAACAAAAAGAAAAATCATCCTAAAAGTATACCTTAATGTACATGTTCTTGTTATGTTTTTTGTAATTTTTATTATTTTTTTTTAATTTTATTGTTTTTTATTATTAATAAATAAAATAGATTAAAAATTTTAAAATTGTTTACATTATATTTTTTTTGGTGGTACGCGAAAAGTTTGTCCTGAATTTAGTGGTACACGAGTCAAAAAGATTGAATAGCACTGCTATAGACATTTAACATGTGCTTGTCATTGAAAATCCACTAGTACCATTAGAACTTCTGACTAGGTAGTTCTTATGAGACCATATAGCGACATTGGAACCAGGTATTCACCAGTTCATTTTAGTAATTCTAATCTTCATTTTTGGTATTTGTACTCCATTAAATTACATAAAATATTATTTTTTAATGTGAAAGTTTACCACAGATTGTCATAATTTTACTGGCAATTTTTTTAATTTTTTCTGTTTATTATTTCAAAGTCTTAAAAGTGTAGACGCTTTGTTGACAATAGCACCAAAAATTCACCAAAATAGTCGACAAAAGTGGTAACCGAGAGACTCTTGTTCTTAGGCTTCCTGCAGGGAATTTACCACATTAAAATAGGTACCCTAATACCCCGATTTGCGGCTTTAATTGGGACCGACAAAATGCGACGCTTATCGAAAGAACGCAAAACGATTCACATTTCACCACACTTTGAATTTTATTCCAAAAACAATTGTTGTAAAAAAATATTGAATTTCTTTTTCTTCTCTGATTCTGGATAGAATTAATTACATTTTTACAATTAATAAACTTCAATTTTTTGTAACTTGTTTGGCCTGCAAATGTGTGGCAGAATTCTCCCAATATCACCAAGTTTTCCTCCAAGTTTAAAACGTTCTAAAATCTCTAACATTTGTTTCAAGGAAATTTGTTTTTACCACACAAATGTAAACTGACTTGAACTAAAAACTTAAAACATATAAATAAATTGCATTCAAAAAAATTTTATACACAAGAAATAAAATAGAAATTCCTTTTGTACGGGTGTACCAAAAAACAATGCCAATCGAAACACAACCGACGCAATTCGAAGCTACAACTCAAAACACCGCTAAACGGGGTATTAGTGTAATTTGTTACTATTTCTTAAACTCAGAATTTCTTCTTTTTAATTTTTATTTGTTGATTATTTTCTTTTATGATTTTTTAGTAAAAAAAATTAAATAAAATTTTAATTGTAAAATAGTAAAAATATATTTCATTTATAAATTAATATTTATTCGAAATTTGTATTCTTAAATTTATTATAAATCATTGTTAGTCAGGCTTAAGTTCATTTTTCTATTATTAAACTTCCTAAAACATGTTTTAATTTAAATTAAATTATAGTCATTTAAGAATATTGAAAAACTATTCCCATATTAGCCTTGTGGAATAAATTTTCGCAACCTGCTACTATATCGTCATCAGGGGTCAAATTACGGCATTCGATCACAATCGAAATTTTACTCGAACGATCGAGCTCGCTGTGCTTTAGGTATAGAGAATCTTATAAGAATTTCAAATTTCGATCACGTTTGAATGCCGTAATTTGCCCCCAGCACTCTTTATCTGCATACTCAGATGTAATTTTATTTTAATTTTGTAAACTATGTTACAATTTAATGGAAACAGAATTAGGGAAGTTTATTATTGATTTTTAAATTTGTCTTTTTCTTTCTTATCAAATGACATTTTATTCATGTTTACATCTCCCATATTCTAAATACATTTTTGTTATGCTTTATATATCCATCCTTCGACTGGAACTATAAAAAGGCAAAGTTTTAGGGTGCTTAACAATATTGTAGATAAATGAACTTAAGACAGAATAAAAACGATTTATAATTTATTTTATTTAACTACTTAATAAAGAAATTAAAAAAAAAACTTTCCTTTAGGATTACCAAAACCATTTTTTTTTACTGACTTACGCCCTTTTCAGTTTCAGAAAAAGGCATAAGTTACATATCTTTGCAAATAATTAAAAAAAAACTTGATATTTTTCTTTAAATATTAATTCTAAATAAGAAAAAAAATAATTTTATGATATTGCGCTTTAAACAACTGAAAATGGTAATTTATCAATATTTTCAAGAAAAATGTGCACTTTCATAAGGCCGAAACCGCCTGAAGGAGCGTTCCAATACTTTTGCGATATACTAGAAAGTTCTTTACTATTGTTTTGGCTATAATTTTTGTCATAGTATTGGATAAAAAATCTCAATAGTTTGGCTGTTATAGGCCAAAATATCAAAAAAAACGTGACAAAAAGTGGTGAATTTTCTACATTTTCGACTTTTTTACCATGATAACGAAGTTTTTTCAAAGTAATATGTTCAGAGAACTTTACAAATTTTCCAAACAAAATAAAGTCTGAGAAAAAACTTTAAGTCAAAATCCGGAAGCTCGATTTTCACCGTAGACGTATGGTCTAGTGGACTTTTTTCCTCAGTACAATCCTAAGTATCAGAAACGCGAAACGCCCATTAAGATTTTTTCCCTTCCATACTTATCGCCCCACCCTAATGTATTTATGTATATGACCAATATTACTTGCTTACTTACTAGGCAAGCATTGGCGTAATTAGATCTTTCTGGGTGGTGTAATGCCCTTTACAGAATTGTTTTGCCCACATTGTTTTGTACACCACAGGTGAAGGGTATAAAAAGGGTATATATAGGTTTGTCATTCCGTGTGAAATTTCTACAATTTTGATTTCCTCATAAAGTATATATTTTCTGAAAGCTTATGAATAGGGGAGTCGATTAAGCCCTGTCAATCTGTCCGTCTGACCGTCTGTCAGTGTGTATGTTGAAATCAACTTTTTGAAGCCCCCCGACATCGCTCGGACCCGGGTGAGGTATTAAAATATCAGAAATATTCGGGAGTAGATCGGTATTGAAATTCAGAAACATCGGTATATAAACAACTGAGATATGAGCAAAAACCCACGACCACCTCGATTTTTTTTTTCACAAAAACAACATTACAACAACAACATACATACATACAAACGTGTATACTAGTTAGAGAAAACGTGGCATCGAATCCCAGCTGAGCCAAAAAAATTTTTTTAATATTTTTTTTTTAATTTTATTTTTTATTTAAAATATTATTTATATTTTTATTATTTTTTTTTTAATTTTTTTTTTTTTTTTTTTATTTTTTTTTTTTTTTGTTTTATATTTATTATATATATTTTAATTATTTTTTAAAAATTTTTTAACTTTTTTTTTTAAATTTTTTTTAATATTTTTTTTTTTTTATTTTTTTTAACATATATACGTTAATTTTTAATTTTACAATGGGATGTTTTTATATATGTATGTTTTTTATATGAATGTACGTATTTCATATGAGATGAATGGTGATACAAACTACTGTTATTGCGTGACTAAACGTTGTGAAGGGTATATTAGATTCGGCATGGCCGAATATAGCACTCTTACTTCTTTTATTCTCAAGTTATCCCACCAAAATTGCATATAAATATATATTTCAAAAGTCCACATCCTTATTTTAATCCGCCTATACTTATCGGCGTCCTGCTTTGAACTATTAGATAAGAACTATAAAATTGAAAAAAATTCTACTTTATTCTTTAAATTATTTGTTGTTTGCTTTTCCGCTCTCTGAAAGTATTTGAAAATTAAAAAAAATATATTTTTTTTTCTAAAGTCCACAGAATTTATCATTAAGTATATTCAACTCATGTTCTTTGAAAATTAAATGTAGCCGCAAACTACTTATTTATCACTGGATTTAAAAACAGATGTATAGCGTTAATGAGAATCCAAAAAGATTATATATATTATTCATTTTATTCTCAATACGTATTATGAATGTTCTATAGAGAACTAAAAGCAGTTTAATAGAAAATATGAATATTTATATTGAAATGAATAAAATGAAATCACCTTACACTTATTAAATTTAAGTGTTAAAAATTATTATAATTCCCTTCACTATTTGACTGAAATATCTGCTGAATGAATTTATCTAAAATTGGCTGAAGACAATGCCAATTATAACTTCAATATTTTTTTTAATTTTAATTATCTTTGAAATCTGTAAAAATATATTTAATTATATTTAAACCAATTATAAGATAATTTATTATTATTTTTACAGAAATAATCATATATTGTTAATATTTAAATTAAAAAAGAAAACAATAATAAAACATGATTATTAAACAATCCAAGTGTTAAAAAAGTTAAACAACATACAGTCGAATACGGCTAAGAAAAAAAAAACAGATCTTCGTATAAATAAAAAAAAATCGGTTAAACCAACTTCCACTTTTTAGATTGTTTGATGAAACGATGAAATAAAATAAATATGTCATTTACAATAAACGAGATACACATAAATATACATATATACATTCTTGCATCGAAGCTGTTGGAGATCTAAAATCCACCAATATAACCAATTGAAGGAGATATGCGGAAAATGGTGCAAAGGAGTATTGCGTAGTTGTAGTGCTTAATATTCAATGAGGTTTAAAGTTGTACGAATGGGTTTCTGTCGTTGGTTTTGCAGACGACACAGCGTTAGTATGTGTAATAAAAGAGTTACAAGAAGCAGAAACTGCTACACGCAAAGAAAAAATATGGTTGTGGTAACCATAATCGAAGAGCAACATACTATAATTGAATTGTATGATTATGTTTAAAATAATAATGGTTGCCAGTTATCATTATTATGTTTAATTTAAGCATCATTCAATAATCATATATATGACTACAAATGAAATCGACAATCTTTGCTTTTTTACGGCAAATTACTGTCTTTTGCTGTAACCTACTCATATTGCTTGTACTTACCAATTTAACTGCAATTTTTTACCAATATTTTTTTACATTTTCTCGTTTATTTTTAAATTTTCTTTAATTTTTCAAAATTTTTTTTCCTTTTTTTGACATCTCAAACTTTTAAAATAATAAAAATTTATTCAGCAAGAAGAAGAACAATTTAAATCAAATTATTATTAAAAAAAAATCATAGCTTGATTATTTTGTAATCATACTGTTGTCTCACCTATTATTTAATGATTGTTTGTAGTTTTTAATGATTTTGAATATAATGTTATTTTTGTCAAATTAATTTTTTTTAAATCATACTATTTTTTAAAGATAACCATTTTGAAATTTTTACGAAAAGTAAACATTAAATGATACAATTCAAGCAAATGCTTGATTATCGTGACAAAATATATGATGAAATGAAACAAAAATAACTATTACTTGTTTCGACAACCAAATATTGTTTTAGAAAAAATAATATGACCGTCGTGATCATGTCGTAACCATGGGTTTTCTTTGCGTGTATCAACGCCTAACACTATGCAAAATTTAAGATCATGCCTCTTCTCTGCGAAACTCACTTTGGCCGATCATTAGACTGAAGCGGTACTACTCAGTAGTCGTAAACCTAGGAAAACGTTTAAGCTTAAGCTTGTTGCATAGACACAAAGTTTTACCTGAAATTTGTTTGTATTATGATTGACAGTCGTTTAAGTATATAAATTCAAAGCCGAACACAAGGGGCTCAAAATATCTACAAAGGGAACTGCTATTCGGGATAGTACACTCCTGTATTCATTCTCCGTATAGTCAGATTCTTTGAGGTTTTCAGTATATGTAAAACTTATTAGTTCTGTGTTTGTTGCCATACGTGTGTCCTGCATTTTGCAATGTTTAGGATAAAACAGCTTTTGTTATTTCTGGTCTAATTCCAATTGACCTTTAGCCTCATGGATAACTTAAACATTGGCGGGATGGCGAAAAATATGAGTATGTATTACTGGTACCAATTATCAAAATCGGTCAAGGGTAGGTTAATAGTAATACTAAAGACTGGATCAACAGGATAGTCATGAAGATCTAAATCTATATTTAACACAGAAGTTAAGTG
This sequence comes from Phyto melanocephala, assembly GCA_941918925.1. NCBI lineage: Eukaryota > Metazoa > Arthropoda > Insecta > Diptera > Rhinophoridae > Phyto > Phyto melanocephala. The sequence goes on along the minus strand of OW799233.1, from coordinate 123,252,242 downwards.
GACATGGTTGCTTTAAACACAACTTGGATCCGTTAATCCGAATAGTTTCTATGAGGACGATGCACGACATGTCTTCTTTATATGTCCGAGATTCCGAAGTGAAAGGGCGAATTTAGAAGAGGTAGTAAAGTGTAATATTACGCCGACAAATGAAGTAAGTATTATGTTGTAATTCTTAGATAACTAAAGTAGTTTGTGTCATCACGTTAATTGGTTCTGAGGAGATTTGTAGATAAATCGGATTGGGATAGTTCAGGTTTCTACCATCCCCGTCCTGTAAAGAAATACCTTGCGGCAGTGCCTTAGGAAATTTGGATTGAAGATAGGCGTTTTTTCCCATGTCAATGTCTCGCACTACTGTCAAATTTTACGGGTTAGTATCGCCAGAGCCTTTAGAAGGCAAATACTTATATGCTTGGTTTAAATTTAGGGCACAAATTCCGCTATCGTAATTTTACTCGACCGTTCGAGTTTTCTGCGGTTTTAGTATAACGATTTTTATAAGAATTCTAACATTATAAGCTCGCAGAATTATTTTTATAAATTGAAACATACTTTTATTGGTTGTACATAATACGATTAAAATTCGCTGGCGCAGCGTTGCAATTCATCAGCTGTAAATTAGTAACTTTCCAATTTAATGATTTTTTTTAGTTATCCGAATTCGACTGTAGAAACATAAAATATTTTACAAGTTAATAATTATAAACTGATGAAATTTTTTCAAAGAAATTTTCAAAACCTCTTTTTTTTTAAACTTTATTTTTTTACAACTTTTGGTTTGTGGTTTAATTCATAGAATTGTTTGCACACCACAATGTGACCTTTACCCCAATATATTTATGTTTGTATGTACATATGAACGAATAGTTCTTTTATTTTGCATCTAGTTGTATTTGATTTATGGATGCAGCAACATTTGTTAACCTAACAATGAGTTGGCAATTTAAAAATTTGTATGTATTAACTTTTTACAACATTTATATTAACATTCAATTTATTATTATTTGTATACCACATGACAATAAAACATATTTTTTATTGCATTTTCTAAGCAAAAAATCTCGTGTAATTAATTGAAACATTTACGTCTCAAGTGGGGTGATTTTTAACATCGACTTGACGTTTATTAGGTGTAAATTGCTGTTAAGAGTACAAAGCAAAAAATAATGAACAAAATATATATTAATAGTAATTGTCTATTATATTACTTCTACGAAATGTTGTTATTTAATAATTACAAATATTTAATTGTCTCATGAAATGTAAATCATAAAAAAGTTGTTAAAAATAATAAAAAAAAATATTCATTAATAGCTAGCAGATAAAAAAATTAAATATATAAAAAAACTTCCGGTCAAAAGGTGAATTTTAATAAGAATTTAAAATTCACCAAACACGAGGGCTTGAAATATTCATTAGCATTATTAATACACCGTTTGCCAATACAAATAATAATCAAACTTATTTTTACAAAAAAAGAAAAAATTAAAAGTTTTAAATTTTTAATTCGCTATTTAAATTAATTGTTAACAAAAAAGATTTAACTCAAATTCGGTTAAGCGAAATTAGAAAATTACAGAAATTGTTGTTTGCTAATGTACGGATTTCATAAAAACTAGATAAACCCGCAAAACTTTCCTGGTCCACGCAATTCCCAAAAAAGCTGGATCAGGAAAAAATCGCCAATATAAAAATTTATCTAATAAACTGTGAACACCCAATTTACAACAGAAGTTATGCCGTTACACTCTCTGTTGGTGTTTTTTTTTTTTTTTTTTCAATAAATTTGCAAAAAGAATTTGTATCAACAATATTACGTTGTTTACTTTTTGTTTTGCTACAGACATATGGTTCACGCTTGTCTTAGTAGCAATTTAGGTAGGCAGGTAGGTAGGTAGGTAGGTGCAAAGTTACCCTCACACCTTCACTCGGAGACCATTACGGTCCATTGCCTTAATAGAGAGAAGAAAAGAATAAGAATAGAAATATTTAGGATAGAAGAGAAAGAGAAGCAGACAATTCCAGAGTCTCCGGCGGGAATCGAACCCGCAACCCCCAAACAACTGACTTGTCCTTTTACTGACTAGTCCACAGGGTTACTCTAGTAGCAATTTAAATCGCTTATAACTGCTATAATGCTGAACCAATTAACACTCAAATATGATTAAGAGTGTTGCACATCTGCAACTCTAAAATTTGCAGCTGTCAACTATGTTTATTGTGATTATTAAAAGATCAACACGTTATAGTTGTAAAAATGTCTTAAACAAATTTGGAAAGTTATGCTGAGACCCCTAGTAAAATTAAAAAAAAAGAAAGAGCCACTACTGTGTTAACCAATTTTTAAGAAACTGGGTCGTTTTGGACAGTGGTATAATACAGCTTGTAGTAAACAAATTTTGGTTGCATTATAAAAAAGGTGTTTTTGTCTTTAACCCAACTGGTGTTTATGTTGGGCATGATATACGAAAACCGAACTAAAATTCTGAACTCGATCTTATTCTCTCTCCAAATGAACTGACTGCGTGGAAAAGCAATAAAGACATTAAATCAAATGTTTTTGCCACGAACGCCATGGTAGAAGAGTTCGAAAAATAAGGAGTCCACATGCCAACAAAAATCAACTTCTCCAACTCACATATCAAAGGAATCTGATGAACATTGTGAACATTTTCATCAGGTATGTCTTTCTGCAGAAAAACGATAAAAATGCAAGAACATTTTGTGTTGGCCCTTGTTCGATAATAATGTGGAGTAGCCAAGAACGAAAAAGAAAGTGATACGTTTTGAATACATGTCATTAAAAGCTATTTTTGTTCAACCCAAAAATATCAGTGTTTGGAAAAATTTCTAATACTAACTCTAAATAATAACTTAATTAACCCTTAATGGGCAGCATTGAATTTGATTGGTTTTTGGTGTTTGTGTTAAGTTTTGGGTTCTGGTTTGTTTTGACATATATAGTAAATTTCTATGGCCAACATCTTTGTAGAATATTTCATCTCCACATTTTCCCCATTTCGGGGGTGTTTTTTATGATTTGTTAGAATAAAGCCACAAAATGCAGTAATAAGGACGAGTTAGAGGGTTAATATGTTTTAAAAAATATTTCCCATAACATTTTCTACAAAGTTGGTGAACCCTACACCATAGATGTTAACATGCTGTAAAAAAAATACCAAATCTAGGAAACTTTTCCCGCCTCTAAAATAAAATGTTAATGTTACTATTCTTGATTGTAGTTATATCCCCGGGGACATATGTATCTCCTTGACTAGCCTAAGGCCAAGGTGTATTATTAGTACGGGGTAGAGAGGTGGGACTAACACCTCTGGTTTCTTAGAGCTATTAATTGGATGATGTAAACCTGTGGTCAGAGTACATGCTCGAAGCTGATTATAGACTTTTCTGATACCACTGGAATCAGTAAGGCCCTTAAAATTGTTCTTGACTGGTTATTGGTGAGATTTCTCGGAGATAACTTGGGGGTGGTTGTTACTCCCAAGCGAGATAACAAATTGGTTGTTTAATGGCTGATGGTTGACCTTGGCCAAACTTCGGGCAACCACAAATGTTTATGTGGTGCTTTTGCCGCCTCAACAAAGATGATTTAATGACTGGTACTTGCAGATGTGGCGGACCTGCGGACTTTTAGTAACCAAATATATCTTGAAGTGCTGTTGCCTTTTAACAGATGTATTTACTTTGTGTAATTGTTCAGCTTCATTTGGACTTAACATCCGATTCTGTCGCTGATTAATTATATAGCCTCGTATCGAAAAACATGAAATAAGGAATAGATAACCCGAGATCCTTAGCAAGGTGCATTTACATTAAGCAAAAATTAATGTAGGTAAGATTGCCACCTATGAAATATTAAGTAGCGCAACTTAATTACAGGGTCTGTGGTTGGGCGTCAAAAATACAACCCAGTCGTTAGACCACCGTCAGATTGTGGCACACGGTGCTGCTGCTGACGTTCATTTTAGTTAATATTGATTTAACTTCAAGTAGCAAAAATCCAAGGAGTAACAACATCTAAACTTTATCCTTTTAGAAATGGTGTTGAAGTATTTAAAAAAATTAATTCTTAAAATCAGCGATTTTTTTAATATTTAAAAAATGTATAATTATTTGAAGTAAAATTATTAGTAAAGGGTTTGACAGGTGAAGCTTCTGGAATGTTATCAGTTATTGCTGAATGAGAGAACATGGAAGCAAAAAAAAAATAGTGTATTTTGTAATTGATAAGGAAAACCAGCTCTTATCGCCTTTTGAGCATACGGTTGAATTTATTTGTATAACTAAAAGTTTTATAGAAAATTCATTAAACTTATTTACAATAAAAGGATTGTTTTTATATGTAAACAACAACATTTTACTATCTACATACAAGTCTATTACTATTTCCACACTGTACTTAATTTTGTTTTTTTGTTGAGGCTTTAATGTGGGAGAAACTTTTGAGGTCACTTACATATACATACATATATAGAAAATCTGAATTTGTGAACAAATAAATACTTAGTAGTTTTTTTTTTCAAAAAAATGTGTATTATTCGAGACTGGCAGCTGAAAATATTCTCTCAGTTGCGGCAGAACTTATTTAAAAACTCAAGTACTTCTTTACCATCTTCTTTAAGTCGTACCAATAAACAAGCGGATTTTCGTGTCTGGATGTTAAAAAAGATCTTACGTATCTCTCGACTTTTTTTTAAGCAAAACCACAGCTTAGAATGTGCAGAGGCACACATTTTTTTTTTATTTTCTAATAAATTGCTTACAAATGCTCAAATGGCCACTTTTCACAAACTTGTCAGAACTTATATCTAGTGTACCGATGCATGAAATAATTTTAGAATTTTAAAAAATTTATTTAAAAAAAAATAATAGCGTCATATGTGTAGCATTTCAAAAATGGCCATTTCTTATCAAGAATTCATCTTAAAATTAAATTTTTTTTTTAAATTCAATTTTCTAAAATTATTTCAAACATGACACTAATGCAGTGTAATTAAGTACGACTTGGGCCACCATACCTATATAGCGTCATATGTGTAGCATTCCAATAATGGCCATTTTTTCCACTGAACTTTCCATAAATTTAAAACTCAGTTTTCTAAAATGCCACATTTATTTTAAAAATGAAACTTATTCAGTGTCGTTAAGGACTCATTAAGCTATCATTCCTAAATAGTTTGATTTTTATTACTTAGGTCCATAGATCAAATATAGATCTTAATGATTTACTATATATGAAGTGTTAGCACTGTTAAATGTCTAACATTGCTCAGTTAGCTGTAAAATGAGCTCTGTTACGAAATGTGGTTTTTGTCTCTGCTAGCTAAATGCGAATTTAACTTCACACATAGAAATAAGGCCAGTCAAACAAAATGGATTTTGGACTGTTTATATAATAAATTATCATCCCACAAAAAGTTTTTCGAATTTATTAAGCAGTGCAGACTTTATTTTCTTACCTTATTGCATCAATGGAAATGCTTATATTGTTTGCATACAAAAGCAAAACAAAGTATGTCTTCTGTACTGCTTCTTATTTCAGCAGTTAAAAAAGAGAGACTAATTTAATTTTGTTTGTATTTCTCCTTTACTTGCTGTTACCTTTTTTAGCAGTGCGTAAGGTGTAGACATGATTAAGCAGTTCCTGGTGGAGATAAAATTAACGCTTATTATAAAAAGAAAAAGAGACCTACAGAGTAGGACATCGCATATAAAAAAACATTGTCTTCTAGAAGCTTTCTGCGCAAGTAAGCACTAAGTAAGTGATTCAAGAAGCGCTTTTTGTTACTAAAGGTTTTTAGTGGGATATTGAATCTTGATGGTCTAAATGCTTTAAACAGTCACTGAATATTTTTGTTTTTAAAGATTTACGCCCGTATTCATAAAATATATTTTAGGTTTATTAAAAGCTTATTTGACAGATGTTGCATAGAAATTTGTCAAATAAGCATTCAATAAACCTAAAATATTTTTTGTGAATACGGCAGTTAATTTTTACAAATCTTTAAAAACATTTTAAAATTTCAAATTGAAAATTATGTTTTAAAAGCCATTCTTTCTTCGTTTATCATTTAAAGCCGTTAGTACAATTAATTCAAAGCTTCCAACCGAATTTACTCAGAAAATAATATGAGAAATTTTTTTTTATCCAAATAAACACTGCTTAATGCATTAACATCTCAACAAATAACAATAAGTCTGATAGAATACAGGTGGCCCTTCACGTTATTAAAATAAATAAAGCAAAATTAAGCTGTTTTAATTATTGTGCAGTGAGTTGTATGTATGTTTTCTTAATTTAATTCCCATTAACCAAAATGATTATGCTTAATTTATAGTTAAATAAAAACGTCATACAACATAACAACATCCCAGCAAACACGAAAGTTTGATTGAGAATTAAGAACAATTTGAAATCAAAACTTATTTTAAAACTTATTTAAAATTTATATGTTTCAATTAATAATTATTAGTTTCTTTGACCTTTTATAATAATAAGCTTAAGGTCCTTTCAATAATAAAAAATCTTTTTATTTTATTTTATATTATTTGATCAATATTTAAAAAAAACAAAACGATATTTTATTTTTAAATTTTTTATTATTGAAAGGACCTTAAGCTTAAAAAACTGTTATATATTTATATGTTTCCTAAAATAATATAAAGTGTTCAATTAAATAAATTTTACTGTAATTTTGTTTCCCTTATATTACTTTTAAACAAATATTTACATACATATATAGGTATATGGTCAATTTAAAAAAAAACGTACACATCGAGTTTTATTTTGCTTATTTTTAAAGTTTTTTCAATTCGCCGGTAAGAATGGCCAATTTATGTAGAAATTGATGAAGATTCCGGTGATACTTTTAGGCTCTCAAGAAGATCAATATTTTTTTAATTTTTTTAGGTTTTCTATGATTTCTATCTTGAGCGTCACACACCAAATATGTATATAATATCGCTAAAAATGCAAAAATATTTGAAATTCAAGCTTACTACGATGTTCTTTTGTTTCTCAAGATTGACTTTTGCGAAAATCACCTTTTCGATTATAAACACAAAATCACGATTCACCTTGATTTTTAATTTTTTCTAAATGTGACTAGTTATTTTAAAATTTAAAGATGAAAATATGTAAATTTTTGGTAAAAAAAGACTTGAACTTAGAGGTTACTTGCAAAGTAATAGGCTTGTAACAATTAATTTAAAAAAAATTAATTATAAGCGTTTTAAGGAAAAAAAACTAAGTGTGACGCTCAAGATATTTTGTGACGATCAAGAGATTTTGTTGCACGTAAACAAGAAATAATGCCAAATTTAAAGTTTAACGAAAAAAAGTTTATTCTTTTACAAAAAGTAAGTAAAAAAAAAAAATCTTTAAAAAAACAAAAATTTTCATACAAAACTAAACATATACATATTCTTTGATGTCTTTAACAAAAATGGAAAAAAGGAAGTAATTCTTGAAGAAACTTAGACACATATGTAAATATTTGACGCAAAACAATAACTTAACTTAATTTATAAATTTTCATTCGAATTCTTATTCTGAATCTGTATAAACTTCATGAAATGGCAAGCGGCTTTGTTTTTTTTTTATTCTCATTAATGTTTACCACTTTCGAATTAAGCTTGTGGCAGTTGCATAAATTTCCGGTCCCCCAGAGGTTTAAGTTGCAAAAGCACGATTAAACACAAATATACCACGATTATACCTTTCTTTCTTCTTTCTTTTATATTCGTCATTACGCGCTTTATCGAGCTTTATTTTCTCTCGATATCTTTGTGCTCTTTCAGCCGCCATTAATTTTGTTGTTTCACTCTTAAAAATTAAAAAATAAAATCATAATTAAGCATTTTAAGCTATGAAGCAATATATATCAAAAGTGATGCTTATGAAATATTTGCCTATTCTGGTTTTTTTTCGTAGGCAATTTATTTCTCAATATCACAAATTATAAAAAAATGAGTTGAAACCATGTAAACAATGATTGTCAACTTCAATTTTTTACATTTAATATATTCACTTTTAAAAAAATTGGCGTGACGCTCATGAAATTTTATCGCGCCCTTACCATGGTGTTCAGAAAAACTGAGCAAATGCACACTTTTTTACAAAGATTTTTTTTTCGCTTTTTCACTTTTGTAATAATTAAGGTTTGTACTTTCCTTACGTTATTTACTTTATTTAAATGCAAATTGAAAACTAGTAATATTACTTGAATTATAAAAAAAGTGATGCTCAATGCAAATTGTGGGGACAACCTTTCTTTGCAACACCAAATTCGCACTAATTTAGTTTTGAAGACAATAACAAATGAAAACACAAGAAATAAACTCAATAATTCGAAAACTGTTATTAAATGTTGCATATTTACTTTTTTCTGGATTTTATTTAATTTTGTTTACTAAAAATTCTAACGGGGGACACATGCTTTTGTATGGAAGGAGTCCGAGGGAGAAACAAAACACCATTCTGAATAAACAAAAAAACAAACATACGAATTTGAGAATTACGTTTTTTTGTTACATATTGCTCGCTGATCACTCTCAAATTTTTAATTTTGTTGTTGTTGTTTTTTTTTACCTAAAATAGTAGTGTAAAGTGCGGGGACACAAAAATTGCGTTTTTTTTTGAAACTGACCCATATGTATGATGGTAATTTTTAAAGTATTCACAGTGAGTGTAATAGTTATTGTCATAACTACCATTTTCAAAGTATAAATAGGGTATTTTATTGAATAAGGACACGCCGATGTTTAAAAAATATGGAATTAAACAAGCTGTTGTAAGATTATAACGAAATTCTTTTTTAATTACGTATTATGAAGAATGATATCGTTTAAATGATCTCCTTGGCTTCACACGGTGTCACGGTTATAGTAAAAATTAATGACCATTCCCTATAAATCGATCTGGGCTTAAGCGAAACCTTAGTTTATGTTAACTCTGATGAAATCAGTCAGCTAAAGGATATTGGCTTGGACCTCTAACTTTGATTAATTCAAGATGAAATCAATCTAACGAGGTTGAATAGTGCAATATTTATAATCACTCATATGTAATTGAGATTCATTCAAGAATATTTGCAAAAAATGTATACCACATACAGATCTGTGCTACATGTGGGGGCTTCTAAAAATTTATTTCAACCAACAGACGGACAGACGAACATTGCTCAATGGACTTCGCTAGTTATAAGCGTTCAGAAAATATGTATGTAGTTAATTGGGTCGAAAATGATTATTGTAGAAATTACAAACGGAAATGACAAAGCTATATATACCCTTGGTTCTATAGGTGAATGGTATTTTTCTTATTTACATTTAATGTGCATTGCAGTGTTGCCATAAGATAAGAGAGAACAAGTGCAAAACCTCGGGGAAAAAAGTGCTAAAATGTTGAAACATTGAAAATACTTTTTTAATATAATAATTTCCAACATATTTATATACATATTTTGTTCAATTAAATTCAATTTTATTGATATTATATTTACACAAAAAAAGTGTCAACAATTACTCAAATGTGGTAAGAAGGTTGACAAGTTCAATCATATAATTTTCTTCACATACCAATTCTTTTTGGTATTTTTCAGATGAACCAATTTTAATCAAAACATCGTCCGATATATTGATGTTATAGCAACATACGTTATTTAGTTTAACGCTTTCCCTTATACGTATAACAGAACATAAAAGTTGTGTGTTCATTTTTGTTCTAAATTTGCTTTTTATTAAGCCCATTAAACTAAATAAACGCTTTACTTCAGCGTTTGAAAATGGTAAAACCAAAAGAGACAGCACAAAATCCGATAATTCCTTAAAAGGATTTTCATTAATTGAATTTCTAAATTGGTTTACTTGAATCCAGAACTCCGTAGTATCCATATTGGTATGCCAGATTTGTTCAGTTATATAGCTCCACTGATTTTGGATTTTTTCCATTTCAGTTATACTAAAATTCATATCTTCTAAGATACAAGTAATAGGTGCCTTAATTTGTTTAAGAGTATTATCTATTGAAAATGTTGAAATTTGTTTTTAATATCAAAATATTTTTGGGAAGCTGATATTTTAGTTTGTTTACAAGCGATTTTAAAAAACATATTTTTCTTCTTCTTCAGAACATATTAAATTTTTTTTATTATTTTTTAATAACGTTTTGAATTCATATCCTTAATATGGATTTGGTAGCAAATATTCTTCAAATATTTCTTCCTCATATCCCAAAATTATGTCCATCAGCTTTTCCTTTATAACCTTTACAAGAAAGAAAATATCATCTAAAAATTACATACATATAAAAAATAATTGATTGCATTAAATTTGTATATGAAAAAAGGGCAAAAATGCCGAATTATTATTAAAAAGTGCTAAATTAGCACTAAGCACTTTTTTGAAAATCTTTTGTGCTAACTTAAGAGAGAAAAAAAGCTAAATGTAGCATAAAAAGTGCTAAAATAGCAAGCCTGGTGCATTGATAGCCTACCTTATTTGAACGATTGTTCAATAAAGGAAATAAAAATTCCGCGGGAAATGCATAATACTAATTTAAACTTACAGGGAAATAAAATGAAATGAATGGGAACAAAAATCTCACTTCTTATTCACGATAAAGGTAATTGTTAAAAAAAATTTTTGAGAATGACATTGAGAATAAATCTGTTCTTAAACTCATCAAGCTCATTGATATAAAATGTTCAAACCATTTTAGTTAAAACGTTTGACTTGCTGGGATCTTAAAAAAAATGATTTTAAAAATCCAGTTTATCTCACTAAATCAATGCGACTAAGTAAGTATTGATCTTTAATATAATAACATGCATACACTCATACGTAAAAAAGTCGATGTTTGTTTTCATATTTTAATTAAAAATGCACATTTAAGTAGGACGAGAGTTTTAAACGAACTTGTAGAAAAAATAACACTTGACATGCTTTTGTCTGATTTTTTTTTTTTTTTTTGTATTAAGAATTTAAAATTTTACTTAATACAATAATATTATTTAAACAGTAGTAAACAGTTTTGATGCTGTTGTTCAAAGTTGATTAAATAAGGGCAAAACAATACAGCAAAAATTACTTTTCACCTTGATAAAGACCACATTGACTTCTGCTTAAAAAGCGTTGCGGGAATTTCCTTTACTAAATAAATGCACTTAAGGATTATTGAGAAACGTATTTAATGGACAAAAAAAAATATGACACACATTTGGGAAATTACCAAGGATTTAAGGAACTGTACAACATGCTTTTTTAGGGAAGATGAAAGCTTTTAAGTTCTTAACGGAAGTTTGAATATTTAAAATTCATTAATTTATTGATAACAAATTTTATAAACAGAAACGATAAGAGTATGTAAAGGGTGTTTTTTTAAGCCCGATAGAACTTGAAATTGTAAAAAATAACACAAAAAATTAAATTGTAATCAAAATTTTTTTTTTATTCGAAAGATCAATACGTGACATTAACATTTGAAAATGATTTCGGGCATATGGGCACCGCGGCTGTTCTTGACGAAGCGCATTCTGGACGTCCAATTTTGGGCCACTTTTTCGAGCACTGCTGGCCGTATGTCACGAATAACACGAACAATGCTGGCCTCCAAGGCGTCAATTGTTGCTGGTTTATCAGCATAAACCAGTGACTTCACGTAGCCCCACAGGAAATAATCGAGAGGTGTCAAATCGCACGACCTTGGAGGCCAATTGACAGGTCCATTTCTCGAAATCAACTTATCGCCAAATTTTGATTTCAATAAGTCGATGGTTGCGTTCGCCGTATGGCACGTAGCGCCATCCTGTTGAAACCACATCTCCTCCGGATCAATGTCATCCATATTTTCAAACAAAAAATCATTGATCATGGTGCGGTAACGATCTCCATTGACCGTAACGCGAGCTCCGGCCTCATTTTTGAAGAAATAAGGTCCGATGATGCCACCAGCGTGAAAACCGCACCAAACGGTGCTTTTTTCTGGATGTAATGGAGTCTGTAGGGTCTCTTGTAGATTGGTCTCGCTCCATATGCGGCAATTTTGCTTATAAACAAACCCGTTAAGCCAAAAATGCGCCTCATCGCTGAACACAATTTTGCGATAAAATTGGACGTCCAAAATGCGCTTCGTCAAGAACAGCCGCGGTGCCCATATGCCCGAAATCATTTTCAAATGTTAATGTCACGTATTGATCTTTCGAATAAAAAAAAAATTTTGATTACAATTTAATTTTTTGTGTTATTTTTTACAATTTCAAGTTCTATCGGGCTTAAAAAAACACCCTTTATTTATGTTTATTCAGTTAAAAGAGTAAACAGAGAACGAGAAAGAGCAAGAAAAAGAAAAACGAAAGTGTTGAGCGTGTATAAACTATGGAAATACATTTTTAGCAGAATTAAAATGTACTTTTCGATCGTAATTGTACTATAAAACTATAAAGTCTATGGAATTATACTAAACTTGCTTATTATCGTTATTTTATATAAAAGGGGTGTTTTTTAGACCTATAGAACTTTCGATAGGGATACTGTAAAACTAGCCATCATACTAATTTTTTTCGCCATGCAAAGAGTATCGAAAAGAAAAAAATTCAAAATGCGTTCCTAGAATAAATGGCGAATATATGAGTCAAATATAGTTTTTGCTGTTTTGTCCCCCTGAACTCCCACAATATTGGTATAAAATAAAAGGGCATGACCAGTACAATGTAGTAAACTATTTAAAAAAGGGCTTGACTAGTAGAATACAGTTTACTATGTAAAAATTCAAAATCAAAGATGCCAAAGAAAAAAAAATAAAGAAAACGGCGTATTACATGAGATATAAGATCTAGGCTTAGCTACGATGTGATTTTTATACTCATGTACCTGACGGTGAAGGGTATTGTCAGATTCAGCACGACCGATCTTACTTGTTTTATATACAATTTATCAGACTTAATATGTGTGCATCTTTCAAACTTATTTTTATATTTATTCTACAATAAATAATTTGCAGTTTCAGTTTGTTTAAAACGTTTTAAAAATTAAAAAGCCGAGAATCAAAAGTTTTACATTAAAGTTTCTTTAAAATTATTGAAATTAAAGAAAACAAAAGAAATTGTGTGACATATGCAGATATTTATATAAAAGCAAAACGCATGCGTTTTTTAATTGTCGTGTTTGTTGGGTCGTTGCATTTACCTTATCAAAATGCCTTTATTTTTTATTTTTTTTTTTTGATTTTTTAAACTGACAGAAATTTCTTTGTTTTTTAGAAACATTTAAAATAAATGAAAATAATTAATTATATAAAATGAATTTTAAAGCAAACTAAATAGTTAAATAATCAAAAAATTTCATGCACAAATTTTTCCTGTGTTAGATTGTTGAATTTGTATCTTTTGATTTATCTGCTCCATTGATCGTAACGTTGTGAATGACATATTGCGATTTTACTCTAAAGGTGAATTCACCCATTTGTTCTGAACAAAATTTTTTCCGGAGAATAACATTTTTTACTGAGAGTTTTCTGCAGAACGATTCACCCATTTAAGAAAATTTGTCCGAAAAAACAAAGCTGCCATATAATATAAAATGCAAACAGTTGTACAAAGTGGAAGCACCGCTAGCAAACTATGTAAATAAATACAAACGTAAATTATTTCATTAAAATATATGTGAAGAAAATGTCGGATAGAAGAAAACTAAAATTATTATTTTTAATTGAAGTGCATAAAGTCAATTTGTTTGCAAAAGAAATTTATAAAAAAAAATCGAAAATAAAAAGAGTCGCTTCTATTTCATTCCATAAACCCTGTTTTAAATAATTATTTTTGTATGTACTATTGCTCATGTCATACAAACATTTTCTTCCTGGTTTTTTAATTCTTCTATTAATTTTTGAGCAATATTTTCATTAAATTCCATTTTAATTGTTAATTTTCGGCAAAAACAATTTTTGTATAATAAATGTACTGACACTGTGTGATGTGGCAACCAAATTCAATTTTCATGTAAATATTGAAAAATAGTGGCATCCCAATTCAGTTTCTTCTGAACAAGAATTAAAATTAAACCAATTCAAGAAAAATCTTTCTGAACAAAATAATCTCTCTCTCTCTCAAAAGTAAAACATCAAACTCAATACAAAAAAAATTTGTTCTGAACTAAAATTTTATGGGTGAATCCAGCTTAAGTATACGGATTAGTGAGTTTACGTCTATTCAAATGAAATTGGTGTGAAATTTGTTTATAACAGCTTGAATAGCCTGTTAGTGGGTCGATTATGACGACCAAAATTGGACGTTATTTACGAAACATATTTCACGATTCACGTTGAAAACCAAATAGCAAACAAATCACCGTTTATTTGCGGTAAGTTCTATATATAGTTGTCACTCTTTTCATTTCTAAAGAAAAATTTTTTCACATGACAAAAATCGTCTCTAAATAAAACAATAAAAATTTAAACAGTTTTTTAATTTGCATTCTGTGTAAAATCATAAAAAATAAAAACTTTTTAGGGTCGATGCAAGATTTAAAAATGGATAACAAAATTTTTATAATTATTTTTATTCAGAAAATAAATTTATGATTTTTAAACCTTGTTTTATATTCGTATGTAAATAGCAGTTGTGATTACAAAAAAAAAATACTAAAGTTTTTACAAATTATTTTAAATTTTGTATATATTTAAACTTAAATTATATTCAGAACGAATATTTGAATTTTTTTTTTTAGTATCATCACTATTTAATACTTGTCTGTGGAGAAGAGAAAAAGCATTGAGTAAAATGTTTACACAGCAGCAGATCCGATTTGTGATCACTCTGTTTACAAACCTCAAATTTATAACATCGCTCGCATAATAAATGAAACCATTCGCAATATATAGATTTTTCAATACTTGCATGAAAGTGTCAAATTTGCCATACATTTAACATAGTTTGGTATATTTTATAATTTCTGGTTTTGTGTCATGACAATATCAACTTAATATATTAAATAAATTTTTTAATATTTTTAATGCAAAATCAAACGATGTATGTATGTACATATGTATGTATCTGAAACTCTGACCAAATAATCTTTGCCACACTATTACTTTTAAACACAGTGGTTTGCATGATTAACGAAGGATATATCAGGCCAGTTCTTTAAATCGAAAAATTTTTTGGTTATTTTTTTTAACAGACAAGTATTTATTAACTATTTTATATTTTGACAGAAAAAAAAGAAAAATAATTCATAAAAAAACAAGTAAGAGTCCTATATTCGGCCAGGCCGAATCTTATATACCCTTCACAACGTGGAGTCATGCAATAACAATTATTTGTATTACCATTCATCTCATACATAAAAAAACATACATATGTATATAAAAACATCCCATTGAAAAATTATAAATTGAGTTTACATTTAAAAAAAATACAAAAAACAAAAAAAATTAAAAAGAAAATAAATAAAAAAAAATAAAAATGAAGGGTCCGCCAACTAACTTTTTCTTTTTTGAAAATGCTATAAAAAAAAGTATAGCTTCGGCTGTGTGGCACGTAGCGCCGCACAGTGAGACAGCTCTAAAGTAACAGCGGTAAAAATAGTTTTTGGCGTGTCGTCCAATTTGAATGAAATTTTCACAGTATATTAACAGATATATGAGTAACAATTCCCTGAAATTTGAGATTCATAACTTCATTACTTTTTGGTCTAGAGCAAGTCAAAGTTGAGGTATGCGAACGCGCTTGAAATATGTTGGTTCAATATGTAATATTCAAAAGCTTATCAATAAAAAAATACATAATAAATATAACCTTAAAGTATTTTTTTAATTAATTTAGTTGTTGTAGAATGAGTAGATAAAAAAATAAATTTAAAAAAAGAAACACAAAAAAAAAATTCTTTACAACAGAATTGTGGTGTAAAAATTTAACATTTTGCATTTTCAATGGACTAGGAAATATAGAGCAGCCTCTCGCCCTAGGTGCAGACTTACTTATGTATATCAAATGAAAGATTGAAGTCTCAGCTTTCATTTAAAGTAGAGGACATATAGCAAAAGTTTGCAAAAGTACTTTAAACATTAATACAAAAAACTACAAAAAATACGCAACGTGCACATTTTGTCGCTATACTTACGTACTTATGTACATACTTATGTTAGCATGCAATAGCATGTTTACAAATTTTTAATTTTTTTTTTTAATTGTTTGTTTGATATTTTATATTGTGCTCACAAACTTTTTAAAAACAAACTGTAAAAAAATATTACATTGTTGTTGTTTTAAATATTATTGATCAACAAACGGTAATTGCAATTATGTATAAGTATGTTTAATTCACAATCTACATATTTGAGAGTGCAAGTTTATACAAGTTTATATAAAGTTTACAAGGTCATGGATAATTCAATAATTTTTTATAGTGCAATTTCTGATATTTGGATCGATAGCAATAAAGATATTAAAAAAATTAGAATACCATGATGATATTAAAAAATTATTGATAGAATGAAAAAAATTTTTCTTTTTTATTGCATTTTAATGGGAAGTGGGTGTAAGAGTGGGCGTGTTATTGTAATTTTTGCATGAAACATCTTAAATTATATAAATAATAATAATATCAAATTTGAAGATTGTACCTAAAATATTTTAGAAAATATGGCACTTTTTATGTTGAGGTTGTATGGGGGGTGGGGGTAAAAGTGGGCCAAAGTCCAAAACTTTATTTCGATAATGTTTGTAACAATATAACATTCAAGTATACCAAAATTTAAAGTTATCCCTTAAGTATTACGGACAATACGGCATTTTACAAATTTCGATTGTATGGGAGGTGGGCGTAAAAGTGGGCGAATTTTCTTAATTTTTTTTTTTTAACTGGAATTGTCTCAAAAGTAACCTGTGCAAAATTTCAGAACTCTGCAATTACTCCTTGTATTTAATGCCGGCGTTGTCTCACTGTGCGCCGTCTTGTTAAACCAAATGTTGCCAATATCCTCTTAAATTTTTGTGAACAAAAATTCGTTCAACATGGCCCGATAACGATTGCCATTGACTACGGCCACTTCTTGCTCATTTTCAAAGAAAAATGGCCCAATTATGCCTCTGGACCAAAATCCGCACCAAACACTTACTCGTTTTGGGTGTATCGGCTTTTCAATGTATGCGTGCGGGTTTTCTGTGCCCCAAATGCGACAATTTTGCTTGTTTACATACCCGCCAAGATCAAAATGAGCTTCATCTGAAAAGATGAGATATTTGGCAAAATCGGCCAAAGTAATGTCGCAATATTTCCCAGCGTTGTTCAAGCGTATACACAACCATATTCGTTCAGTGGAAGGGTAAAACTAATTATGTGTCAAATCAGACACGAGCTAAGTGTTACCATTCACGAAATAAGCACTAGTTGAAAATATAACGTTAGATGGCGGATCCTTTATAAATAATACATAATATAAAAAATAAAAAAATAAAATTTTCTGGCTCAGCAGGGATTCGATGGGATTCTAACCAGTATACCACGTTTGTATGTACATATGTGTTGTATGTTGTTGTCGTGAAAAAAACGATTTGGTCGTGGTTTTTTGCTCATATCTCAGTTGTTTAGGTATCGATGTTTCTGATTTTCAATACCGATCTGCTCCCGAATATTTCTGATATTTTTTTGCCTTACATTGGTCTTGAAAATGTCGGGGGCTTCAAAAAGTTGTTCAACATACACACGGACAGACGGACATACGGACAGTGCTTAATTGACTCCCCTATTCATAAGCTTTTAGAAAATATATACTTTATGGGGTCAGAAATAAAAATTGTAGAAATTTCACACGGAATGACAAACCTATATATACCCTTTTTCACTGTGTGAAGGGTATAATTAAAACTTAAATAACTATAATTGCTAGTTAAATTGCAAATACTTTAAACCGAGTATTCGATAAATCAGTTAACCGCTGTATGTACAAATCATTTAATTGAATAAATTAGCTGTTGAAGTACATATTTATTCAAATGAGCTGAACTGAAGTATGTAACCCTCACTAACTGTGTGCATTTTAATTATCAGAATATGTAATGGGTACTTTATCTATTGTAGTCTAGCTTTTCTTCGCTTTTTACTCCTTTATTGAACGAAGATATAATCAGTGGTGCCAGAAATTTCCGCAGAAAAATCTTGTCGAAATAAAAATCTTAATTTTAGAAAAAAAAAAACTTTTTTTTTATTTGTAATATGGGCTAATCCTGCGTTACGGACGTTACATTCGCACCAAAATTTGATTGACACTGCTGGCGTTCACATTGGAATATTTTCATGAAATTTTTTGCAAAATGCAGTTCTTTGGGAGTACTTTAAAACTTTTAAATTTAAAGGTTAACTGTTTTTGAAAAAAAGTTATGCTAGCTTAAAGTTCCGTTACGGACGTTACGGACGTTAGTCGATTTTGAGGCTTATGTGCATTTGCACATTTTTTAGCTAATTTTGCATAATAAACAAAAAAAAATCCATATAAAAAAAATTAATTGGAATATATGACGATATCAATCCTGGATAGAAAAGAAGTCTAAGTAGTCTTGTTAAACAAAAATCTTAATTTTTGTCTGTTACGGACGTTACGTTACGAGCTTTACACTTTTTCCATTAAACCAAATTGTGGATATAAAAAACATTTATGTATTTAAAAATCTTTTTAACCTTGTAACTATTAATTTATTAGTTACAAACAAATTACAGAATATTTAATAACTCTTATAGTAGCTTTTATTCAATTATTTATTTGGTCATTTAACTGTTTAACATTGTATCTTATGCTTAATAAACCCAGCTGTTAGAGCTACTTTTATAGAAAAACCCAAAAAATAATGATATGATTTAAGAGCTGAAATATTTTTTACATTTATCCATGTTTTTGATATTTCCTCAGATATAGTTTTGACACAATTTTTACCAACGTAAATTAGGTAAACGAATTTTTTTTTTTGCTTATTTGTGAAAATCTCGAGCGTTTTTTAAGATGAGATTTTGGGTTTTTACTAGTTGCCAAACTTTTCGCTTAACAATAGCGCCAACACCGTCCACCGCTCCTTTTCCATTCAAAGTAGCAAAAAAATTCTTAATTTCTAACGGAAAATCCAGTACGTAAACATTACATGCATGGGCGTACCGCCAAATATTTGAAGGGGGACATCGGGGTTGAGGTTTACAACATGGTTATTAATTACTAATTATTGATTTTAAAGGGTTATTTTAGGTTTCAGAAGAATTTGAAATTCATCTCAATTTTAGTTGCTGATTGGAGGATCGCATATTATTTAAACACACTTTTTGTTACTTTGAGGTGAAGTTTTTCCGGTTCTCGGCAACCTAGAGCAATTTAAAGCGCAGATTCAAATTCAGGAGGTGAAAATCTATTATAAACACTTACTTCCACTTCATAATATTAAAATAAAATTTTGGGTATTTTCATACCGTTACGGACGTTACACATTTTGTCATTTATGTTTTTTAAAAAAAGTATAATAAAGGTATTTTTTTTTTTCATCAGATTAAAGTGCATAAAAAACTCTGTTTATAAAGCTAGTTTGGAAACCAAATTATTAAAATTCATTCTATTAAACTTAAAAAATCCTATTTTCCGTTACGGACGTTACACACAGTGTACCCATTTTTAGTTCCGATTGTTAATAAATATTATATAACTTACAAGTATGATTTGTATCGCAAATATAAGAAAATTAAATCAAACAAAGTTTTGCTAAGCGCTAAATACTGAAACGACTGTTTTGCCCACTTTTTTGACAATGAAAAATACCCTTTTTTTACAAAAATAAATGAAAGCAAGAGGTACGTTTAGGTAAGCCTCTGCCAAGGACAAATAAACCACCGTACAACCGTATTGCTCATATATTTTGAAGCTTGAATATGTATCCTATTATTCTATTAACAAACATTTGAATTTTGGGCAACTTTAAATTTCTGCCTTTGGTTTAAAATTTTTCGGATTAGCCCATATGTGTAACAAAAAAAAATAATTTTTTATTCTTAATCCTATAAAAAAATATTAGCAATATTTGTAACTATAAATTTAACATTAATGAGTTTAAACTATGACTCATTTTTTAAAAAGTCAAAATTCTATAAATAACTGAAAATAATTCACACATTTATAATAATACTTTGAAGGTTTCAGATTTTTTTAATTATTAGTACCAATATTAAAACAAGTTATTACATGCTATATTCTGCCGTGCCGAACCGAAAAAACCCTAAACTATCATGAACATAAGTATAATGATCACATCGTAGCTTATCCTAGTTTATTTTCATACACATATCTTTGATTTTGATTTTTTACGTAGTACATTGTTTTATTTTGGTACTTATATCTCAGTTAGTTTTAAACCAATTTTTAAGATTTTCTCACAAATAATTTTTGAGATCATGGCTTTTAATTTAGTGTCCTTAAAGTGTCCAAA
Organism: Phyto melanocephala; assembly: GCA_941918925.1. NCBI lineage: Eukaryota > Metazoa > Arthropoda > Insecta > Diptera > Rhinophoridae > Phyto > Phyto melanocephala. Next base: position 123,231,762 of record OW799233.1, on the reverse strand, counting down.
AATTATTAAGAAGCTTAAAAAATTTTATATATTAAAAAAAAACATTTTTTTCAAAATTTATTTTTGCCTATAATATCGCCGGTTAAGTAACCGTGTCCAAAATTTTTCAGAATACCTTTTAAAACATATCATATCTATATTTTTTATATTTTGATACCACACACGAGTGTTGGCGATTTCAGGGGGCATAAAAAACTGATTCTAACATACAGAGGGGCAGACTGACAATGCTCATTCGACTTCCCTATTCAAAAGCTTTCAAAAAGAATATACTTTATGGGGTCGGAAATGAATATTGTCGATATTTCACACGGAATGACAAACCTGTATATACCCTTTTACACTGTCGTGTGAAGGGCATAATTATAGCACGAACATTGTAAACATTCAACGTTTGCAGTCGAACTAGGCTAGCATTTTCAATTTAATACAAATTTCGGCAACGTAAAAAATTAGTGCACTGTTCTAGCTAGTAATTAAATATTTAATCTAAATTTTTTAACCTCATCAGCTAAATTTGGAAAAAGTTTTATTAGACCAGTTAGTAGGTAAAAACTTTTTGTTAATAATGTTTAGCGGATCAAGATAAAAAAGTTGTGAAAAACAACACAGTTACTAATGTCGACATTATTTTTTGAATAAATACCCTTATTTTTAAAATTATCTTTAAATTTAAAATTCCTACTTACAAACGTAAATTATTTATACGTTCATTGACTTAACAAAGTTGTGTAATGTCGTTTATAATTAAATAAAGTTGAACTCAACCATGTGTTTGAAACAAATTGTTTGTCATAACAAAACTTTTGTTTTAAAAACTCTTAATTCGACTAAATGTTTATTTAATTATTAATTTTATTAATTTAAATCAATTCATAGCGCTGCAGAAAAATCTCAATAAAAAAGTTTATCGTACAAAATATTTTTCAATGAAATGTGAATTCGTCTTAAGCAAATGATAATTCGTTACAAAACGTTCTTTTATTGAGATAATTGATAAAGGCACAAACAAACATTTATTAAATTTAAACATTGCATGTGACAGGTGTTAGGGAATTAAATTTCCAAAATCTTAATTTTTAGAAAAACTTCTTCAAATCTTATTTTGATTTAAAAATCTTTTAAATCATTGCATCATTTATTCTGGCATCGCTGGATATAATTTGGTTTCTCTCTTAGAGTGCCAAGTAACGTTCTCTTTTTTAACCAAATCTCTACAGCTTAACATTCAATGCATTATTTCTTTGTGATTAGTTGTCTGGAAGACTTCCAAAGAATTGTACAAAACGGGTGCGGAGATAGTGCGGTTGTTGTTTTGATAAAAACAAATACATATAAATACCTATATGAAAATAAAAATAAAATAGTGTTAGACAAGTACTCAGTCTCTGTGATAACTTAAAAATAACAGCTGTTTTTTTAATTTTTATGTATAAACAAACTGTTATAAAATTACAACACTCTTCCAACATGATCACTACTCTACAAATTTTAAGAGGCACTGTTTGCAAACAACTTCTTGCTAAATCATTTCCAATAACAGTTAAGCACAAAACTTGTTCAACAAACTGCTCTAGCAATGAAATTACTGAACAACATCCTTTAAAAGGTATAAAAATCCTAGATCTTACACGTATAGTAGCGGGGCCATATTGTACAATGATTTTGGCTGATATGGGAGCAGATGTATACAAAATTGAAAGACCTTTTGCTGGAGGTGATGAATCAAGGAAATGGGGTCCTCCCTATCTAAATAAAAGCAAAGATTCAACGTATTTCTTGGCTTGCAATCGTAATAAGAAAAGTGTTTGCCTCGATTTAAAAAAGGGTAAAGAAATTATCTACGAATTGACAAAAAAGTGCGATGTTTTGGTGGAGAATTATGTTCCTGGTAAATTAGAAGAATTGGGCTTGGGCTACCAACAAATTAAAGAAATTTCTCCTCACTTAATTTATTGTTCGCTAACCGGTTATGGTTCAAAGGGACCTTATGCGAAAAAACCGGGCTATGATGTAATTGCTGCTTCTATTGGAGGTTTACTTCACATTACCGGTGAACGTGGGGGTCCACCTACTAAGGTTGGTGTAGCTGTTACTGATATAGCTACCGGTCTATATGCTCATGGTGCCATATTAGCTGCTTTATTGCAGCGCCAATTTACTAATAAAGGCCAGAAAATTGATGTGAATCTTCTATCAACTCAACTGTCATTGTTGATTAATGTTGCGTCCAACTATCTCAATGCTGGCCTAGAAGCCCAACGTTGGGGTACTGCCCATTCCAGTATAGTACCGTATCAAAGTTTTAAAACCCAAGACGGTTATTTGACTATTGGTACTGGCAGTGATCAACAATTTCAGGAATTATGCGAAAGACTAAATCTACAACACTTAACTGAAGATATTAAATTTAAGACCAACAAAGATCGTGTCAAAAATCGAGTAGAACTTATTGCTATATTGGAGAAAATTTTGTCGCAGAAAACTTCAAAAGAATGGATGAACTTATTTGATAGGGTTTCATTTCCGGTTGGTCCAATCAACAGCATTCATGAAGTATTTGAAGATGATCACATTCGGGCTATTGAAATAGTCAAAACTTTACCACACCCTAAAGATGGCAATGTTAAGGTTGTGGGACCGCCCGTTGTATTTAGTAATGCCAAAAACGACGCCCGTACAGCACCACCGATCTTGGGTCAACATACTGATGAAGTCTTACAAAAAGTTTTGGGTTATACGAAAGAGCAAATTGGTGAACTTAGAAATAAAAAAATTATTGAATAAATTTAAATTTCAATTCGTCAGCTGATTATTTTTTCTTAAATATTTTTTTAAATTTCAGCCATCAAAAATAATATTCTATTTTCTCTCATTTATTTCAAATGCCAAACTTTATATTAAACAATATAAAAAAAAAAATTCTGTTCGAACTGCAGTTACCTGATTTATAATAATATCCCGATTTCGATGTTAAAATTAAAATTTTTTAAATCAAATTAGTTAAGTAATTTAAATGAACTGTAGTAAATATTTTTGCTTAAAATAAAAAAAGAAAATATTTACAATTAAACACATTCTTACCAAAATTTTGATTTCTAATAGTTGACCACTGTATCGTAAAAATAAAAAACAATTAAGAGCACTATATTCGGCTGCGCCGAATTTTAAATACCCACCACCAAATTTGTGTACTTTTATGGCACAAAATTTGTTATTTTGTTATTAACGGTAATCGCTGTGAAATAATTTCTTTATACTAAAATATGTATCACTTTCTTTGTATAACTTCGATATGCTTGTAAAATGTTTTCGTAATTTTAGTCTTTCAATGAAAGTGGGCGTTAAAGAAGGCGTGTTGAAGTTTTTTCTACTAATGAATGCAACTTAGATAATTCACTATAGTCCTTTATTATTCCAAAATCTTTATTCATAGAGAAATTATATGAATTTGAGATAAACCGTTATATGGGAGGTAGACGTTAAAGTAGGCGTGTCACCTAAATTTTCCGGCGTAACAGTGACATTAACTTGAGGGATATAATTAGCAAATTTCATCATCATACCTCCAATTTTGTCGGTCTTATGAGCTTTTAAATTTCGTTAACAGTTGATAACGAGAAATGTGGTCGTAATAGTAGGCGTGTCGAAGTTGTTGTAAACTTTCAATGAAAGTGGGCGTTAAAGTGGGCGTTTTGAAGTTGTTTCTACTAATGAATGCAACTTAGATGTTTCAATATAGTCCTTTATTATTCCAAAATCTTTATTCATAGAGAAATTATATAAATTTGAGATAAACGGTTATATGGGAGGTAGGCGTTAAAGTGGGCGTGTCACCTAAATTTTCCGGCGTAACAATGACATTAACTAGAAGAATATCTATAGCAAATTTCATCATCGTAGCTCTAATTTTGTTGATTTTATCAGCATTTAAATTAGCTTTTAAAGTAAGCGTGCGAAATAGTTTCTGTCAATAAAATTAACTCAGATTTTTTAAAAAAGAGTCCTTTGTTCTTTCAAAATCTTTATTCATAGAATAATTATATGAATTTAAGATAAAGCGTTATATTGGAGGTGGGCGTGTCACATTTATTTTCCGTTACAACAAAGCCTTTGACCAAAAAGCAATGTTTGCAAAATTTCAGAAACATACATCCTATTTTGTCAGTTTTATTACGTTTTAAATTTTGAATATACCGAAAAATACACTGTTCGTACTTTTTGATCTATAACTCCTTTCCAAACTCATAAGTTAAAGCAATTTTCGGGAAAAAATATTTTTTTACTCAGGAAATATACATTTGAAATTTCATGGCCCTACGTCAATGCGCTTAGACAGAATTGCATTTTATTCGATGTTGGAAGGACAGGGTTTTTTTGGCCTACTATTGCATTACGAGCTATAACTCTCTTCCTTATATTCCGATTAAGCCCATTTTCAATACCAAACAAACCTTGTGTATAGGAAATATTCTGGCAAAATTTGAGCCCCCTAGCTTTTCGGTCTGACCTCTATCGTCAATTCAGCAGACGGACACACGGACGGACATAGCTAGATCGTCATAAAATGAAACCCCGATTTAGAAAATATATACCTTATGGGGTCTAAAATGGATATTTCGATGTGTTACAAACGGAATGACAAAATGAATATACCATCATCAGTTTTTTGGTGGCGGTTATAAAAAAACGATGTTAAACTTTATTACATAGTTAGTGCGTTTTTCATTTCTTGTTTACTAACGTTGTCAAACGCCATCGCATAACAAAAGTACAAATAAACTTATAACATAAAAGCAGTTTGATCCACCTTGTATAACGTTTTGCTTCAAGTTTCTTGTTTGACCCAGTGCACTTCTTTAAGTTAGTTAATTTAAAATTTTATATTGTAGGTACTTACATAAAAAATAAATTATGCAGCTCACTTTTACCATAATTAATTATTGATTTGATAATGTTTTTTATTAGCTCAAATGGTTTTGTGGGAAGCGACATGGTTGGATATCTCTTCTATTTTATAAACGATAAAAAAAATACAACACAAACATTAAAGGTCTTTTTTTCTTTTTTACACGATTCTTCTTTCTTTTCTTTGGTCACACAATATCTTTAATTTAAATTTTTATTTTTTACAATTTACTAAAACGAAGCAATTAGAAACACACTCATTTCACTATTTAACACACAACCTTCTCCACACACTTTTTCCAATCAACTGATTTTTACATATGAAGATTTATTATTTTTTTCACACCGACTATGCATTAGTTTGGTGTGAGCAGTGCAGCTGACAACTGAAATGGGCAGACAACGAAGGATGGGTAAAAAAGTAATCAATATCACTGGCAATTCCCTAATTTTGTAAATCACTTCCCCACAAAAGAATATTTTTATAGAAGTTGTTTTTTTATCGTTTAATTCAAACAATTTTTTTTAAGTGAAGCAAAGTGATTTACGAATTATGGGGAAATTCTAATAGATATTTATTTTAATATCATTCATATTTATTGTGATTTTGTTATGTATATGTTTTCTTTCTAGCGAAACTTAAACTAAACCACAGATTTAAAGAAGATCGTGATATTTCAACTAACACATATTTATGTCTAGCCGAGGTTGGGTAGATCAGTACTATTGTATTGTATATTTTAGTATTTAAGTTACATAATATATACTACGGTTCTACAGTGACAGCCTATAAAATTTAAATATTTTGAATATAATTTTTACATTTCGAAACGGATAGTTCGTAAATAAATTTATATGGTCATAGCGCAAGATCATTTGAATTTAAATTTTATGGGAGAACTCAATAGATTGATTAAGTGAAAAAAGTGAAGTCAGCTTGCAACGAAAAACTGTGTTTTCGAATTATACGTTTAAACGTTAACTCACTAGTATTTTATATAATTGTGGTAAATAATATAATAATAATAAAGGTCGTCCCATTTATTTAAAATTTATTTGAAGTTTAGTTGTTGACGATATTTTAAAAATGGACCTACACAGTGATGTCTAGTCACTAAACAAATTGTTGTGTTTTTCTTTTTTTTTTTTTTGCATTTCTCCTGATTTTCGTTAGTAACAAGTATACACTACTTGCAAGTAATAACTTAAGAAGGACATTATATTTTTGACACTTGTCAAAAGCTCAAAAAACACGATTGCGCAAGTTTTTTCTCTGTAAAAGTTTAAGTTACTTGAAAATAAAATTTCCGAATTTCTTAAATCCTTTGTGAAATTTTTTCAAATTCAATTTTTTGTAATTTTTTTTTTTAAATTTTTTTTTTATCTGGTAGACAACAAAAGAGCATTCAGTACAATTTCAATAGCTGATGTTATCTTTTCCATCCAAACTTTAAATCTTGTATAAAATACATTACGCATTATGTTTGCTTTGTTTAAAACAATTAAATAAAATACCATTAGACAACTCAAATATTACAGCTGTTTCGAAATTTTCTTATTCATATACAGAAATAGTTAACACCACTATCTAGACATGATCATAGTGATCTTTATTTACAAGTTATAAGAAGCTTTGTCTTGTCAACAACTTCGTGCCAGATCACTTTCAAAAACAGTGTAGTGAAAACATTTTGCTACAAAATACTCTGACAATGAAATTAATGAACCAAATCTTATAAAAAGTATAAAAATCCTAGATTTTACACATATACTTAATAGCAAGGCCATATTGCATTATAATTCAGGCTTAAAAAATTTTAAGATCCTTTAATGGGCTTGATATATATAAAAAAAACTAAGTAATGCTCAAATATTTAATTTTTTGCTTGGTAGGCTAGAGTAATAAAAAGTGTTTGCGTATTGACAACAAATTAATTATTGTTTTAGTAAAGAATTATATTCCTGGTAAGTAGGGATTGGAATTGGGTTACAATAGATAATACGATATTGCATCTCGCTCGTTAAACGATTATGGTTCGACATATAATATGCAGTTGAATATAATTCAATTACTTTTCAAAATAAATTAGCCATTTTCTGACACTCCAGTGTATGTTTGTCAATCGATCAAGCCGTTTCGATATTAATGATTTTTTCCAAAAATTTACATTTAGTTTAACGGAAACGAAATTTCCATGGATTCTCCACACTTAATTTAAGCGGAACTTGTTCACTAATCTTTTGTAATGCGTGTTCTAATAGGCAGACAACTTAGTTTGTTGATTATGAATCGACAACTATACAAGTATGTGAACAACCTCACCAAATTAGAAAGATCTCTTTTACAAAACCGGCCATTGTACATACTTATTAAAAGTAAAAAAATTTAAATATTATAATTTCCCATGTCTGAATCAAACTTAGCTCTCACGTTAAATTTTCACATCTATTCGTATACTTGAATGTATAGTAAATGTAAATAAACTAGTGTTGCCAATTTCTTTGATTATCCAGAAATTGGATTAAATATCACTGAATTATTTCTCATGCAATTTTGCCTTATCAATTTTAAAAAATATTATCAATATTGTATAGTAAAGCACATACTTTCATTTATACATGTAAAAAAAGAAAAAAGAAAGAAGAAATATTTTAATTAGAAAATCCTCCTTATATAGGAATTGGACTTGTCATACTTACAATTTTACAGTTTAACTCAAGTTAAATACAAAACCACAGAGACAAGAAATAATTTAAAAACTTTGTATTTATAGAAAAAGTTCATACATTTTAGGAGAACACGCCTCATATGGGAAGTGAACATTCCATTGAGAATGCCATATTTATTTCTATAAACAATTCATCTAAAATCGTTAACCATTACGAATACACTGCTTGTCGACTAGAGTCGCAATTTTACCCTTTTTTGGCGGTCTACAACTTTTTATGAATGTTTTTAAACTCAGCTTATTTTGTGGCTTTTTTAATTTCGTTGAGACTTCTTGCCCTTTTTTTGTAAAGTTTCCCACAAAAACAATCTTTTGTTTTTAACACATTGCAAATTTCATTACTCTTAAATTCCTTTGGGAAAAAAACGTCAACATGACGAACAGCAATCTAGTCTGGCATAATTTTCTTTCATAAAAAAGTCTAGCATTAGTAATTCAATTCACAACCCCAATTTTATTGTTCTATTGTACTATTTTAAAATCCCTAATGGCAACCCTGCAATGCATATGAAAATTTCCAATACCAAACCTTTTTAAAGTAATAAAATTATTTTTTTTTTCAAAATTTCTTTTCAAGTTTTTTTGTTTGGTTCTATCATACTTTTATACGAATTAGACCTTAAGATCTACTGAAGAGTATGATTCTTATTTCCATTTTACTTCATGGCCATATCTGTAAATAGTGCAATAATGCTCAATTCATCTCGATGTTGGAGATCGAGAACATATGGCCATGCGGGAATTCTGGCAGGGCTGCCTTCGATTTGAACCAATTTCTGATGGGTCGGTACAGTGTCCTCTCGCGAACTAGGAGTAAGACACTCTTTACGCTTCCAGATGAATGTAGTGTATTTCAGGCTGAAATATTGGCTATTTGGGATAGAGAAAAACCACGATAATCAACTAATCCTTCTTTCCACAAACATACAGACGATTTCAAAAACTACAAAAGCACACTCAAATAAAATTGTTAATTTAAATAGAGATAGTAGGTAATAGTTAGAACTTAATTCTCGATTAATAAATTTAAAATTTAATTCAATTCCTTTTTTAATGGAATGCATGCATTTTACAATTTTTCTTATTTTCAGCCAAATACTTAAATGCTAAATAAAAAAAAATAATGTTTAAATCATTCGTTTACAGCTCTGGTAAGGACGTTTAATTTTAAATCTATATCATCAAAAATAATAAAGTTGTTTTGTTAAAGAGATAATGAGTTTATTGACTTTGAAATTTTGGATACATTTTAAATTAGTATGTATTATTCATATAAAATATTATAGAAGAAGAAGTAAGATTGCTATATTCGGCTATACCGAATCTGATCATACACTTCACCAAAAGTGCACACATCGTAGCTTATCCTAAATATCTGATTTAATGTTATTCGCCATTTTGCTGCTTTATTTCCGATCCCATCTTTGATTTTGAAATTCTACATCAAGCTTTCTTATTTGATACCCAAATTGATAGCGTTTACCAACCAAACCAACCTTAGATTTTAACTTTTTCATTATTTACTGTATTCTACTACTCAATCCCTGTTATTCAATACCAATATTGTAATGGTTGAGATGGCTAAGCCTTTATTACCATATTTGGCATCCGTATTTACTATTATAAGTCCAAGATGGCGGACTTTCACTTTTTCATAGTTTTCGGTCAAGCCCTTTCTTTTAATACTAGTATTAAATAGCTTGAAGTGGGTACATTATCAATTACTAGATTTGACCCATATATAAATTTTTTGTTTGTAGTGCTGGCCATCATCAATTTAATTTTTATTTATAGTGTATTATATTTTTCTAGTCTACACCTTTTTTTTCGAAATCCATATCGCTCCTATCTGTTGTCTAGAAGCTTAAAAAAACTATTTTCGTTTGTAAGTTTTGGGAAAAATACTGAAGCACTTGTATTTTATTTATTTAAAGTTTTGGTAACCTACCCTCTAGGCCATAATCGGTTACACTTCTACTAAAAAAAATTTAATTTAAAATGTTGTTTGTACTTATATCTCACTTAGTTTCTAACCGGATTGCCAGTTTTTCTCGGCTACAATTTTCGAGGCTACGGCCTGTATTTTGTTGTCTTTGATGTGTCCAAAAATACATTAGGAGCTTTAGTAATTTGATGTATTTAAAAAAATATATAGTTGTAAACATAATTTTTGCCTATAACTTTGTTAATAAGTGACCGATTGTTCAAATACGAATAGCTCTACAGGTGTGTCTATAATTTAATTATTTAATTTTAAATAATTAAAAGGCTAAAAATTTGTATGATAAACATATGGAAAAAATAGGCAGGCGTGTTTACTTGATCATATCTCAGAAAATTATGGGGCGATTGAGCTGTTTTTCAATAGCGATTCATTTCCCGATATTTAAAAAAGATTGATACCCCATACATATGTGTGCAACAATTGGAAGCTCTTAGTGTTGATTTGAACCAACACACGGACAGAGAGATTCAAACGACTTCCCAAGTCTTAAGCTTTCAGAAAATATATATTTTATAGGGCCGGCAAACAAACGGAATTACATAGCTTGTCACAACAGACGAAGGGTACAAATACAAGCATTTATGTAGTTTAGAAAATAAATAAAAATAAATAAATATTTTTTGACTATCTTTAGAATTTTTGTCCATCTGTCTGTCTGTTTACCTAAACTCAGATTTTTATAAAATTTAGTATTGAGATACACTGATAACCGAACATCTAACAGATAATTTAAAAATTGCAAAAAAACATATTTCTATAAGATTTTTGAAACATAAGTACAATAATAAGAATTTATCTTAAAATAAATACAATACAAAAATATTGTTGGAGCTTGCAATGTGGACCGGGCTTATCTAGTGTACCTTAAGTGTGTTAATATTTCTAAAATTATCATATTTCTGGATATTTGCGTATTCACTGCATCTTTTTAAAATATTAAAAAAAAAATTAAAAATTCTTCATACAAAATGAACAAAATAATTAAAACAACAACAGTGATACTATTTCTAATGTGCTGTTTTTAGAATTCGAACGCGCCCACTTTAATTAAAATTGTACATGTGTTTTGTTATTGTAACAAAAACAAAATACACTCAAAACGTCAACTCAAAGTGATCGCTTGGATTATAAAAACAGCACAAACGTATCTTTTGTTTTAAAATTTTTCTTTCACCCTGTTTTAGTTTGTTTATATTTACAATAACAACATAAACAAATATTTGCTTTTGTATACAAGTGCTATTTAGTAAAAAACAAATAAATAAACAAATATGTATTTTTAATAATAAAGAAAACGCCAGATTTAAGAATAAATAGAGAAAAGATTATTATAACATATAAGTTTTGTTAACCAGAGGATGACAGCTTTAGAAAAGTAAATACACTTTTTGGATTATGAAAAGTTCTAAAATTTTTGAAATTTGTTTAATTAAAAAAAAAATTCTATTATATCAATTTCATTACTTAATAAACTACTGAGCATCTCTAGTGCACATGATTACAATAGCAAATAAATTTACTTAAGATTTTTGCACTCAAGTCTACTAGTGTATATATCATCATTTGAATACTTAAAAGCACCTGATCAGAAGCTAAAATAAAAAGTAAATATATGGAAAATATTGTTGGTGCACAATGACTTTTAATACACATAACTTTCTATTTCTTTTCCTTTTTGCTATAAAGTGATATTATTAGGGAAACGTATTCGTGGTAAAAGACTACCTAGTGACGATTTTGTGCATCACCGTTACTACGACATTTTCATTGATCAATATTTGTTACAAGTCTAATAGCAAGTCGCAGTTTCCACGAAATTACTGTAAATGAAAATTTTGTTAATGAATTCACCTTATTTTGCGTTTAAGGAGATAGAAATGCAGATTCTGCATACACCAAAGGTCGTTAGCAATGTGTTATGTCAAACTCTCCCCATGGTAATACCAACTAAAAACCTTTGAAAATCAATGTACTCCGGAACCGCTATCAGCATTACTTCAGGGTTTATTCCTGATAGTTGTAACAGTCCACTCCTTATCACTACCTAAATCTAGACCTCCATTTATTCCGCTAATCTGATGCTTTTGTGTTCTTCTTTTTCATCCGTAGTATGTCCTCACAGTTGCGCTTTACTGCCAGTTGTCCTCGCTGTTTACCAGTTATTGGTCCTATTTTTGTTCCCAGCTCTGTGTGATCAGCGTTGTCTATTTCTTTTTACTCCTTAGGCAGTAGACTGTTCCGCATTTGCCAACTTTATGAAGGTACTTTGGGAAGTATTCGTGTCCTTTGATCTTATGGGTCAGTTAATAGCTTACCTCAATTTTTGTTCTTCCGATCCAATTTCCAAGACGTGGAAAGAGTCTGGCTGTCCAGCTACCTTTAGATTCAACTGTCAATATTTACTGCCAGGCTTTCAATGTTTCGTGTGTCATTTACCTATCCTCCCCTGCTTTTTGAGCTATATATTCCCTTGCTTTCCTATCTTGAGGTCGATTAAAACCACTCTGGCTATCACAAGTGCTGCGGCTCCTGACACTGTGCGATATGCAGATGTTTTTCTCAATACGGACGTTCACTGAACGGCTTAAAGGGCGTTTGCCGTTTTTATCCACCTAGCTGTTCCTCCTCATACCTCGCAGGCATTGATGAATTCACATAACAAACAAACAAAAAATAAAGTTAAAACTTGGAAGTCGTTAATGGATCTCAATGATATTCGCCTGTGTTCCGTATTCTGAGTGAAATAAAATCACTCGGAATTGCCATAGCATTATATATGCTATGTTATAAACAACAACACTTCAATAGCAATTTCTAGTAAATTAATTTTACTCGAAAAACAGAACATAGGCGATTATTTGCTAACACGTGGACACATGCGAAAAAATTAAAAATTCTTATATGACTGCAAAGAAAAGTAATCTCATCTGTCATCAATGATTTAAAATCGTCAGCGTTTGTCATGATAAAACAAGCAGACGTTCACCTTTGCGTGTGTAGAGTGTCTTTAAATATTTACCTAGAGTGCACAAAGATTTTTCAACTGCAATATTGAAGTGTTTTTAATAAATAAACAATTTGCATGTGCAAATACATACGATAAGTTTACTAACCTTTTCTAATGCTTACAAACAAGTAAACAATTTGAAAAATAAAAGTCGTAAAAATTACTTAAATAAACTAAAGACAAAATTCATTTTAGGGTTGCTGTCACTAGTTTTTAAGTATGTACGTCGAAGTTTTGTACATTTGTTTTGGAACATTTGTTGCAAAACTTTTGAGTTTCTTTAAAAATTTCATACAAATTATGAGCTGAACAGTGTCCCAACTCGATGCCTGTAAAGAAAGTTATTAAAAAATTCAAGGATACTGGATTAGTTTTTAATGTTAAAAGTATTGGTCATCCAAAAGCAAACCATTCATATGTCAATATCGGGTCAGTGCATGTGAGTGTTGCTGAAAGATCTATGCCGTTAATGTGCCGAATTATCTCATCTATTAGATCTTGATCATTGACGACGTTTGGAATGATCAAGAGGCACCTTCTAAGCGCGTAAATGCAAGTCTTTATGCATAATGTTCATCGACGACGAGCATGAGAGGTGCAATTGTTGGGCATTTTGATTTGAACGCCCATTTTCATAATAAGCCTGAATAACTTTAACGCGTTGCTCGATTGTGTATCTTTTCATGTTTCAAATTGAGTGAGTCTGAAATTGAGAAATGTCAAATCAAATGCAGAAAAAAAACTTGACGTTTAGGTGTGGTCAACATCTAAGTGAAATAAGAAAAAATTTATTTTTTTGTGACACATCGTCGATTTCGATGAAATCAACATCATATAAAACAAGTAAGACTGCTTTAATCGGCCATACTGAATCTGATATTACCCTTCACCATCATGAACATAGTGAAGGATGTTTTTGATAGAGCTGAGGAACTTTAAAATAGAATAAAACAAAGATGTTTTTTTTATACCCGCCACCAAAAAAATGATGGGGGTATATTCATTTTGTCATTCCGTTTGTAACACATCGAAATATCCATTTTAGACCCCATAAAGTATATAAAGGGTGTTTTTTTAAGCCCGATAGAACTTGAAATTGTAAAAAATAACACAAAAAATTAAATTGTAATCAAAATTTTTTTTTTATTCGAAAGATCAATACGTGACATTAACATTTGAAAATGATTTCGGGCATATGGGCACCGCGGCTGTTCTTGACGAAGCGCATTCTGGACGTCCAATTTTATCGCAAAATTGTGTTCAGCGATGAGGCGCATTTTTGGCTTAACGGATTTGTTAATAAGCAAAATTGCCGCATATGGAGCGAGACCAATCCACAAGAGACCCTACAGACTTCATTACATCCAGAAAAATGCACCGTTTGGTGCGGTTTTCACGCTGGTGGCATCATCGGACCTTATTTCTTCAAAAATGAGGCCGGAGCTCGCGTTACGGTCAATGGAGATCGTTACCGCACCATGATCAATGATTTTTTGTTTGAAAATATGGATGACATTGATCCGGAGGAGATGTGGTTTCAACAGGATGGCGCTACGTGCCATACGGCGAACGCAACCATCGACTTATTGAAATCAAAATTTGGCGATAAGTTGATTTCGAGAAATGGACCTGTCAATTGGCCTCCAAGGTCGTGCGATTTGACACCTCTCGATTATTTCCTGTGGGGCTACGTGAAGTCACTGGTTTGTGCTGATAAACCAGCAACAATTGACGCCTTGGAGGCCAGCATTGTTCGTGTTATTCGTGACATACGGCCAGCAGTGCTCGAAAAAGTGGCCCAAAATAGGACGTCCAGAATGCGCTTCGTCAAGAACAGCCGCGGTGCCCATATGCCCGAAATCATTTTCAAATGTTAATGTCACGTATTGATCTTTCGAATAAAAAAAAAATTTTGATTACAATTTAATTTTTTGTGTTATTTTTTACAATTTCAAGTTCTATCGGGCTTAAAAAAACACCCTTTATATTCTGAATCGGGGTTTGATTTTATGACGATCTAGCTATGTCCGTCCGTCTGTCCGTCTGTTGAAAGCACGATAGAGGTCGCATCGAAAAAGCTAGGGGGCTCAAATTTTGCCAGAATCTTTGCTATAGACAAGGTTTGTTTGGTATTGAAAATGGGCTAAATCGGAATATTAGGAAGAGACTTATAGCTCGAAAAGCAAGAGTAGGTCGAAAAAACCGTGTCCTTCGAACATCGAATAAAATGGAATTGTGTCCAAACGCCTTAACGTAGACTCATGAAACTTCGAACATATATTTCCTGGGTAAAGAAAATATTTTCCCCCGAAAATTGTCTCAATCTATTCATTAGGAGAGGAGTTATCGATCAAAACGTACGAAAATTTATACCACACAGTGTATTTTTTGGTATATTTAAAAACAAAAACGTCATAAAAGCAACAAAATTGGATGTACGACTCTGAAATTTTGCACACTTTGCTTTTTGATGAGACGCTTTTTTGTAACGGCAAATCAATATGCCACGCCCACTTTTACGCCCACCTCCCATATAACGTTTTGACTAAAATTCATATAATTTCTCTATTAATAAAGATTTTGGAATAATAAAGGCCTATCTTGAAACACCTCAGTTGTACTCATTCGCAAAAATAACTTTGACACGCCTACTATAACGCCCACTTTTCACGTTATCTACCGTTAATGAAATTTAAAAGCTCATAAAACCGTTAAAATTACAGGTATGATGATAAATTTTGTTACGTCTATCCCCCTAGGCAATTTCATTACTATGCCAAAAAATTAAGGTGCCACGCCCACTTTTACGCCCACCTCCTATATAACGTTTTAACTAAAATTCATATAATTTCTCTATTAATAAAGATTTTGGAATAATAAAGGACTATATTGAAACACCTAAGTTGTACTCATTAGCAAAAACAACTTTGACACGCCTACTATAACGCCCACTTTCAGTTTTGAATTGTGTCCAGACGCATAAACGTAGTCATGAAACTTCGAATATATATTTATCGAGTCAAAAGAATATTTTTCCCTGAAAATTGCTTAAATCTATGAATTAGGAAAAGAGTTATAGATAAAAATGTACGAAAATATATACCGCACAGTGTATATATGTACGATTCTGAAATTTTGCAAACATGGCTTTTTGGTCAAAGTCTTCGTTATAACGGAAAATAGATGTGCCACGCACACTTTTTTCCTTAAATTTTTATAAAAATATATTAGTCATATATATTAGCATTTATTCATCTTACACTGCGCCATTTATTGTACTGTAGCTAAATATAGGATAAAGATGATAAGATAGATGACTCTACTAGCAACTACCAGATGGCATGCTAACAACTTATGCTTATGTTCTCCTGAAGTTATGCTCTATTAAAAATGGGAATTTAGGAAAATTTTGACCTAAGTCAAAAAAAATTATCTCTAAACATTATAAACAATTTATTTTCATGTACTAATGGCTAACAAATTTTAAAATTATACAAAACTTATTTCGTTTGAAAATCTTTTAAAAGCAAATGTTATAGAAGTTTAAAAATCAAAATCTTACTAATAAATTTCCCGTTTTAGAAAAATGCAGAGAATGTATATTTTAAATCACCCTGTGGCCCTTAAAATGTAACCTTAAATTCACTTTCTTCCTCTTAAATTCATGTAAATTCTCTATGAATAAGAATTTTGGAATACCAAAGGACTATATTGAAATATCTAAGTTATGTTTATTAGCATAAACTTTATTGACACGCGTACTTTAACGGCCACTTTCATTGAAAGACTAAATTTACGAAAACATTTTATACCGAAGTTGTAATGGGTGGTTTAATTTTAAGGGACTATGTTGATTTTGAATAAAATTATTATGAAATTATTATCATTTATTTTTATAATGATAATATTTGTATGCTTCAATTATGTATGGAACAAAATATCGGCCAAATGGCCCCCCAACCTAGGCGGCACACCACGATCCGATAGTCCAAATTTTCAATGACACTTTGATGCTCGATTGTTGGGCACGATGATGAGTCGAGGTTGCTTGCTCTTTTGCCACGTTATCGTGAAAAACAGCAATGTTTCCCATTCAACGAACTAAGATGGCATTCACAGATGTTTTCACATTTCATACAGACCTGCTTTGCAGACATTTAAATATTTTTTACAATTCTCACGATTGTGGACGAATTCGAACGATTATGTTGACCAAAAGAATCACAAGTGCACAAAATGCATTTTGATTTGAACGCCCATTTTTATAAAAATCTTTAATATTTAAAAGCGTTGCTCGATTGCGTATCTTTCCACGGTTCAAATTGAGTTAGTCTGAGATTGAGAAATGTCAAATGAAATACAAGAAAAAAGTTGAAGTTTAGATGTGGTTCACCTTAAAAATGGGCCCTTAAAATTTAACCACCCTCTACAAAGAAAGTGATACATATTTTATTATAAAGAGATTATTCTATAGCGATTAACAAAATAATAAATATTGTGCTTTAAATGTACACAAAATTGGTGGTGGGTATTAAAGGTTCGGCACAGCCGAATATAGTGCTCTTACTTGTTTTTAATTGACATGAAATTTTCTTTATTCGAAAGATAATCTTCTGGCATTATAATTTAAACATGACTTCTGGCATACGATCGCCATGAATGGCTTGGACGTAGCCTAATCTGGAGATCCAACTTTTGATGACTTTTTTTTCAATATTTGTGCCTTTATATCGGCAATAACGCGGCCAATATACAGGCCATGTTCAATTGTTTCTGGCTTATCGGCTTAGACTAGCAATTTCACAATAGTCTAGTGCTGGTTAATTGCACGATCTTGGAGTCTAATTCACCGGTCCAAAACGTGAAAATATGCCTTTACCAAACGTTTCCTTCAATAAATCGATTGTGGCATCTTGTTAAAACCACAACTCCTACACATCGTGGTTGTTTAATTGATGAATGAAAAAGTCAGTAATCATGACTCTACAGCGGCAACCATTGACAGTATCGTTCTGACCAACATTGTTTTTAAAGAATTACGGACCAATTATTACATCAGCCCATAAATCACATCATACAGTCAGTTTTTCTGGATTAAACGATGATTCAACATACACTAGAGGATTTTTTTTATTGACGTATCTATTCAAGTGAGCTTCATTGCTAAACAAAATAAGCTTTGGAAAAGTGGACATACGTATTTCGAACAGAACCATGTTTTCAAAATAAATTTCTCTATTCATGTTAAAATTTTGGTTTGGCACTTGATAGCTGTGCAAAATGGCCGCCAGTTAAAAAATTGTTGCCAACCTTAAAATTCTATATCTCTATAAAACATATAAAAGGTATTTATATTGACCACACTTAGCTTGGATTTGTGATTTTATGTTTTACGCCATTTTCCCTAATTTTTTCGACTCCATCTTTATTTTTGAGTTTCAATGTAGTTGGCTGTCAAGCGCATTCATTTGATACTCATATTGAAGGGGTTAAAAAAAGATCTGCCAATTTTGGACGGCTTTTCATAGTTTAGTATTCTAATGGTAAAGCCCTTTCATTTGATACCTATTTTGTGGGGGTTAAAGTAAGCAAAGCTGTAATTACTATATATGACCAATATAACCACTATTTTATTTTGAACGCCATCTTAGATTTTTACTTTTTTATTGTTTACTGTTTTTTACTATACCAAGCTCTTTCATTTGATACCAATATTGAGGGGGTTGAAGTGGGTAAATTTTTAAATACTAGACATTACCTATATATAAGTTTATTGTACGCATTTTGTAGTGGCGGCCATTATATCTTTAATTTTTTTTTAATTTATTATATTTTTTATTAGTCAACCCTTTTCGTTTGATACCTACATCTTTCCTCTTAGTTGTCCAGAAGTTAAAAAACGATTATTGTATGTAAATTTTAGGACAACAACGAAGCATTAGTATTTTTGTGCTTATATCTCAGTCAGTTTCTAACCGAATTTTTAGTTTTTCTCAGCAGTAATTTTCGAGACTATGGCTGGTGTTTTGGGGCCTTTGACGCATTCAAAAAATAGTTAGGAGCTTTATAGTATATATTGTATATTTTTGCCTATAACTTTGCCGACTAGTGACCGATGTGTCAACAATTTTTTACGACTTGTCCTTGAAAATTTAAGGAAAAATACCGGAATAGTTGTATTTTGGTGTTCATATCTCAATAAGTTTCAAATTGATTCAAAACTTATTCTTAAGAATAATTTCCGAGGCTACGGCTTACAATTCGATGTCACTAGCATGTCCAAAAGTTATTTAAGAGCTTGGGAAACTTAATATATTTACAAAATGATATGTATTTTTCCAAATAATTTTTGCCTATAACGTTGCCGATTTGTAAATATCATATTTATAAATAAAAAACAAGGTTAAAAAATGTTAATTTTTGAGGAAAAAATATGAGGAAAAATAGAGGATGTTGTGTTTATTGCACTTACCTAAGAAAGTAGTGGGATTATTGTGCTAGATTTCAATAACGATTCAATCACGAATACTTCCGAAAGATCTATACCACAAACAGATCTGTGCAACATGTTGCTTCTTTTCTACAAGAAATGACTGATGTAAACTAACGCATGCGCAATTTATTTACTCACCCATGTAAAACAATTTTATAGGGAATGATAGATTCCAGAGTTGCCATTTAATATTAATTAGTTCGTCCTCCGCAATATTATTTATCTCTAATGATTTTGTTTATGTAATTTGAAATTATGTTGATACATATGTGCATGTTTTTCATACGCTTATTTGTACCCTCTACTTGAAAAAAAAAATGGTATTATAGAAGTTTTTACATTAAAAATATATTTTTATAATATTAAAAACGGCTTCTTAATTCTAAGTTTTCTTATTTTTATCCCAAAGTGTCTGAGAAATTGTTATTTTTCGCGTTCTTGAACAAAAAAATTTTTACAAATCAGTGATCGGTTTTGAGTCGTTTTTTCAATATTCATAGTGAGTCATAAAATTTGAGTATAAGTGCGTATAAATCATTAAAATTTAACTGAGATGACGTACTCATATCCACAACAACGTTGATTTATAAGTACAACACACAATAAACTACGTCGTACTTATATTTATAGCGTCCCATATTTATATGATTTGCAAGACTACTCACGTTGATTCATATTTTTAAGAAACTACTTATCTTCATAGAATGATGCAAGTTGACTCAACAACAAACACATTAACAGCTCTCATTTGCATGAAGAATAAACAATGTTGCTAAGTCGGAGAGTGAAAGATATTTTTTGGCCGCCAGAAAATTTACAATGTTACAGTGTGTAATATACAATTTTATTTTTAAATAAATGCAACTGATTATGGCCTTTAGGCTAAGCTTTGATTGGCTTCCACAATAAGAGGTAAACAATAACAGTTATTTTGTGTTTTTTATTTTCATGTTTAAATTTTTTGCAGCAAATTAAAAAACTGCGTTCTTAGGTGCTCACACATCAAAGCAAGCACTTTATTTTTGCTTGTTGTTTTTGTATTATTTTGTTATATTTAAATTGTCGGTTTTTTTTAACAATCCAAATGATGTGCAGTGTTCTTGCTGTGATAAAGTTAATTGCAACCAGCCCAGGGATGGACGGGCATTTCTCAATCGATTTCCCTGGGCGTAAGCTCTCAGAAAATATATACTTTATGGGGTATAAAAACAAAATATACTCTGCAGGGTACACTTAATTATATAGTTTCAGTTGATTAGCCGATCATCGATATATCAAAACTACATACTTTTTTTTCGCTCATAATTCTGTGGTTTTCATGGGCAACCACGTTTGTCTTAAAATCAAATTTTTCAGGAGAGCCACACAAGCGTTTTATATAAAACTACGGGTTAGGTAGTGAACTTTTTAAACTTTTTTTTACTATTCATGTAAATAAAGATCTTACAATTTTTATATACAAATTTCAGACAAATATCATTTAAAAATTAGATCATAGCGAATACCAAAATAAACAAAGTGGTACGAAGACTAATAGCCTTTTCACACTTGCTCACATCTTAGCGGAATGCGTGGAAGATGTTGAAAATGAAAAAAAAACTTGTTTACATTTGCAACATCTTCCATCACTCATAGTATTTTTTTTACATGTTTGCACAAATAAGAATTTAAAAAAAAATGGATTTAAAAATTCTGTATTAATTGTATTAATTATTGCTCTTGGAGAGCAATTACTATTACAATATTCAGATTTGGTTAGAGGATGAAGATAATTAAGATATTTTATTTTATACGACACATTTCAAGTCCACTCGTTGTATGTACTTTTTTTGTTTTTGCCACTTGTAATTTTTTTCTATTTAGTTATACCATTTATTTTTTTGCAACAATATTTCTTTTTTCTAGTGAAGACACTAAAATAATCGAAAGATGTTGAGTGGAACAAAATGATTTAGGAACATCTTAAAAAGATGTTGAGATATGTTGACACACAAACACGTACAATTCATATGGGAAGATGTTACCATCTTATTGATTTAATGAAAGATGTGAGCAAGTGTAAAAAGGCTATAAAATTGTGTGCAGATAAAGCAGCATATGTCGACTTAGGTTGTACACAAGTAATTATAGGTTCTAGTAAACTGAAAAGTAATCAATATAATTTTCAAATGTGCTCAGAAATAAAAACGTATGTGGTTGTGTGTTTTTTAAAAAAATTAAATAATTTGCCATTAAGTAAACGTAAGTCAACATACTGCGTTAGTGCTGAACGCTTTTTGAATATATATATAGAAGTTACGTTGTTATTCCATTAAAAAGATCGGAATGGGTCCTTCTTATTATAGAAATTTTTACAACAAAGTAAAGGTCGTTTAAAATCAAGCAATATGGCATTATTAACTCAAAATCATAAAAAACGGACATACGCGGTTGCCCATGAAAACCACAGAATTTACAATTGTCAAAGATTACATAATTTTTTTCTTCAAATCAAACAAACATTTTTTTCAAATAAACATTGATTTTATTTAAACATTTATCATAACAATTAGTTGTCTTTGAACACTCATACATTAATATGAAATAATTTTATTTAATTTCATTTCATTATATTTTTTTTTTTAATTTTTTTCGCAGTGTATACATAAACAGATTTTGTATGTGTAAAATATTTATTTTTTTAAGGTCTGTACGTATGTATATGAGTGTATAAAAATGAAAATATCAATATTACAAAAATTTTAAGATAAAAATATTTTTAAAAATTTATATTTTCAATAAAGCTTTTGTAAAAGGTTATTAAAATAATACAAAAAATTTTAAAACCATTTTTGTATAATTTAATAAAATTACACGCAATATAAACATACTATGTATGTACATACGTGCCTACCGATTTGAAACCATTTAAATAAAATGTATTGAAATTTATCAGAATTTTCATACAAATCAAAAAAAAAATATTATATAATCAGCGTGTATTACTTAGTAAAATTGTTTTAAAAAATATTTATTTTAAGCTAAAGCTTAATTTGTTTTTTTTTCTTCTTTTTTTGTTTGTGTGTGTGTTTTAAATAGTTATTAAGTGTAATTCTTAAAAGCTCTCTTTAATAGTACGTATACGTATACATTTCATTCTTCACATTTATTTGTTTCTCAGTGTATATTTTTTTAATATCAGAAATATATATGTAGATTTGTTTTACAATCATAATAAATATGTTTTTATTGTATGTATTTCTTACCAGGTATAGTTAAAAAATGAACCACATAAATTCGTTTTTAATTGATTTAAACATTATATTTCATATAATATTTAAGTTTAATAAGACATTTAAAATTTTTGCGATATTCAAGTGTTTATTTCCTATTTTTTTTAACATCACTTTCAATTACATTTATTTAATTTTTCCTTTTAAGATTTTATTTATTATTATTTTTTTTTTTTGTAAGTGTAAAACAGCACTTTGAGAAAAAGTACAATAAAATATTTTATTTTTGTGTATGGGTTGAAAAATATTTTTTTTTTATATAATTTTCTAACTACATTCATTAAATTTTTTATTTATTTATTTATTTTTTTTTTTGTTTAATTTTAATATATTTTTCATAAAATTTAACTAAATTTTGGTATGATCAGGAAATCAATTCTCGTTATATGAAACTGTGAAATGAAAAGTTTTTGTATGTAAAATCTTATGGTGCCACTCACTATACCGTTTAGAGTAATAAAAACTTTTCATCTCACAGTTTAACAGAACGAAATTAAAGCCTCAGCATGTGCAAATATTTTTCTTGAAATGTTTTAATAAATATTAAAATTTTCAATATAAAACTTTATGAAATGTTTGAACATTTTTTTAGTTACTAAATCGTTGTAAAATATTCTAATGAAAACTGTTAAAAAAATTAAACAGCTACTTTTAGGTTGGGCACACTTTATTATTCTAAATTATTAAACGAATGAAATTTTACGAACCACATAAAGTATGAGTGTATTAGATCACATGAATTTTTACCCACTCCCACTTAAACAATGTACGACTCTGATATTGGCCTATAAAAGGAATTATTAAGGCTTTAATACACGGCATGTTTTTTACATCGGACTTTAAAATTTGTGAGACATGTGTAAATCTACATGTCTGTCAAAATTGTACTTTTACAGGCAACCGTCGCTGACTGCTTTGCAGCGGCAGAGATTTTTGTCAACGGCTGATGTCACATGTTTTGACAGCAGAAAATAGAGCGCACTCTAATTGAAATTTTATCAGATGTCTCAACACATGTTTTTTACAAAAGTAATGTTTTAAAGGTAACACACGACATGTTCGTATTTATCAGTGTGGAATTTGTCAAGTCAGATGTAAAAAATATGCCGTGTATTATAGCCTTTAGTTAGTTAACTTCTAGTAAATAAAGAACTAGGATATTTGTATTTGTACATACTTTTTTCCAATTAAATTTAATAATGCGAAATGAATAACATAGAAATTGGAATAACTGATTGTTATTACTTTAAGGCTCATTATTATAACTTGCCAAAAGCTTAAGTTAGGATTTAACGGGACAGATATTTAGTTTTTCGTTATTGTAACTACAATTTAACCTCAAAGTGACCGATAATCCTACGTTGCCAGAACAAGTACTTACTTGCAAGTATTATTAACGAAAATCAGGAGAAATGCCAAAAAAAAACAACAATTTTGTGAGTGGCTACACAGCGCACAGTGCAAGTTCATTTTTAAAATGTCGTCAACAAATAAACTTCAAATAAATTCAATTGTTAACTAAGTGTTGCCAATAGGCACTATTGAACGTTACCTTTAGACATATAACTTTTAATATAATTTTTTATCAAAACTTGATATTTATGTTTAAACTTACATTCTAAACGAATATCTTTGCTTTTTCTCAATATTCTTCATATACATATATACTTATTTATGGAAAAAATTAGTTGAATTAGAAGCTCAGTATTCGACAACACTGTTTTTCGTCTTGTTATTTAACTTGCCGTAAGTGTGAAAATTTTACTTGCTTAAGAATTTCTTTGCAAGCTGAGTCGCAGGTAGCAAAAGTGTGGTTGTGTTTGTAAAAAAGTGTTATTGTATTGTTTTATTTTTCACTTGCACTTGCATGTGGCAACGTAGGGTAAGTTAAGTTAGAGTTACATACCATGCGTTCTATCCGTTATTCCTTTTTATGCGTCTGTCAAAAAGAAGAATCAGTGTAATTGTATGTGACAAGTTACACAGCAAAACGCAAAGAATGCATAAACATATCAACGCAGCAAAGTAGGTTTACTTTCTACTTTTGTATCCGTTGCATAAAAGGTGAATAAATGTCAGCTGTTGTTGATAACCATGGATGATAAATAATAATTGTTTGTTAATGTTATCGATAAATCTTATTGTGTGGTGGATTTATTTTTTGTATATTTTTGTATATAAAAATGTTTTTGACAAAAGAAAAGGCATTCGAAATAAAGTTTACAATTACTTTCAAGAAAAAAAATATACATAAAAACTAAGTTTAAACACAATTTTTTCATTACCAAAATTTTTATTCTATTTATCGATAACTATTATGTGCTGAGTGTCATCTCTGTTTGTTTATTATAAAAAGAAAACAAGTGCAATGGAGGAGAAGCTTGTTGATGCTGCAAAAAATCATGAATATTTATATAATAAAATAATAATATCATGTACAAAAACTCAATAAATTCCATAAATTCTTTTAAAATGTCATCTTCACTTTCCATTTTAGTTTTTAGTTAATAAAAAAATAAACACAACAGCTGATCAAAACAAAAATGTTGATGCATAAAACGCATTGTGTGTAAATTGAATTTAGAAACGTATAAAAAGGTGAAAAAGTATCAAACGCAACAACGCATGAACGGATGGTATGTAACTCCAGCTTTATGGTTGCATTAGACGTGCCATAACCATACAAAACAACTGTTTGCACCATACTAATTGACAACAATGTATTTGATTACAGGTGATTCGCCATAACGCCATAGCTATAACTATAAAAAACAATTGAATTTTTATTTATTATGGCTATGACATTATGGTTATGGCACGTCTAATTGAATCATTGAAGAAAAGCTCATCTTGCCTTTAACTTTTAAGCTGAAAGTTCATGCTACGCTTTCTTGCTTCAGCGCATTTTACGCATTTTATACCTCATACACTCTCTGCATTTCAAGTTACATACATGAGAGATGGCACTCATTATGCAAATGGCATCGATAACCAAAATGCAAATTTTGTTCGTAAACAAATTCTTTAAATAATTATATTTTATTTTTGCCAACAATTTTCCTGTTTTAAAGTTTTTTTAATGAAAATATAAGAAAATAAATACTCAATACAAACATAACTATCAATAAATATAAAAATTAAATATAATTAGTTATCTCTGGCATTTAAACTTACCCTCATACCTAAGCAAGAGCGTTGAGCGTCAAGCGATGCAATTATGAATGTATTTTGTTATTGTAACAAAAACAATACACATGTAAAACTCCAACGCTTGACGCTCAACGCTCTTTTTTAGGTATGAGGGTTAGGTCTGTTGTTCTCTCGCCGCTCATGACGCTTAAAAAAGTAGAAAGTAAACCTACTTTTTGCGTTGTATAACTACACTGATTTAATTTTTTTGAGAGAGGCGTACGACGCGAAAAAGCGTAGAAAACGTGGTGTGGACTTTTAGCTTTAGTAAAATTTATGAAATAAAGTCTGTTATATGAAACAAAATATGGCAACCAAATATTGTTGGTATTTGTTCATGTGCTGCCATATTTTGAAAGAAAAAAAAGTTTACTTTACAAGGAGGTTGTAATACCAAGAAACTTTTAAAGGTCACTTTATTACTCACGTTAGCGAAAGTCAACTTTTTCTAACATTAACTTTATAGGCAAGTTTAAATATTGGCCTTTAAATCAATTTACTTCAATTTGTATTGCATTTGCAGTTTTCCTTTTCTAGCAAAAACAGACATTCACAGTTCAAGGATCAATAGCATTAAATTCAAACAAACTTTTAAAACACATATGAACATAAATTTTTCAGTTTAACTGAATTAAAAAAAAAAAATAACACTAACGCGAGTATACACTAATATAAAGTTGTACAATTTTATACAACCGATACAGTGTTTGGAAATAGTAAATTTGTTTCTTATAAACTAACAACCATATTCGTATTAAATTTTTTGATATTTTTTTAAAGTTTACAGAACAAAGTTTCCATGGAAATTTTGTTTAATAAACCTTTGATAAATTTAAAATTTTATAATTCGCCCATGTTCTGCATTCTGAGTGAAATTAAATAATTCGGAATTATAAAAGTTGTCACTGTTGTTATAAGCAATATAAAATGCCAAACATGGGGGTAACTTTTATTATGGGGATAAAATCGTATACAAATACTGTGTATAAATTTAAATTAATTCGTGTATGTTATCTAATTGATTCTTTTTTATTTTATTTGTTTAATTCACAACCTATCGTAAGTCGTATGATTTTATAATTTTGTGTGTTGTATGCGTGATTTAAACATATAGCATATTTTCCTTTACTTCTGCTATGAAATATATAAATTTACGGCCTTATTCATAACAAAAAGTTAGCCACAGTTTATACACTACGTACAACGAGCTGCTAACTACAATGCCGATTAAGCTTGTCAGTTCTTTAGCACAGAGTTTAGTCATAAGAAACTTTTATCCGTCTGCCAACTTTTCATAAATCAACTATGAAATTACAAAAATGCAACCATTTTTTGTATATCATCCCTGATTTTGACATTTTTTGTTCTTCCATCTATACTAACAATTTTTAAAATTGAAAAATAAATTAAAAAATAAACAAACAATATTTTTTATAAAAATGGAAAAGCAAGGCAAGGTCTGTAAATTGGAAACAGGATGAAAAGGTAGGTAAAAAAATATTAGTAATGTAAAACAACAACACAGAACAGCTGTTTTTCACAAGTTGGCAAACGTTAAGCAGCTCGTTAACAAGAGTTTAGCAAACCTTTAGCCAGAGTTTGGCATGTGTGTTATGAATAAACTTTATGCTAACTTTATGTCAATTTTTTGTTATGAATAAGGCCGTTAATGATTGCTTGGCGGTACTGCCAGGTCAACCCACGTTGAATCTGTGTTCCGACCATTCATGTTACTGTTTGCATTATATGTATACAGTGGGGTAAAATGGTCTTAAAATTTAATAACTTTTTCTTTTATAAATTTTTTATTTGTTTTTTTCATATTTTATAACAACACCTTTTAGAATAAATAATAGAGAGATTCACAACTGAACAAAGAACCCGAATAATAGAACTTTATTATTTAAATCACCGATTATTTTAATGCAGAGACCATATCATTTGAAATTTAAAGGTCAGAATTTCTCCCCTTTAAAGCAATAATTCGTTTTTTATTCCATCGTCACCACTATCTTAGCGCCATTTGAAATTTATTTCCCACTGCGGAAAATATTAAAAGTGTAGAGTAAAGGGCTAACGCAACAGCAAAAAAATCTACCAGAAGGCATTCTGCTTAGTAAGGAATGGCTCAGAGGTTACGAAGGCGGATTAAAAAAAGATTTACTTTTATTTCCATACAAATTACAATTGGTGCAAAATTTAAAACCCGCAAATCATATGCAACGTTTAAATTTTGCAGTAAAATTTCAACTGTTGTTCGTACTGCTCTTAAAAACAGACCTGACAAGTAGGTTTATCAGAATGAAGTCACTGCCCGAGGCGCAATGGCACATTTAAGTAAAATTTTTGGAAATCGAATAATTTCTAGATTCGAAATTAGATTGGCGTTCGCCAAATTTGCCAGCCACCGACTATTTTCTGTAAGAGTTATTTGAAGAAGCCCGAGATAATTCTTGAATTCGAGGCCAGCATTGTTTCGAGCGCTTAGCCCTCAAATTTGAAAAGATGTTATAGAAAATGCCCTAAAACTAGTCTATCATTAAGAAGCTAAAAAAGGAGGTCATTAAGGTGACGACATTATTTTTCATACTTAATGTAACAAAAATTCCATTTTTTGTCTTATAATCTGAAAAAAAATTAAAAAAAATAGAGGAACGAAAAAAGTTATTAAATTCATACCTCCCATGGTTATTTCGACACTACCTTTCGACTATACCTCGATTAGACGTAATTCTTAATTGCAATTAAAGTTATTGTAATATGCATTTTATTGCGTACTAGCCAAACCCGGCGCGCGTTGCTACGCCCCTTAATGAATCGAAATGCATTCTGAATTTTAATCGAATATCAAGTGCAAAAACCTAAAAATTATAATTTTTTTATGGGCGTGGCATTTCTCACTTTTCTAGTCACGAAATTGTAAAGTCATAACAGCTCAATATGTGTGCAAAGTTTCAGAAGAATCGGACCAGTGCAAGTATCCCAAAATTAAAATTGTTTTTATGGGCGTGGGCGTGGCCTTGCCCACTTTTCTAATCACGAAATTGTAAAGTCATAATAGCTCAATATGTGTGCAAAGTTTCAGAATAATCGGTCCAGTGCAAGTACCTCAAAATGATACCTTTTTTTTATGGGCGTGTCACTGCCCACTTTTCTAATCTTGAAATTATTTAGTCATGACAGCTCAATATGTGTGCAAAGTTTCAGAAAAATCGGTCTGATGCAAGTACCTCAAAATTATAGCCTTTTTTTATGGGCGTGGCCCCGCCCACTTTTTTAATCACCAAGTTATAAAGTCACGACAGCTTAATATGTACGCAAAGTTTCAGAAAAATCGGTCCAGTGCAAGTACCTCAAAGTTAAAACTTTTTTAGGGGCGTGGCCCCGCCCACTTTTCTTATCACGCAATTATTTAGTCATGACAGCTCGATATGTGTGCAAAGTTTCAGAAAAATCGGTCAAGTGCAAGTAGCTAAAACTGATAACTAATTTTTTATGGGCGTGGCCCCGCCCACTTTTTTTCATCCATAAACACTCCCCGGTATGTGTACAACAACTTACCAAAGTTTGAGCCCGATCGGTTTTACAGTTTCAGAGTCTATAGCTAACACACACACACACACACACACAGAGTTTCACTTTTATATATATAGATAGATAGATAGATAAACGGTGAGTTAGTTTCTATTTCAGAACATGCGTGCTCACGAAAAGAAGTCTTACTAAAAACAAAGAGTTTTGTAAACTAATCGCATAACGTTGCCACTTTTTTGTTTCTTTAAAATATGAAAATATTATTATTATTGCACATAAAATTGGAAAATTTTATGAAACAAAAATAAAAAAAATTAAACCAGAAAGTAGTCGCTGTAGTTGCATTTTTCTCATCCACTAAAAAGTAAAAAGTTTTTTTTTAAGCAATCTGCCACATGTAAACGATGACTTATATAATTGCAATATCACTTTATTGCAATTAGCCGACGCATAAATGTAGTAATAAATACATCAGAGATGGACAAGTTTATATTATCGCAGACTTTTTCAATTAATTTTCTTACAAGGTTCAAACAACGCTTACGATAGATTGGAAATTGAACAATTATTTCTTATTACATCAAATAGTATATTTTTCGTATATATATTTAATTTTTTTGCTTAAATTTACTTAATACCTAGGCTTAATATATATTCTTTTTTTTAATTACAACTATGCAAAGAGTAGTAAATTTTACAGGCGATATCTAAAGTTTGATACATTCAAAGCAAATTGTAGTTGAGAATTCTACTCACGTTTGATAATTCAAGGAATTCGCTCTGATTTTAGCTACAATCAAGTGATTTTTATATTTTTGCCTCTCAGTGTAGCAGAGTTTGTTTTTATTTACGTTACGTAATCGTATTAGAGAATTTTATAAATACAAATATGTAGTCATTTTTTTATTAATATTTTGTAAATATATCAGTTTTTTATTGTGTTTTTTTTTATTTTTTTTTATTTTAATAAAAATTGTTTATTTAGTAATTAAAATATAAAGAATACTTTAAATTTAAAAGTATTTTTATTCAGTATAGTCTTCGAAAAATGTATTTTTCTTTTTCTCTTATTCACAACCAAGATTTATCAAGGTGTATAGTTTTAAAAACTTTGTTTTTTTAATATTGTTTTTATTTTTAGTTTAAATTTTAATTATATAAAGAAAACATGCATATTATTATTAAAAATTATATAAATATTAAAAATTTATGTAAACAAAATAAATATAAAATTAAATGCAAAACACATACATACCGGTTGAGAGTAGAATAACAAATTGCATGCATAAAGTAAGAATATAAAGGTAAAATCACATCCAGTTCGGGGTCAGTGTTTCCAAAACTATTTTTGTCGCTGCATTATAATGTAACAAGCGTATGTTCTCCAAAAAAAAAATCTCCTAAATATTGTTAGTTATCCAAAAAGAAAATCACAAATCATAATTTTCCCTGATCGGTATTTCGAGTAAAATAAAATTGTGCGGAATTGTCATTATAGTGTTTTTGAGAGTTCCAAATAATTTTATTCCACTCGGCATACATAACAGGGACAATTGTTTATATTTTAATATTGTGGCAGCTGCTTTGACAGTTATCGGCATTTGTAAGATCAGTTTTTACCGGCGTAATATGGGCAAGTGATCAAGCACACTGTTAGTTATTTGGCTATAACTTTAGGCATTATTGTCATATTAACGTTACAAGACTTTTGTCAAAACACCATAACATATGAAAGAAAATATCATTAATCCATGTTTTCAAAAATTATGACGTTCAGAATGAACGGGCGTTACCTAGATATGATTACCAGCATTTTCATGTCTCAATAATGAAAATAATAAATATTTAGTTATGTAATGAAAATCATTCATTTTCAAAATGAATGATTTTGAAACGTCATGACAAACTGTGATCTTTTTCGAATTTAATTTTCTATTTAATTGTTTTTCTACAAAATTCGTAATAAAAAAAGAAATCGAGAATGGCAAATACATCATTATTTTTCGATTTTAAATCGATTCGTTTTTCATATCTTTTACATCACATACTTGATTGTAGGCTTGTGGTTGCACTAGGACTAGGACGTCACATGATACACAAAGCAAGATACATTTCACTAACTGAAACAAAAAAAAAATTTAATATCGATTTCGTGCGACTTTAATTCATCAAAAATATTTTCTATGGAAATATATAAAGTTGATCTGCAGCGCCAATAAACTTTAAACAATTGAAAAATTGAGAAAACGTGAAATATTAATGCCGAAACAGAGCCTGTGTTATAGTGTTTTCACACCCACCTAAAGTTTATTACAACTATTAAAAATTGGTTTTTTGTTTTAAAACTCTAAAAATAAATTTTAACAATTAACAAACTAACAAATCTTAAATTTAAATTATTTTATTTTCTGTAAATAAATCTTTTAAACTTGGCAGCACTGCAATAAGTTCAACGAAAACAAGGTTGTATTTCATAAATCTACTTAAAATCAAATCAAAAAAGGTTTTAAGATGGTTTTAACGAAATTATTTTGTATGGTAAAAACAGGTTTTAATGATTGGATTTAACGTTAAAACGAAATTTTGTATAAAAACCGTAAGTGTGAAAACACTATTACAGTGAAGATTACATAAAAGTAACGCCAAATACCTTTTTTGCCGGGGTGATCACATACATACAGCCCCTTTAATAAAAAAAAGTTACTTAGGAGTGAGTTTGAAATAATTTGGAAGCGGTCAATATTAGCGTTTTGATTTATCTTTAATTTATTTGATATTATATTGCAGGTCACTGAAAAATACAACTTTTTTAGTTTGAATAACCACTACTTATGAATTCGAGGAGTCTTTTCGAAAACCCTTCCATTAGAGATTTAATAGTTGCTTCAGTCAATTTTTGGAACAGTTTTACCATCTCTCTTTAAAATCTTTCATGTTTTGGGACAACTTTTCTGTGCTCTGTAATTTTTTATTCCCCAGAGCCCAGTATCTCTCCACTGGCCTTTGAGGATTGACCTCTCTGGGTACAAAAACTATGTGGACACATTGTGATCTCTTATAAAAGAAAGAAGCATTTTTTGCAAACATTCTTTGACTTATAATTTGGTATTTATAAAGCCCACTGTAACAAATCACTTGCTTCTTTTAACGCAACTGCATAAAGCTTGCCATAACAAGAATGTTTTTGGAAATTTTGTCTGCTTTCGAATTCAGACTTATTTTCAACATTTCCTACAGCATTCGTATTATATAAATGTTGCGCCAGTGCATACGTTTCGTCATCCTTTATACAACAGGAGTATTTTTGTATAAAATTTGATTTAAATTTTTGTGTCCTATTTTTGGCTTCTAAATTTTTCGCATCATTCCTGTCTGAAACTTTGGACTTTGTACATTTTCAAGTTTTAACTTATCGCTCCAAATAGTCAAAGCACTAAGCTAACCGCGCTGCTTTTCTACCAGAAGTGTTGCAACTCCTTTCAACAAGCTTTTAATTCCCGAACCAAATTTCCTTTTAATGTCCGAATTACCTGATACTGTTTTACCTATTTTAATTTGTTTTGAAATTTTAAATAATGTTAAATAAGTATTGTTGACCTTTTGTTGTTTATATACAAATTATTTAAGCACGTACTTTTTTTTCGTTACTTATTTTGATCAAGTTCACAACAAAATAAAAACAATAACTTAAATATTTTTCAAAGATAACTCGATCAAAAAAAATTAAGACGCAAAACGTGTAACACACTTTTTCGATTTCACTCGCCAATAAAATAGTCTTGTGTAAAAAAATATAATACTTCTAGAGGTGATATAGGGGGGCTTAGATCTTTCAGAACTGCCTATTCCCCAATATTAAAAATTTTACAATAATATAAATGAAAAAAGTTACAAACGTGTAGCCAAGAAATATCAAAATAAATAGTCAATGGTTTTAAGGAAACAAGATGTTTTTCAATGACAAGAGGTTAGGTTAGATCCGGCAGCCGCCCGAAGGCATAGCCCACTCGGGTTTTCCGAGGGTCCCGTTTTTTCAATGACACACACAGGCAAAATGTCAACATCATAGATCATACATTGGCTGGTTTAAAATTGATCAGTAGTAATGGTTAGAAAGTATCAGCAGAAATTTATTTTCGTAGTTTTCTTTTGGAAGTTTATTCAAAAATCTTTACAAGTCTAAAGATTATCTTAAATTTTCTATTGATCAAGACTTATGGACAAGTTTCTATATATTTAGAACATTTTTTTTTATATTCCAAAAATTAATCGACAGCAATTTTGCTAAGCCTTCCCGACATTGACTAACACTGCCTTTGTAGGCTATTAAATGAATAACAAATCTTTGTATTGTTTTTTGTTTTCTTTTGTTTTTATTAAAAGTTTTTGTTTTATTAAGAAAATTATACAAATTTAATATTTCGTAAAAACTTTAATTTTAAATAGAGGGGACAAAACTATATTATATTTAAAAATAATTGTTTAATTTACTTTTCGCTTTTATTATATAGAAATTTATATTATTAACGAAATACATGTGGGATTTCTAAGGGATTTACAATAGAGTATGCAAAATTGTTTCAAACATATTTAAAGTAATTCACCATTAAAAATTTCTATAATTAATTCAAGTTTTTTTTACTTCTTTTGCAGTTTGAAGTCTAGACGCTAGAGTTTTATTCTTTTTTTTATTAAAATGTCCATTAAGTGACAAAAATTTAAAATCGCCTATTATTCTGCATTCTGGGTGAAATTAAATCACTCAGCATTGCCATTGGAGTGTTATTGTTTATAACAACAATGCGATGGCAATTCCGATCAATTTAATTTCACTCGGAATGCAGAACATGAGAGAATATTTCGTTTTATTTTTATTTTTATTTATTCACATTTAAAGTGCACATTTATAAATTGTGTTTGTTTTTTCTTTACTTGTATTTTATTTGTGTATAAATATTTTCTTTGATATAGATTTTTCCCAATTGCATTTATTCCTATTGTTACATATGCATGCATATAAGCCGTTTATTTTTAAAATTGTTTTTGAAGTCCATTCGATCTTATATACTAGGAGCATCATTAGTCATAACTAGAAACTGTGTGCTAACTGCTAGCAGGTGGTTAGTTAGCACATATTTTCTTATTATAAATAAGGCCGTTAAATTTTTTTATTTAAATTATAAAAAAAAAAAAAATTCTCATTTTGTTAACTGGCAAATTTGTTTAAGTCAATTTAAGTCATAGCAATTTTATAGATATTAGACTAATTTTTTTTTAAATTAAAAGATTACATAGAATTGGTAACATTAACTTTAATTTATTTTTTTAAAAAATAGACTTAAAAACTTTTAAAATTAACGGCTCATATAACATTTACAAAGTAGTTCCTTCCATTCGGTACAATTAAATCGGTACGTAGAGTGTGTATATACTTGTTATAGCAACAAAGAATATAAAATAGATAAAACATTAAAAAGTATGTATGTATGTATATATAGAATATAATTAAAAATTAAATTGCGTTTATTAATATAACATTGAATCAAAGTCCGTAAAATGCATGTTGTCGCTAGAAAAAAGAAAAAAAAAAAAAAAAGAAGAGAAAATAAACAGAAATAAATTAAAAATTATTAACAAAAATAAATCAAAAATTTTTTACATACATATAAAAATAATTAAATGGAAAATTTATTAAAAAAATAAAGGACTAAGAATCTAACAAAATACTTTTAAACCAACACATAAATGCATACAGGAGCGTGCTATTAAATTTTCGTTTAACTTGTAAAAAATAAAACAAAAATAAAACTTTTTAAATATTTGAATATTAAAAATTAATTAAAATGTTTATGTAAATCTCTGCTGGCTTAAGTTTATTTTTGTAAATTTTTATACCTTCTAAATAAATTAAATTAAACTGTAACTGTCGTGTGCATAAAAAAAAGTTTATCAATAAATTTTTCATAGAAATTTAGTTTAATAAACCCTCTATAAATCTTTGATCATTTTTTATGAATACTGCTGTAAACTAGAGTTGGCCCCCAGAGGGGGCATGTTACCTTGGGCGAGTGTCCACGCCTTGGTGTTATTGCTAGTCCAAGGTATAGTGGTACTACTAGCAACTCTGACTGGGACATAGTAGAATATTGGACGTCGTACATAAAAAGGTTAGAGCGACTCTGATATGGGTAGAACACATGAGTCAAGTGAAGGTGGTCGAGGGGCTTCTTTACACGTTCATAGCGGACAGATTAATGTACAGTAAGGACATATTGACATCAGTATCTTTACTGAGAGGTAGGCACTCATTGAATGTAAATGCTTAGGGGTCCTCTGTCTAACAAAGATACTGGCGGTTACGAAGGACTGTCGACCATCACAAGTCGGAAATGTGAAATAGTTTGGTTGTCTAAAGAAAACGCCTGTACTGACGCGGGACTCAGTGAAGGAATGGATGCCGATAGTTAACAATAAAATCACTAGAACGTGAAAGAGGTCTAAAAGAGCAACGAAATAGTGGTGGTCTGCTTCGACATTCCCCAAACCCACATATATAAATTAGAATCGGTTACTTTTGTTCGTTTTTGATAATAACCTACTACATTTTTCCACGAACCACAATGTAAGCTAACAGAGCAAAAAATTAACTAAAGTGAGGAATCGGTTACAAGTATACAGTAACGATCTAAATCATAACAAGAGCGCTATATTCGGCGGTGCTAAATCTTCCTATATGTACATATAAGTTGTTTGTGAAACAGATTTACATATGCCTAATCTTTGATGTAGTTGATTTATGGCATGTCATCATGTAGATACATACTTTTTTGTTGTGTGTGATCATATTCGTGCAACGTACAGTAAACAAACGAAAAACTTCCCATTTCATACATTCGTACAGTTGAATAAGTATAAAAAATAACAACTACAACAACCTACACATTTTTTTTTTTCAATTATATACATACATACATATATGCATTAGTGTGTATCAACACCGCCTGTTTTTGTTGTTGTAGAATTTCGTTGTCAATTCTCAGCCGATAATGATTCGAAATTGCTGATTTTTAATACCAAAATTACTGAAAGCATTTTTGATAAATTGATGCTACATACGAGTTCGTGGAATATATGGGGGCTTCAGAAAGTTGATTTCAACACTCACACGGACGGACAATGGTAAATCGACACCTGTTGTCTATACGGATTAAAACTATATATACTTTATAGGGTTACAAATAAATACTGTAAAAATAACAAGCGGCATGACGAAGTTATATATCGATGGTAGATGGTATAAAGGCCCTAACTAGTATTTTTTACGAAATTGAGTTTTTCGGTGATTGCAATACATTTAACACAAATACACCTCGACACAGACAGGCAGTAGTATCAAAAGTAACAGTTTCACAAGCAATAATACAAAAGAAGATACATTATGATTATACGGTTTCTATTACGTTTTTACCTTCTCCTGTAAAGTTACAATTATTTGAGTTAAAAAGAATAAAGCAGTTTTATAAAAGGTTTATAAATTAAAGTTTAGTAGATAATCTGTTTTATCACCTTCTATATTTTTTATGAATAATGTGTTAAGTTTTCAAAATTACTAAAAAAAAAATTATCCGCTATTAGGCGCGTGGAGTGCATTTTCGAAACCAGCTATAATTTCATCATCAACACACCTAATGAGTTTATTAGTATTTAATTTAAATTTTCTTTTTAACTAACGATTTGAAAAACATTTGAATTAATATTGAATATAAAGTTGTGTCAAAAAAAAAAAAAAAAAAAATAATAATAATAATAAAATTTGTTAAATAAATTTTACTCGTATACAAAATGTATAATAATTATAACTAATCTTTGAAATAAAAAATAAATAATTTGCAATCCATATATTATATAAAAAAAAATTTTTCTATTAAACTCCTAATACGTTCAAAATTGAATATAAATTTTAAATCTAGATTTTTGTAAAAAAAAGGCAGCTGGAATATCGAAATTTTATTAATCCTATAAAGAAACGTAGTTCAAAACTTTAATTTGAAATCAGTTGTATAACAAAAATATCACTTTAATTAAGTACGAATAAGGAGCTGTAAGAAAACTTACAATTTATATTTATTTGATCTTCGACTGTTTTCGAAAGAGCTAAACGAAAGATTATGAAGCGCAGTCGACAATAAATTTCAGTCATTTTAAGGTATATTTTCATTTGCTGTTGTTTAAACTAAATACATACCTACTATTTGTATGAAAACTAAAAAAACCAGTAAGAGTACTATATTCGGCCGTGCCGAATCTTATATACCCTTCACAACGTGTAGTCATGCATGTACGTACATACATATATGTTTGATTATCTTTATAACGATTTTATCCGCTGAAAAACATCCCATTGTTAAATTTTAAATTGAGTTTAAGTACGTTCATATGTTAAAAAAAAAATAAAAAATAATAATTAAAAACAAATAAAAAAATAAATAAATAAAAAAAATAATAAATAATAAAAAAAATAAAAGAAAATAAAATAAACAAAATAAACAAAAAATATAAAAAATAAGCAAAAAATATAAATAAAAAAATTTTTTTCTCTTAACTGGAATTCATCCAGGTTTGTATTGGTGTGAAAAGACGGGGTGTCTAGGTTTTTTCATCATATCTCAGTTGTTTATGGAACGATTTTTCAATACCAATCTGCTTCCGAATATTTCTGATATTTTGGTACCTTACACGGGTCTCGAAAATGTCTGGAGGCTTTAAAATGTTGACTACAACATACACACGGAACGACTGACAGACTCCCCTATTCATAAGCTTTCTGAAAATATATATTTTATGGGGTTGGAAATAAAAAATTGCAGAAATTTCACACGGAATGACAAACCTGTATATACCCCTACACTCACTGTGAAGGGTATAAAAAACGTTACATATGCAACGAAAAATTTGCAATTTTTGTTAATCATAGTATAAATTTCAACATTCGATGGCCAATGAAGAATTTGATATTCAACGAAGATCAAATGTCTAATGATAAGGGCCTCAATGTAAAAAGTTTCTTTTATTACACATTTTGTGTTCAGCAAATCTGAATTTAATTTTAAATAAAAAAGTTAAAATTTATATTGTGAACCCTATATCTGAAAATTAACTAAAAATGCCTGGAAAACATCATAAAATTTAGATGGAATTTCTGTAATTTATAAAATCAAATTATTTACAAGTTAAACGAAAAACAATTTTTTTTATTTTTATTAAATAAACGTAAAAGCTTAAGAATACATTTAAAGAGAAAAAACCTTAAAAGACATTTATGTAAATTCGTTTTTTTTTTGTTTTCTTTATTAAATACAATAAAATGTTCATTAGTTGTGTTTTCTAATATGTAAATATTTAAATAAAAATATATTTTGGTTATTTTGTTCAAAAGACACATACATTTAATATTAGTTAATTTGTGTTTATTATTTTTATTTTTTATTGTTTTTTTTTAATTTTACAAATAATCATGCAACAATTCAAATAGTTAAGTGTTTGTGTATTATTATGTTTTATACGTTCGCCTTAATTTAAACAAAAACATATCTATTTTATTATAAATTACTTTTTCTTTTAGAATTCATGTAAAATTGTCTTTTAAAATCTTTGAGATTTTTTTTTAATATTTTACAATATAAATTTTTGGCTTAAATGATTTTGCAAAACAAAAATCTTATAAATATCATTTAATTTATAGATGCATAATAGTGCTGTTTTGTAAGCTAAAATAAATATTTGTTAAATAGCAGAAAAGAAAAATGTTGGAAAAAAAGATTTTATTATTAGCATTTTGATAACGGTTAAAAGCATGATGATACTAGTGTTTTATAATAAGACGTGTTTAGTGTTTAAAAAGTTATGAAAGAAAATTAAAATTAAATAAAATAAAATTCACTACAATACTTTGAATTTGTTGTGAGAGAGAAAAAAAAATAAATATAAAGAGGAAATACAATTTAACCACAAACTTATATTGGATTGAAAACAAAAATCTTTATTAGCAATTGCATTTCCATGATCGTCGGCAAGAACCCTTTATCTATATATATAAAAATCATGGCCACTTTCCGTTGAATTTTATAATTCAAGAACCGGCTCACCTATCCGAACTAACTGCCTGTTTATCTAAATGCGAACGAAATTTTAATTCTTACAAATATATTGAAAACAACAACAAAAATTAAAAATTTGCTTTTGTTTTCAACGTATTTGTACGAATAAAAATTTCGCTTGGGTTTTCTTTCGACATCGTTATAAATGTTTAAACTTCGTTCGGACTATTTGTAGATTTGTATTTGTATTTGGTTTATGTGAAGTTTGCACAAAATCCGTCAAGGGATTTACGGGTAAAAAAGGGTAAAATCGGTAACTCAGTATCTCCGGGCTTCATAAAGATATCACAAAAATTTAGAAAGGACCAAAGAGCCTGTTAAAAATAATTGGATAAGAGTCTGGTATTTTTTTTTTTAATTTCGAGTTTTAAGGGGATAAAACGGGTAAAAACTGAATTTTGGTAATTTTTTAAAGAGCATTTATCTTTGGGAGGGATAGCAATAGGAAAAAAAGTAAAAACGTAGTTTTACTTTATGGAGAGTATCTATAATGATACGTAGCGAAGCAAGTACCGGGCGGCTAATTAAACATATATTAAAGGTATTCACGTCACTGGCTTCAATGCGCGAGAGATGGTTTGTGTGGTTAAGAAGTGGTGATTATGATATGAAAAATCAATAATTGAACGCTTTACTCCAGGAAGATTGTTTTCAAACTTAACATGAGATTGTAAGCTACTCAAGCAAGAAATTTTAAATGTTACGAGCAGCAGGATTATTTCTAAAACAGGGAAATCGGGTACCATACAAATTAAAGGCAAGAGACCTTTAAAAACGATTTTGTCAGAAATGCTGATTGAACGCTAAAAAAGAAAACCATTTTTGAACCAAATCAATACATGTGATGAAAAGTGGATCCTCTAAAAAAAAACCCCGACGTGTAAAAGATCGTATGTCCGACCAACCAGCTGAATCGACACCAAACCCAAAGAGTGCTATCTATTAGGAACTGCTGAAATATGGTTAAACCATCACAAGAAACCTGTACCGAACGCAACTGATTCGTTTGAAGCGAGCATTTTGCGAAAAATTTCTAGAATATACGGCCAGACTTAAAACCGTAATACGCTATCATGAAAACACTCAATTACATGTTATAAAAACTATTTAAAAACGACTACTATTTGTTTTGATCGATGCAGAACGCTCTCTCTGGGTTACGCTTCACACATAACTGTAGTAGATCCTTCTATCATCATAAAAAGTATTAAGACAATTCCCTAAAAGCTTTTAGTTTTATTTACAATAAACAACTAGCGTTTTTAATGGACCACCCTATATTTTTAGTCGGTTTACCGGTTTTTTAATATCTGTAGATATTAATAAAAATATTTTGTGTTGCAAGTTTCATGATTTGATGTTTTTAAAATCTTTCTGTATTATCCGGTTTACAAAACAGGGTATAATAGCTATAAACCCTGTGTTGTATGTAAACCTTTTTTGATATTGTAAAATTTTATCGCAGATTTTTAATGAAAAGGATATATGGGCGGTTGTAGTATCTTCGCAGCAATTAAAAAAAAAATACGACAGAATGGCTTCCATATACAAAGAATTACTAAGAATTTCAATAATGGTTTCTCGAAAGTTATTAAAAATACCTTATTTTGTCAATTTTATAATTCACTAGAAAAGCCCGGAGCGCGTTGCTACGCCCCTTAATGAATAAAAATACATTCTGAATTTAAATTTAGTATCAAGTGCAAAAAGCTAAAAATTTAAAATTTTTTTTAATGGGCGTGGCCCTGCCCACTTTTCTAATCATAAAATTTTATAGTCATGACAACTCAATATGTGTGCAAAGTTTCACAAAAATTGGTCCAGAGCAAGTACCTCAAAATTTTAACTTTTTTTATGGGCGTGGCCCTGCCCACTTTTCTAATCATGAAATTGTATAATCATGAGACCTCAATATGTGTGTGAACATTTTTAGAAAAATCGGTGAAGTTTAAGTAGCTGAAATAGATAACTTTTTTTTTATGGGCGTGGCACTGCCCACTTTTCTAATCACGAAATTGTAAAATCATGACAGCTCAATATGTGTGCAAAGTTCCAGAAAAATCGGTCCAGTGCAAGTACCTCAAAATTATTACTTTTTTTTATGGGCGTGGCCCTGCCCACTTTTATAATCACGAAATTATAAAGTCGTGACAGCTCAAAATGTGTGCAGTTTCAGAATAATCAGTCCAGTCAGTGGGCGTAGCCCCGCCCACTTTTTTCCACCCATAAACACTCCCTGGTATGTGTACAACAACTTGATAAAGTTTGAGTTCGATCGGTTTTACAGTTACACACACACACAGAGTTTCACTTTTATATATGTATATAGATAGATTAATTTTTTCTTAATTGTTCTGTTATAGAACTCAGTGCCCTTTACTGTGTGCCGGTTTGAATGTAAAAAATTCAGCTATTCTCAACTAGAGCAAATTTATACAATTTCGCGAGGGTAAAACCTGTGACGTGAATATATCTTTTAAGATATTTTTGCAAAAAATGTTGCTTGCCTATTTTCGTTGATTGGAACAAGATCTTCTAAAACTTAACTTAAAGGCATATCTTAAGTTAAGACAAAAAGAATTCGTTATAGTTTGAGCTGGGTCAGTGGCCAATTTCTAGATATAAAACGTATGAAAAACTTTTTTTCTGCGATGTTAAGGGGAGTATAAGAAACGTGAAAGTAGAAAAAACTTTTAAATAAAAAATCCACCCAAACACAATAAAACACAAATTTAATGAAGGAAAATCCCAGTAAAATGATAATTTAAAAGTGACTTTTAAACATTTCACAACTTAAAAAAATTTGTAAAAATAGTGTGCATATATGTATGTATGTATGTGTATGGATATTCTCGTTACTCCTTAATGATGAACTGGTGATGACGTTAAGCAAAAAATTAACGAACAAAAAAGTATATGTTTGCACTTTCAATGTTTATTTCACAAGGATGGAGAACATTAAATGAATTTAATAAATGACGAATGATTGCATTAAACAAAATTAAAACAAACTTTAAAAGTAAAAGAACCAAGCAAAAAAACAATAAAACAAAGCAATTAAAAACTGAAAAACAAAATGTAAATACCTTTTCGTTTTGGTTTTTGATTTAATTTCGTTACACACATTTCAATTTGATGTAGAGGAAAATAAGGCACTTGGTTTAAATTATTCTCGTTAAGCGACAAGTTTTTGAATTAGTAGAACAATAATAGTAGATAGGTTTATTAAACACATTTTTAAAT
This sequence comes from Phyto melanocephala, assembly GCA_941918925.1. Classification (NCBI taxonomy): domain Eukaryota; kingdom Metazoa; phylum Arthropoda; class Insecta; order Diptera; family Rhinophoridae; genus Phyto; species Phyto melanocephala. Next base: position 123,189,225 of record OW799233.1, on the reverse strand, counting down.
TTTGTTTTTCAAATTATTTAGACAGATCAGACTTTTTACTAGTTAAATATACATTTTTGTCACTTCCTTTTTTTGTTTCTTTAACGATGAATTTTTTTTACGTTTAGTTCCACTGTATTTGTATACAATTTACAAAAATAACAAGCTTCATTTAAAGTATACACATCATATCCCAGTCAACAGTGGTATCATTTATTCCATTAGTATAAATATCGAGATCATTTAGACAAATATTATTATTGTTATTGTTGCTATTGGTATTTTTAATGTTTTTTTTGTAATTTTTTTATTGAGGAAGCGGAATTCGGAAGTAGAAGATTTTCACACAAGACAAAAGAAGAAACAGCAGTAGATATAGTTTCCCAAAAGAACACCATTGCAGTAATTAGGATGAGGGAGGCGAAGAAAAAAAAAATAAAGTTTAAAAACAATAAAGAATTAGAAATAACATACTTTAAGTGAAATTCTAAAAACTTAAATAGAACTCAAGCTTTTGGCAAACGGATGAAAGAGAAAACAAATATACAAACTAATGAAATTGCGTGTAATCTCTAATCAGGAATTAAAGGCATTTTAATACAAATTCAAAGTATTGCGAAATGCTTTGTGTAAGGAAATAGGACTTTGTTAAGGAACAAAAGTTGTAGAAAACTAAATGAATGAGATGATTTGTTAAAAGCAAAAACTTTTGTTATAAATGCTGTGTATGTATGTGTATGTATAGTAGTATCAGTAGTAAAAAGGAAAATTATGCTGTACTTACTTTGCCATTTGCATATCATGTGGATGCGGCGATTGTATATTGTGTTGGGGTGTAAGTCCACCGACACCTTCTATGGCTGGCACATTCACTCGTATAGTATTTGGTACATAACCATCACGACGGGCGTTTTCATCTAATAAAAAAGTAAAACACACAAATTAAATATGGTATCTATGCAAAAGTTATCCATTATGAGTATAAAAAATATGCTCAATTATTCTATTCAAAAGTGCTAATTAATAACAATAGCAAGTCTTCACTATTTTCTAACGAAAACATTAAAATTTAACTTTATTACTTTTTCAATTAACATACCCATTCTTTGTGTATAAAATTCACCAAAAGCTTCATCACGCATACGATTCGTTGGATAAACAATACGAAGAACTTCGATGTCATGAATACGATCGGCTAAACCGCGTATATTTAAATCACGCGCTGTCCATGGTGACAACATTAGCACTGAACTTTGCTCGGTAACAAAACCTACAGTTATTCCACCTGCAGTATTTATAAAAAAACACACACACACACAAACGAAAATACAATTAAAAAATAAATGTAAATCCTTTGAAAGAAAAGTTTTAAGCGATTATTTTATTTACCTAGTTCACTGTCTGAGAAGCGCAACAGAAAAGTACCCAATGGTAAAACACGCAACATTTCTTCGGCTTTACGTTTGTTAATGAAACCCACAATCAAACCGGCCTTCCATAGACTTAGCAAATGATCTTTGGTTAACTTCATAATGGCAAAGAACCAATCCCAAAAAGTGAACGAACGATCGGGTAAGGGTTCCTTACAGAATTGGGCCCATGATATATAATCATCCTCGCCATTTATGCCATTACGACGGAATAGTTTTTCATCTGTAGATACGACAAAAATAGAAAAAAAAATTATACTTCACCACAAATGTTTTTAAAGATATTTTTTTATATACTTACGCAAAAAATTTAAATTTTCTTCTGTTAAAGCACGACCCGTTGACGATTCAAATTTGGTATTTAATGCCATGGCCAATTGAGACCAAGCAACTCTTTCGGGCACTTGAAAAGGTTCACGTACAATATCAGAGAATGCATTATCCCATGTGATTGTGGCCCATGACTGTGGCTCTTGATTACCGTGTACTATTACGACTACAGGCAAAGAAATTGTCCAAACCTAATCCAGGTAGTAAAAAATAAATAAATTTTAGTAAGATATTTTCAACATATTTTCAATACATTCTGGGCCAATTCAAAGTAGACCCTCATATTGTACTATATGATATAATTCATATTAATATGACTAGTGACTTTGAACACCTTTTGTTAACAAATTATGTATTTAATACAAGAAAGAAGACAAAGAGATGACGCTGTTAAAAATTGTATTTATACAGGAAAGAAGAAAATAGAAAATATTCTCTCTGAGAGGTGAGAAGCGAAATTCTCTCTGAGAGACAGTATGGTTAAAAGTATAACATAAACAATTTTTTATACATAGGAAACAAATGTGTAAAGTCTTATTATTTTTTTGTATGGAAATTACTAACAAAAATTTTATGCGTGCATAAAATAATGTGAAATAGTACAAATATGACTGATATGCAACCACTTTGAATTGGCCCTCTATATTATAACAACTTATGTAAAACCTTATATAGAATAATTTCTCAATGTATTGAAAAGTTTAAAACTAATTTCTACAGTTTGAGCGCGACTTTATTTGCGTGGTAATCGTAATAAAAAGTATCGCAGGTTGTTATATGTATGTCTGTATGAAAAATTTAATTCCGATCAGTCGATTTAGCGTGCTAGAGTAACAAAGATCCACTGATTATTTTATTATATTGTTTTTTTATTTAATTAAGATTTATATATCGCACTTGATCAACAAGAGGGTATTAACTCAAAATTTTTAAAATATCACTTTTTTCAAGAAATCAGCAAACAACATCAATATCTATCTACTGTAAAAATTTCAACGTATTCCGTTTACTGTTTCATCTCGAAAACCACTTTTGAGACCATATTCATGATAATGTAGTGATTACCTTTATTTCAACAAAAAGGTATTATTTCGAGTTAATACAAAAGTTGAAATAGGTAAGAATCGTTTATTTTCATAAAAAAGGTATTATTTTGATTTAAGCCTTTATTTATGTTAAAAATAATCAAACTGTTTTATTTATATTTGGTTGTATTTTGAGTTGATACTATTTTTTTGATAAAATTTGTTTTATTCTATAATTTTAATTCGAAATGTGACTCTTTTTATGAAAAAATTGTTCAAATTTTTTTTGATTTGTGACCCTTTTCATGAAAAAATTATGTTAACTCAAAAAATAGATTTTTTTGCAATGATTGGTAAAATTTAAAACAAAAACAATGTATATATATATTTTCAAATGGAATTTGCTTCCTATGGTATATTTGAATTTTTAAATTCTGTTAAAATGTGGCCACAAACAGTTTTTTGACTCTACTGAAAATTCAAAAATTTTGAGTTAATACCCTCTTGTTGATCAAGTGCGATATGTTTAATAGTTTTTTAAGCTTAAGGTCCTTTTAATAATAAAAAATCTTTTTGTTTTGTTTTATATTATTTGATCAATATTTCGCTACTTCTTTGTGTAGCATCATCAGGATAAACGTTTTTTAATATATATTAGTTTTTTGTTGGATTTGTGTCTTGATATTTGTTATTTTGTAAATAAATTGTTTAATTTATTGTTTAATTGTTTAATTTATTTACAAAATAACAAATATCAAGACACAAATCCAACAAAAAACTAATATATATTAAAAAACGTTTATCCTGATGATGCTACACAAAGAAGTAGCGAAATATTGATCAAATAATATAAAACAAAACAAAAAGATTTTTTATTATTAAAAGGACCTTAAGCTTAAAAAACTATTAAACATATATTATTATAAAAGGTCAAAGAAACCAATAATTATTATTAAGATTTATATAAAATTAATTTATATACACAGTCTTTAGCAGGAATCGAACCTTTAACCCCCAGACTGGCATTCTAGAACACTATAATACTAGCCCAGCGGGGCACCCAATATTCATACAGCTAAAATCGCCGGATCCAGCTGATTGGTTTCTTATAGTAATTCTAAAAGTTCTTTCAATTCGCCTTAATTTAATATACTTATGCCAGCAATGGGAAATGAGATTATTTCGAAATTAAAAAAAAATGTGTTTAATACTCATCTTCTTATTATTATTACTGACACGATTATTTATATTTGTTTAAACGAAGCAGCAATAAAAGAATGAATAATGATATAAAACGTTTACAAATCTGGTTTACAAATTCACTTTGACATTCACCCAGCCGTTGTGACTTGTACGACACATTTTTATGTAAACTTTTCGATACATTTTTGATTTTTGTATGTTTATGTATATTCAAGCAGTAAATTATTTTTATATTATTTAATTATTAAAAATAACTTACCCTAATTCTATAATCATTGACTATAACCGATGTAAAAAATAATAAAGCAAATTTTTCATCCATAACACTTTCGGTGCCCTTCTTTTCAGCACGTTTAATTTTTTTCAATTGCATTGTTCTGAAAACGAGAAAAACAAATAAAATCAGATAAATAAAAAAACACGGAAAAATTTTAAAAATTTTTAGACAAAAGATTTCGACATCGTTTTTACATACCTGAAACTCGCCGAAAAAACTCTGGTTTGATTATTATATTCCATAGTACCAATATTATTCACAATTTCACCGGATGAGGCTGGATTATTGCTGGATGGCTCAGGCATAGTTCGTTGTGCGGAATGACGTTGGGCCTGTGCCTCTGTTAAAAAAAAAAGAACAAGTTTAATGCGATATTAATATTGTTGTCGACAGACTTGTTATTAATGTCGACATATTAAGTATATTCAGTTAGTATGCTCTGGGGCCGAATTACGGCATTCGATCACGATCGAAATTTTACTCGAACGATCGAGTTCGCTGTGCTTTAGGTATAGAGATTCTAATAAGAATTTTACAATTTCGATCACGTTCGAATGCCGTAATTCGGCCCCTGATGTCAAAATTTTGCAAACAATATGTTTGCCTCTACATATTTTATATCCGCTTTCGGAAATATACAGTAAAGAAAAAAATTGTTCACGTAACTATTCCATTCTATAAAATTCGCAATATATTTATATTCTTTAATGTTTTGTTAAAATTTTTCAAGTATGTATATTAAGAATATTAAATCTAATAAATAAGAATATGAAAATGTACAAAAAATCTATCTTAGTAATGCTTAAACGGATATAAAATTATTTAAATATTTAAAAATTAACAATTATATCCACAGTTTTGTGTGTAGTTTTTTGTGCCTTGATATTTGTTTAGTGTGTCCTCCAAGTGTTTCTTAACTGCCTTTATTTTTTTTTTTGGCATACTTCTGACAAGATTTATCAGCATTTTGGGATCGTTTTTTCCCCAAGCATCAAGAGCACGCTCTTAAAGTTCATCTGGTCTTAGGCAAATCCTACTGAGAAAATTTTTTTCTTTTTAAAATAGACCAAAGGCGTTCGATTGGGTTTAAATCCGCTGAGTGGGAAGACCAATCCAAAAGCTTGATTTCGTTTTCTTAAAACTAATTTTTACTTATTTTCGAAGTATGCTTAGGAACGTTGTCCTGTATGAATATATCATTATGTCCTGGTACTTAATCAAATATGTCCAGTGCCCATGTTCTGTAACTCTCGCTACGAGAAACTTTTCACTTGAAACATGTAAATTGGTACAGAAATACAATAAATCGAAACAAACAGCTGTTTTTTCTCACTGTACTGTTTCTGTAACTAATCATGCGAGAAATACCTGTCACGTAAGAAAAATACTCGTAAGCCATAAAAAAAGAGTTTCTGAAAAGTTTTCAGGCGAGAATTTCTCACTTTGAACTGAAAGACCGCGAGATTGCAAAAACTTTGAGCCAAAAAATATAAAAATTAAAAAATTAGTGACAAAAACATGGAAAATGTAAAGTTTAATTTTTTTTATTATTATTAATGCATTCATATGTATGTATAAATGTATAAATATTAATATCATAAATTTGCTATCGTTTAGAAAAATTTGTGTCTTTCAAAGCAACAAAAAGGAAAATTAGATATCGAGTTTAAACTATCGAACCTTCTATAAAATATTTTGTAATTGAAATAATGTTTTTTTTGTGCTTTAAAATTGTACGTAAAAGAAAGAAATTGGGAAATGAAAAATTAATTACTTTCAATTTGAGGTGATAATTTTTCTTACTACGGGAAATAATTTATGGTAATTATCTTTGTTTAATTTACAAACGTTTTCATATTTCTAAAAAAGATAGATTTTATTTAATGTTGATTACATTTTTACAATTATCAAAGTCATTTAAAGTTTAAAAAAACTAACTATCTAACTAAAATTGCTTAACTCTTTTCATTTATTTTTTTTTTTTAACTTTTATAATTTTTTTATTCTTTTTTATATAGACCTTTAATATTTATAAACCAAAGCTTTTACAAAAATTGTTTATTGTTAAACCAAATTGTTTAATTTGTATGTCGTGTGTCCCAAACAAAAATCCTAAATACGCCACCATTATCATTATGTTTATCATTAAAAGGAAACAATGTTACCAATGTCTTGTGAAGTGAAGGCAAATTTGTATTCCTTACACCTTGGCTCATAAAAGGTGACATTTCTTCAAGCAGAACCATTGCTGATGATCTGCTTAAGCGATATAGTTCCCTAAATCGATCAAAAGGGTCTGTTGAATCGCGCAACCTTTTGCGATGAATCCTCAACATATTCCTTTCATCATCCCCAACCGCTCTAAATAAAGCTGCATTGTACATTTTATTTCTTTTTTTTGCACTTATTTTTTTTTCTAAATTTTATATGTATTATTTCCGCACTTTTTAAGTCTATTTTTTTCTCTTCGTTTCCTTTAATTAAGTATAATTTTTGATAGTTCTTACGTAACAACGTAATCATAAATGGTATTTTTCGCCATGAGTTACAGATACACTTTTTTCTCGCACATCGAGAAACGGTGGAATACTTTGTTCTCACTAAAGTTACAGAACATGGGTACAGATTTGTAATATATGAGTTTTCTAGAATGGTTGTATAGTCTGTAGCACATACATACATATTTTGCCTCTAATTTGGGGTGGTACTCCAAGCTGGTTGCCCCGAAAACAATTCCAAACCATAAATGACCCCCCTCCAAAGTTTTAAGTACTACAAATATTTCGTTCCTTTTTCCAACAGTTTTATCGACCCATGTTCATTGTCGCCAATCTGACTATTCTATTGATTTTTATCTCGTCTTACTTTTGAAACAAATCCCACAGAAAAAAATTATTAATTATCAATACTTTTATATTAAATAAACAAATGGGAACAATTGTTTACACAAGAGCCTTTAATATTTACTTACGACGCGTCGTATGTATGTATAATAACAAACTGTGTGCTTACTAACGAGCTGCAAATGGAAATTATCCTGTAAAAAATTAACAGCGTGTAAGTTTGTACACGGTTTGTTATTATGCATAATGCCGTTAATATTGAAATAAAAGCTAACGGTACTTTTTAAAGGATGAAGTGAATATTTTTATTACGGCGGCGTTAAAGTGTTACTTAAATAATAATGTGCTTTTGGTGCTTCCATAAGCAAATCTTCTAAACTATCCAGAACTCAGACCAATTGAAAGATACTGGGATTTTGTCAAAAAAGATTTCGTGGTGGGTTTAGCAGCTGAAAGGAAGCAAATAATGACATAAAATCGTCGATGGAAAGGGGGTTCAGAGAACTTAAAAAAATTAAAAAAATATATACAAAAATTCCATAATTTTTTATAAAATTCTTGAGGAAAACAAGGGTATAAAATAGTTTTTATTTTTTAAATTGAATAATGACTAATTTAGCAGATATTTCGAATGATGTGATGTACAAATTTTTTATATACGACAGTATACGATTTGATAACATCCATTGTGAAGAAATTAATTGTTTTTTGTTTAGTATTAAATTAAATAAATAAATAAATTTGTTGTAAACACATTTGGTAATTAATAAACAAAAACTTAACAACTACGTTCCATCTACACAAGTTTAAATCATTTTAGAATTGTAGTTCAAAAGTTTTAGTACACCTAAGTTCAAAAAAATAGTCATAGTGCAAAATTAGCAAAGTTTTTTTGAGTTGAGAGCAATTTATGAAAATGTTTAAACAAAATTTGATTAAATATTTGGACAGCGTATTAACTGTATTAACTGAATTACTGATATTCAAATATTTTTAAACACGTTATCGGACATTGTTTGTTTTATTTTTTTTATTTTTCTGTCAACAAAAAAAAAAATATTGTTTATTTACATTAACATTTTGTTTCCTTCTTTTTTGCTTGTAAATTGATATAAACATATTTCGTATATTTGCATTAATATTTGAACTAAAATAAACTGTAACAAAATAACTTGTACTTATTAATAATTCAATTGGCAGGTGTGTTGAAATGAAGATAACAAAAGAAATTGTAATTAAACTAAATATCATTTAATTATAAACTCTGTATATGTTTATTTATATGTATATTTGACTAAGACTTTTTACAATTTATTCTCTTCTTACATTTAGGTTTTAAATTTCCAACAATAAGAGTCGCCTACGTTGTCATAATGAAGTAACTTTTTTTATTTCTGCACTTTGTGTACGTTAGTGGTAAAAAAAAATGTATCAATTTCAAGGGGTTTTCTTTCGGTCACTCTTTTTTTATATGCATAATGATCTTTGAAAGTAAATAGTAAGATTGTTTATTGTTAGTTATTATTCTTTTCGATTATTTATTTATTAATTAATTCAACTCCATAGTAATATAAAAGGCCTACAAGGCCAAATAACTTATATTACAGATAAAACAAATGCCTTTAAGTTCTATTACGAATAAGGAAAGAAATACAATACAAAATTAATAATAACTTAATACTACAAAAAAAAAATTTATTCGTAATTACAAGTAATTCTGTTTATTTTTTTTTCTGTGACTTTATTTTTATTTTCCAAACTTTTTTTTAATAATATTTAATTTTTTTTGGGGTTGATTATATTTATAAAAAAAAAACATTTTTAAAATAAAATAATTCTAGCCTGAACAAAATTTAAATATTAATAAATAAAATAAATAAAATAATTAATTTAATTATAATCCTGATTACTTCAAGATTACTTGTAATTGTTATCAACCATGTAAAACTTTTAATAATCGTAGTTAAATCTTTACCTCACTATTTAAATAAAAGTAATTTAATTACTAATCATTGCGATTAATAATCATTTTATGACAGCTAGAATTTTATGTGTAAAAGTATATATATTTTAAATCTATATACATATATATATATATATCGGGTGTCCCAACTAGAACGCAATTTTTAAATTTGGCGCCATTCGAAGTGTCATTGTTTGACATTTGAACAGTTGTTATTGTTTGCTAGTAGAAGGTACGAGGTTAGTAAAAACGGAGCGCTACACGAATGAACAACGCATTCTCATTGTGAAATTGTTTTACCAAAATGGTGAGTTTTGCGGCTACAGTTCGCAAATTGCGATCATCCCATTTCCATCTTGATGGCTTCGTCAATAGGCAGAATTGTCGCATTTGGGGTGAGGAAAATCCTCGAGTGATTCACGAGAAGCAAATGCATCCTCAACGTGTCACTGTGTGGTGTGGTTTTTGGGCTGGAGGAATCATTGGACCTTTTTTTATGAAAAAGAGGCAGGTCAAGCGCAAACAGTCAATGGTGTTCGGTATCGTGAAATGATAACCAGTTTTTTCTTACCTAGAATTGAAGAAATAAATGTGGAGGGCATGTGGTTTCAACAAGATGGCGCCACATGTCATACAGCCAGAGAAACAATTCAATTGCTGCATCAGTCATTTCCCGGTCGTGTTATTTCGCGTTTTGGAGACCAGAATTGGCCGCCTAGATCGTGTGATTTAACACCTTTAGATTTTTTTCTTTGGGGTTTTTTGAAGTCGATAGTTTACGCGAATAAGCCGACGACGACTCAAGCCTTAAAAGAGGAAATTGGAAATTTCATTAAAAGATCGCGTGTGTGCCAGCAAAGCCGCGGCGGCCATCTGCACGATATATTGTTCCATACATAACCTCATTCTGTCTACTTCACGATATAATAAAGTTTCACGATTTTTTTTTAAATATCTGTTTTATTTAAAATTTAAAAATTGTGTTCTAATTGGGACACCCGATATAAAAAGGGTACACTTTGATGTCACCACTAACTTCAGAAACGTCGGCGTAGGTTGGGTATGATCTGTAGATGGTTTATGTGAAGTTTGTATGAAATCGACCCGTTGGTTCCGGAGATATGGCATTTAAATTTTCCAATATATTCCCATACAAATAGCAACAAAATGCTCTCCATTTTCTAAATTATGATTTTTTATTGTCACTATAAAAGTTACCAAACCATGTATCGTTATCTCTTATGTGTACAATGACATTATTTTCAGTTGTTTCGATCGTCAGTATATTTGTGCAAACACTTGTGTGTAACAAATAAAAGAAACAAGTAAGAGTGCTTTATTAGGCCGTGATATTACCCTTCACCATCATGTACAGAGGTACAATGACCACATAATATAATGCCTATAACTTTACCCGTTAGTGACCGATTGGTCCAACATTTTTCACGAATATCTGTAGAGGCAGATTTTAGCTATAAATAGTCGCAAGCGTGCCTATAAATTGTCCTTTTAATTTTTGTGGTGAAAATAAGAGGAAAAACACAGGCAGTCGTGTTTATTTGCTCATATTTCAGAAAGTTATCTACGGATTATGCTGACTTTCCATAGTGACCTGAGCCCGAAAATTTCTAATATTTTGCCACCAGTCTTGGTGATGTCGGTGGAGGGGTTTAAAAACATAATTTCAACATACACACGGACAGAATACCAATGCTAAATCGACTCCCCTATTCAGAAGTATTCAGAAAATATACCCCATAAAGTGGTCGAACACGAAAACGAATATTGTAGAAATTTCATACGGACGGACAAACCCTTATTTACCCTTACACTATGCATAAAAAAAAATGAAAACATGTTGAATCAACATTGTTGATACAAACTGAAATGTGTAACGATTTAATAAGCTTAAAGAAATAGCTTTCACTGATACTTTCACTGAACATAGTTATTTTAAAGAAAATTACAATAGATTATTACGACGTTTTCACAAAGTTCGAAAACAGTAAAATAAGTAACCCGAAATTTTAGCAACTTAAGAGAATGATTTTTATTTCTTCTGGTAAAAATTGAAATTTTGTAAATTTCATAAATGATTAATGAAGATTCATGCATGCAAATGCATCGCTAAAACTTACCTGATAATATAATACATTCAACTGAAGGACTATTAACACTTATGCCCAATTGTGGCCCAATGAGCCATCGTACTGCAGCTGCAAATCTATAAATAAAAACAAACAAAAAAAAAACAATATAAATTAATAATGTATTGAATACTCCATTTATCTGTGACAATATTATACTGTGAGAAAAAAAATAAATAAACAAACAAAAGGACTTACACTCACTTACCACAGAATTTTAAAGACACAATAATTACATGCACATACTTAATTACTGATTTTTGTCATTTACCTGGTATTAGTTTTCATAACCTGAGGCGGTTGTTTTTCAACTATAAACGATGATAAGACCAACAATTGTTGGGCCTGACGTACACGAGAAATCATTTCACTGATATCATCATTATTATCCAAGCGTATCATGTTCATCATGTTGACATTATCCAATATTTTACCCACCATTTCGACCAACAGCTCAATACAACGTTGTATGTCATCTAAATTATCACGAAACGGTGCACCATTACCAGCCAGTGCTTGATTTCGTTGCCAATTTTTCAATTCCGTTATAACGGTACCCTGAATGGTGTTATAAGTTCCGATTATTCGATTTAAATCAGACAATATATTGCTGCGTGTTGTGGCCAACATACGACACTGTTCTTGTAGCTGCAAATCTGTCGACTGTATGTCCTGCGGCGTCATGTGGGCCTTGCGCTGGTTGTAGCTGTTGAAACAGTTGTGAAATGTCTCATAACTACTGCGAAACTGTTGCATATCCGTGAAAACAGAATTTATGTCCATATTTAATTTGGTGATGAGACTGTGAAGGGCATAGAGATCGGTGCCGACATACGCATTGCCGCCATTGCTGGTGGAACTGACGGTGGGTGTGTGCATACCAACTGGTACGGTGACACCACCCAACATACTGGCTGAGCCACCGCCGCTCCCGTTAATGCCAAGGCTAGACATGTACGAATACTGTGGCATTTGGTCGACCAGCTGGATCTCACGCTGAAGACCGGTACGAATGTGTGTGTATAGCTCCACGGCTGGTGTTTGTGTTATACTTGTGCAGATTTCAGCAACCTTAAATTTCATCAAATTATCGTTGCTAAGTGGAATGAGTTTCTGTTTCAGATCCTCATAGAATTGATGTGCAACACGTTCGTAAAGTTCAGTCGATGAGTTGTTGATGCGTTCCGACCTGGAATGTTAAAAAAAAAATAAAAAAAATATTATTGCTAAAATTGGAACAGATCTGCATATTATAGAGAGAGGACGTGACTATATTTTGTTGTTATATAGAATTTATTCTTATTATTTTATATTTATATTTGTTGAATTTTGAGAAAACAACTTGAGTCGAAATAAGAACATTTTTAAGTTTTTTGCACATAAAATTCAAACTAAAAATAAGCTGTATTTTTTTTGGAAAATTTTATATGGCACGCTTATAGTGCTGACAGACATAGGGTTTGTATATGATATTAGTATGGTATACTACATGTGTGTCAATCTAAACTACAATTAAACCATTGAACAAATCGGTTTACGATTAGTTTGTATACAACAAAAATGTAACTCGTATAAATGTGATATATGTATGTGCATACAATCAAACAAACTAGATTATTGATAGTTTATATACTATGAACATGTACATGGTATAAATGTAGTATACATAAATACTATGAAATGTAAACCATATGTCTGTCAGGGGTATTACCTATCATACAACGTACATATTTATTATCGCATACCTGAGCAACGTTAAAAGTGGCTCTTAAAATTATATTCTTTCATTAACACAAAATGTAATTTCTTCATACATGTAACAAATTAAAAATTATATATGAAGTTAGAAGCCAATATTAGAGTCTAATAAACATTGTAATAAAATTTAAATTAGAAATTCGAATATTAAAAATATTAAGAATTTATTTCAATAAGTTATTTTATCATAAGCATGTATAACCCTTCTCTCTCTAGATGGCGCTGTATTCGAACTTCTCAACCTATGTATTTTTTAAAAAACTCCGTTGTTCCTATGTTAGTTTTTAGGATACTTTCTAATCTAATAGGTGGCGCTGTAGCAAAATTATTAAAAAAGTTTATTCAGGAGAAGGGAGAAAGTTGAATCCCGGAACGTTTTGCAATGCAAGAGCGAGATAAACTCATATGCAAATTGTGAACATCTGGAGATAATATGGATACCAAGCCATCACGGGCTGATCGGAAACGAGAAAGCCGACAAATTATCCAAAATGGGAGCTTTTCTGAGTACTATAACTTTGGAGAACGCCAAACCCCTTAAACGATTTAAGGATGAACTTAAACGTTGGGCGATGGAGGAACATGTCAGAAAATGGCAAAGCACTGATGTCGGTAAGGTGACAAGAACACTATGGGGTGACCCAAATCTTGGGAAATCAAAGGAGATTCTGAGACTAAGTAGACCTACACTTAGGAAACTAACCAGTGTAATTACACGTCATACGGAGTTGAGAACTCATCTAGCTCGCATGAGATTATCTGAGGAGACAACATGTAGAGCATGCGAGGAAGAGGATGAGACTTTGGTACACTACCTCTGTCATTGTCCTGCGTTTGGGCATATTAGGCGTGAAAATTTTACAGTGGATACTATGCCGAACTTGGAATACCTGGGGAACTCGAACTGGAGATCCATAAGGTGTTACATTGAAGGGACTGGGTTCTTGAACTAGTCCGTTATTTTTGGGAAAATATGTTTATGGTTTTTGTTTGGGAATTCCGTTTTCCATATGGAGCGCACAACATGCCAACTGGGCATAAGTGCATACCTGTCATGGGTTTGGGCTTTTATACCCCTCCTTTTCAACCTAACCTAACCTGACCTATTCAGGAATAATGTCAAACTCACTGGGCTATAGTAACTACAAACACTTATTAACTAGACCAATAAAAAATATTTTGATTTAGTGCCACATTGACGCAAGCCGAGGTTTGGCCAGTTCTTAATATTTGTTCAACAACTACTAAACCACAGTGCAACAGAAAAAGAAGAATTGTGGTGATTTATGATTTCATATTTATAGTTCTTTTAGCAAAACAAGTACATATATATTTTGTACTAGCAATGCTCAACTTATATGTTTATAGGAGTGTTCAAAACATATGCAACTAAAATAAAATTAAAACTTCTCGTAAATTTGTATACCTCCTTTAGTTTTCAATTTGAACCTTTTAGTTTTTTCTTTTTATTTTTTTGTAAATTTATTCATTGCACTTTATTATATTAAAAACAAAATATGGTTTTCTTTAATTTAAAAACGAAAATTAATTACTTTACGAAATAGTCAAAATTGAAGTGTTCAAAACTTTTGAAACTGTTTTTTGTCTTGGCCTTAAAAATTAACGGCTTTATGCATAATAATAAACTGTGTGCTAGCTGCTGTCTTCACCTCACCGAAATGTTCCTATAAAAAGTTAGCAGCTCATTAGTTAACACACAGTTTGTTATTATGCATAAGGCCGTCAATTTACAAAATCAAGTAATATGAATTAACTGCAATTGCATTATTTTATGATTAATTCTATTTAATAATTACGAGTGTATTATGTTTAAAATTTGCTCTGGTATGACATCATTGAATATTGCTGTGAAAAAAATATTTCGGTGTTTCGGTTTCTGTGACGAATGGTCGAAAATATATATAAACTAGCCAAACCCGGCGCGCGTTGCTACGCCCCTTAATGAATCGAAATGCATTCTGAATTTTAATTGAATATCAAGTGCAAAAACCTAAAAATTATAATTTTTTTTATGGGCGTGGCATTGCCCAGTTTTCTAATCACGAAATTGTAAAGTCATAATAGCTCAATATGCGTGCAAAGTTTCAGAAGAATCGGACCAGTGCAAGTACCTCAAAATTATATTTGTTTTTATGGGCGTGGCCCTGCCCACTTTTCTAATCACGAAATTGTAAAGTCATAACAGCTCAATATGTGTGCAAAGTTTCAGAAAAATCGGTCTGGTGCAAGTACCTCATAATTCTAACCTTTTTTTATGGGCGTGGCCCTGTCCACTTTTCTAATCACGAAATTATATGGTTATGAAAGCTTAGTATGTGCGCAAAGTTTCAGAAAAATCGGTCCAGTGCAAGTACCTCAAAATTAAAACTTGTTTAGGGGCGTGGCCCCGCCCACTTTTCTTATCACGAAATTATTTAGTCATGACAGCTCGATATGTGTGGAAAGCTTCACAAAAATCGGTCAAGTGCAAGTAGCTAAAACTGATAACTAATTTTTATGGGCGTGGCCCCGCCCACTTTTTTCCACCCATAAACACTCCCTGGTATGTGTACAGTTTCGGAGTATATAGCTAACACACACACACACACGCAGAGTTTCACTTTTATATATATAGATATAATGCTAATTTCAAATCAAAAATTTTGAAGGATTTTCATAATGGGCTTTCGCAAAAACAAATTTGTTTAAAGTATTCTGTTCCCAAGTCAACAATTTCACGTTTTGTCAAAAGTAATATTATCCATACTGTGCACAAAGCAGTAAGACCCGTGTAAAAACGATACGAGACGCTCACAAAATTAAAAAAAAATTTTACAAAATATCCCAAAGCAATGGCTTCTGTAGGAAAAAGACTAAAATTTCAATGGAATTAAAAGAGAATAGCGTAAGAAGTGCACCAAAACATCATATATGTTGGGTAAAACACAAAAAAAAAACTCACTTTTATTTTGCATGTACTAATTTGCACTGGATTCCACCACAATGGAAAAATGTATTATGGTCTGATCTAAATTCAGTCCGTGAAATTGGAAGAGTAGGTCTTCAATGACGTCAACAAGGGAAAAAAATTGAATCCTGTGCATTCAATAGACGGACGGACATAGCTAAATCTTTCGAAAATTTAACCTTAAATGATTATTTTAATTAGAAAAAATAGAAATGACAAAATTAATATTACCCCTATGCCATTTTTTTGTGGTTGGTAAAAATAAATTTTTCTCTGTCTATACTTACACACAAATGAAATATCAAGCTCCGTACAGTGTACAAGATGGCTTAATGCTAAAATCCGTGTCAAGGGCTTAAAAATTTAATTTCACCTCAGATGGCCATACGGCATAAATAAATAAATCTCTTAAGCTCAGTAATGATAACGACCTCAAACATACGGCAAAGACAAATTTCGAAATGAAGACGAGCTTTTCGCCGAATTGGAGAGACAAAGGAATGCAATAACAATGTACCATAATTCTAAGCTTTTAGCATCAATGACTAAAAGATTTTTCGAGATGATAAAAACTCATGCTTATGCTACAAAATACTGACCTTTTATTGGTATTGCTTTGGTATTTTATTTAATTAACTAGAAAATCCCGGCGCGCGTTGCTACGCCCCTTCATGAATTTTAATCGCATTCTAAATTTTAATCAAATATCAAGTGCAAAGCTAAAAACTATAACTTTTTCTTTATGAGCGTGGCACTGCCCACTTTTCTAATTACGAAACTGTATAGTAATGACAGCTTAATAAGTGTGCAAACTTTCAGAAAAGTCCGTCCAGTGAAAGTATCTTAAAATTATAACTTTTTTAATGGGCCTAGCCCTGCCCACTTTTCTAATCACGAAATTATATAGTCATGACAGCTTAATATGTGTGCAAAGTTTTAAAAAAATCGGTCGAGTGCAAGTACCTCAAAATTTAAACTTTTTTAGGGGCGTGGCCCCGCCCACTTTTCTTATCACGAAATTTTTTAGTCATGACAGCTCGATATGTGTGCAAAGTTTCAGAAAAATCGGTCAAGTGCAAGTAGTTAAAACTGATAACTAACTTTTTATGGGCGTGGCCCCGCCCACTTTTTTCACCCATAAACACTCCCTGGTATGTGTACAACAACTTACCAAAGTTTGAGCCCGATCGGTTTTACAGTTTCGGAGTCTATAGCTAACACACACACACACAGAGTTTCACTTTTATATATATAGATAAAAACCCATATAAATAAGTTGAGAAAATTAACAGATATCTTTTTAAATATTTAAGTACAAAAAAAAGACAACAACAAACTACAAGAAACTATCCCAGCAAAAAAAAACCTATGACAAAAAAGTAAATCTGCGGGAGTTCAACTGGTGACGAAGTGATTAAATTTATGTGAAAACACTAATGATTTTAACATAAGCGTGTCATTGGAGATCATGTGTTTACATGCTTGTTGAACTGCACTCCATTCTTATTAGTGCATATTTGATGAAAAGCATCGGATGTTTCATGAGTTGAATTTGTTTGTTTACATAAATTGTTGAAGATATTTTGCATGATGTTGCATTCATTTTAAGGCACATCATTTATGACAAACTACTTCACATTTAGGAAGTCATTTAGAATGAATGATTTTACACAATTGATTAAAAAGTCTTGAAATTGTAATTTGCTTTGCACTACTTCTAACTTTTTTTGCTGGGATGTACTAACTAGCGAACTAGCTCGTTGGTGAGCTTAAAGTCTCTAGTTATGAAAAACGATGAAGTCTTGGCCCAATACATATCTATAGTTTCGAATATTTTTAACAGTACAGTAGTATAAATTTTTTTTTTATTTTAAACACATCAGATTAAATAAGTGCCAAACTTACATATATGTCATTTAAACAATTTTTAACATTTACAAATTTAACTCTTTTTGCTAACAGGCAACATCAATCATCATATTGAATTAATTCGTTGTAAATTGTATTTTCATAATTTTTATTTTCATTTAAGCCGATTAATATGAATGGATGAAGCCTATGAAGTATTTCTTTATTCTTGACATTTTTACAATGTCATAAATAAGAGCACTCTGAATGATTCAAAGTCGATTTACTGCTTAAATAGTGAAACATGAATAAAATAATGTAAAAGGATAACATGGGTAAAGTTTACAAAAACACAGTTGCACATCAATAAAATAATTGTAAAACCATTAAAATGAATTCGTTTATAAGAGGATTAAACTTTGCATTACAAAAATATACATTAAGAGATGCAATGAAAGTAGAGATTGCCTGTTAGAATGGGCAAAATATGTTTCGGCTACAAATCATTTGGGGAACATTAAATGGTAAAATTTACAAAAGAATAGTGAAGCGCTTTTCACCTTAATGAAAATATTATTTATAGTAATGAATCTCTTATTAATGTTATTGTACCATAAATAGTGTTTTCACACTCAAGGTTTAAAAAAAAATCATTTTAACGTTACAACAAATTATTAACACCTGGTTTTACCATACAAAATAGTTTCGTTAAAACCATCTTAAAACCTTTTTTTTACCCTTCACCTGTGGTGCACAAACATATATCTTTGTCATTCCGTTTGTAATTTCTACAATTTTCATTTCCGACCCTATAAAGTATATATTTCCTAAAAGCTTATGAATAGAGGAGTCGATTAAGCCCTGACCTGACCCTGTCTGTCCGTCTGCCCGTGTGTTGGTTGAAATCAACTTCTAGAAGCACCCAATTGTTGCACAGTTATGTATGTGGTATCAATCTTTTGGAAATATCCGGGAATGAATCGCTATTGAAATTTAGCACAATCGCCTCATAAATTTCTGAGATATGAGCAAATAAACACGACTGCCTCTGTTTTTTCCCAAAATTAATATTTTTCAGCCATAGAATAATTTATAGGTACCTTTGCTACTAAATATTTGTAGATATAATATGATTCTAGAGATATTCGGGAAAAATTTTGGATAAAGCGGCTCCTACTCGGTAAAGTTATAGGCAAAAAATTTTTTTATAAATATATATATCACAAAAATTTACAAACGAAAATCTATTTTTTTTTTCAGCTTTTAGACAACCGAGAGAGTCAATATTGGTATCATCTAAAAGTACTTAACTAGCGCAATATAAACATTATAAAAAAATTAAAATTCATGTTGGCCGCCACTACAAAATGTCGATTGAAGTTCAAAATAAAAAAGTATGAAAATCAGATTAATTAATAATTTAAACTCCCTCATAATTTTACTAATTCGCATACTTACATTATTCTCTCTTCAATCCATGGTGCTAAATAGATTCGTATATCCGCCAATCCTTTCTCATCGTAGAATTGTATCATGGATTGTTTCATATCCTGATTGCACGCAATACTTTTCCACAAAGTCATTGTGACAACTTGTCTGTGTACTTCGCGTAATGCGCGCCTCTCTGTTTTAAGATTTAAAAATTAAACTCTACTCTAGTGTTCTCTAATTCTCTAAACAATTTATCGTGCTGATGTTTAAAAGACTCTCTAAGAATGCTGCTGCCTTAACAATAGAAAAATTACTGGATAACTGTGTTGTTGTTGCTGTTGTTGTGTGTATAATTATTATTATTTTTCTGGTTGTTGTAAGTAGGTTAATTGAAATTAGATTTAGTATCCAGGTTATTTGTTCATTTGCTTTATTGTTAAGTTTCCAATGCATTCAATTAAGGGCATCGCTTATGACACAATGAGTTTTGCGAGATTTAGTTCAATTTTAATTTAGTTTTTAATTTTTTTGTTCAATGTTGATGGATGATTATGTTTTAAACCAATTTTTGCGATGGAACAATGATGGTTTCTTATTATATAAAATGTCAGTGTAAGTTTTTCTTAATGTGTTCTAAAATGAAGAAAATAAATTAAAAATGAGTATTAGTATATAATTTGAAAAATTTTGTTTTAAATGACAATGAATTTTAAAAATTATAGAGTTTTTATAAGCTATGTACAAATTATAAATAATAATATAGCATTGAATTGTGCACACTGTAAAAGGCAATTATATAAAAAAAATATTTGTTGTATTTACAAAAAAAAGTCCAAAAAAGTGTCATAATTTTCCAAAGATTTGAAAATGAAAGAAAAGTATTGTATTAAGACCTTTTAAAAATTTTTTAACTAACCGATTAATAGCTTTGTATTATTACAACTTCCTTTTTTTATTATGTATTATCATTAATAATAATATTATTTAATGGATTAAAAAATAATAAACGAAAGCTTTATAAAGCAAAGCCATTTATCGGTCCGACAAAAATCCTACCTTTAACTAACGGGAAGTTGTAATATTGGCCTATAAAGTTTAAACATGGTTTTTACATTAAAACCACTAGCAGATGATTTTGCGTTCACAATACAAGTTTAGTTAAATTTGTTTTTAAGTCAGACTATGTCCAATAAATTTGAATACCCTTCACCTGTGGTGCACAAGGGTATATATAGCTTTGTCATTCCGTTTGTAATTTCTACAATTTTCATTTCAGACCACATAAAGTATATATTTTCTGAAAGCTAATGAATAGAGGAGTCGATTAAGCCCTGACCATCTGTCCGTCTGTTGGTTGAAATCAACTTTTAGAAACCTGAGTATGGTATCAATCTTTTGGAAATATCCGGGAATGAATCGCTATTGAAATTTAGCACAATCGCCCTATAACTTTATGAGATATGAGCAAAAAACCACGACCACCTCGACTTTTTTCACAATTACAACAACAACATACATAAATACTGGTTAGAGTAAACGTGGCATCGAATTCCAGCGAAGCCAAAAAAAAAAATTTTTATTTTATATATTATTAATATTTTTATTATTTTTTTTTATTTTAAAAAAAAAATTTTTTAGATTTTTAAAAAAAATTTTTTTTTTTTTTTGGAAACATACATACGTAAACTCAATTTATAATTTTGCAATGGGATGTTTTGTATGTGTATGTACGTATTTCATATGAGATGAATGGTGATACAAACAATTGTAATTGTATGACTACACGTTGTGAAGGGTATATAAGATTCGGCACGGCCGAATATAGCACTTTTACTTATTTTAAAATAGCATTAATTTCTCGTTGAAAAAAGTGTATTTCTTGAATTTTTTTTAATACTTTTGTTAAAATATTTGTTTCACACTGTGTAACAGCTGTTTTTGTTTGTAGGAAAAACTAAGAAAATTTTTGCGATGCACTCCAAAATAAAAATTAATTTATTTTCTGTAAATAAATAGTTTAAAAGTGGTTGAAAATTATGGAGATACTTTTATATCCTTCACCTGTGCTGCACAAGGGTATATATAGCTTTGTCATTCCTTTTGTAATTTCTACAATTTTCATTTCCGAACCCATAAAGTATATATTTTCTGAAATCTTATGAATAGAGGAGTCGTTTAAGTCCTGACCGTCTGTCCGTGTGTTGGTTGAAATTAACTTTTAGAAGCAACTGTATGTTCCTCAGATCTGAGTATGGTATCAATCTTTTGGAAATATCCGGGAATGAATCGATATTGAAATTCAGCACAATCGCCCTATAACTTTCTGAGATATGAGCAAAAAACCACGACCACCTCGTTTTTTCACAATTACAAAAACAACATACATATATACTGGTTAGAGTAAACGTGGCATCGAATCCCAGCTGAGCAAAAATTTTTTTTATACCCTTCACCTGTGGTGTACAAGGGTATATATAGCTTTGTCATTCCTTTTATAATTTCTACAATTTTCATTTCCGACCCCGTAAGGTATATATTTTCTGAAAGCTTATGAATAGAGAAGTCGATTAAGCCCTGACCGTTTGTCCGTGTGTTGGTTGAAATCAACTTTTAGAAGCAACTATATGTTCCTCATATCTGAGTATGGTATCAATCTTTTGGAAATATCCGGGAATGAATCGCTATTGAAATTCAGCACAATCGCCCTATAACTTTATGAGATATGAGCAAAAAACCACCACAACAACATACATACAGCTGTGTTCAAAAAAATAGGAGTTACCGTATCATATATTTATTCAATAGATTTTTAGAAATTTGGCAACTTTTTAAGTAAGCCATATTCTAACGGTACTTAGTACGGAATGTGGAAAGTAAAACACAAAAGGAATAATGAAGCTAATTGTAGTATTTATGCTGCTATTAATTTATTTCCATTTTTGGTTCCAAAGTGCATTGATCATAAAAATAGGAGTATTTGCATTAACTAAGAAATTTAATTGCTAAAATTTTTAAATTTAAGCTATAAATTCAAAAAGGAAGTATAAATAAGCTCTAGGTTATAGTTTTTTAATTTTTTTTTACATTTTTTTTAATAGTGGGGCGTGGTAAGCATTGCACCGAAGAGAAAAGAAATTTAATAAAAAATCTTAGGAATGAAGGCAAAACTTATCGGGAAATAAAACAAATAATGTCGTGTTCAGACCAGATGATAGCCAATGCTTTACGGTATACGAAAGACGAAACTCGAGACCGAAAACGTAAAACAACGCCCATAGATGACCGTCGCATAGTACGTTTTAGTAAGGCTGATCCTTCTGCGTCATCAAAAAAGATCCAAAAGGATCTTAATCTAAGCGTAAGCACCGTTACTATTCGAAGACGTTTAGGCGAAAATAATTTATTTGCCAGAAGTCCCAGAAATGTACCCTTACTTACCAAAAAGCAGGCAGACGCACGTTTGAAATTCGCCCAGGAACATGTAAACTGGCCTAAAGAAAAATGGCGAAACGTATTGTGGACGGATGAAAGTAAGATCGTTCTATTTGGAGGAACTGGTTCTAAACAATATGTCCGACGTCCACCCAGTACGGAATATCTCCCACAATTCACCAGAAAGACCGTCAAACATGGTGGAGCAAAAGTTATGATTTGGGGATGTTTTTGTTACAATGGTGTTGGTCCATTATATGAAGTAAAAGGGATCATGGACCAACGAGTGTACGTCGAAATTTTAGATAATGTCATGCTACCATACGCAGAGTGGAATATGCCTCTGAAATGGATCTACCAACAAGACAATGACCCGAAACATACCAGTAAACTAGCGAAAGAATGGTTTCGTGCCAAAGGGGTTGAGGTTATGCCATGGCCTGCTCAGTCCCCTGACCTCAACCCCATAGAACACTTATGGGGAGATGTTAAAAAATATGTTTCCGAAAAGAAACCGTCTAATGCTAAGGCTTTATGGTGCACAGTTCAGGATGCGTGGAGTAACATCCCAGCAAACCGTTGTAGAGACCTCATCGACTCCATGCCGCGGCGATGTGCCGCCGTTGTTAAGAACCGAGGTTTTTCTACAAAATATTAAACATTCTGAACGTTTTAAGCTTGTTTTGAATTTTTTTTGTTAACATTTTTTAATGAAAAGTATAATACTCTTATTATTTTGAACAATGGATTTTTATCATGTTTTGTTAAAAATGTATATATCTGTGGTCGCAAGGAAAAACAAGGTAACTCCATTTTTCCAAAAAGTTGAAAAAACACCAAAAATTTTATGGATTTTGGATTTACCATCACTCTGTCAGATCAAAATTTTGAAAAAGTATCACATTTAAGAGTAATCTACAAAATAAAAATCGCTTAAATACCAGTTTTTAGGAAAAAAAAAAGGTAACTCCATGTGTTTTAAGGAAAAATCAGGTAACTCCATTATATCTTAAAGAAAAACACTAGGAGATTGATCGTTGATGTAAACAATAATTGAAACTAGAATTGTATCATTAACATACAACAGCAAACTAAAAACTAAAAAATGGAAAATTTTCGATTTTAAAATCAATACGAAATTCATTACTTTTTTTGATAACAATTTAAAATTACAAGTTTAGTCTCTTTTGCTGCAACCTTGACGATCTTCTCCATAAGACGATGCATAAAACGATGAAAACTTGCCTTAACTCCATAAAATATAAGAATAAATTCAAACAATGAAATTTTTAGGAAAAACCAGGTAACTCCATTTTTAGGTAAAAATCAGGTAACTGACCTTGATTTTCGCTTCTGACGGGTAAAAAGTTTTTTACTGCAACCCAAAATGTTCAACAGGATGTAAAATTATGTTTTTTTTAATGCGCAGACATTAGAATATGAATTCAAAAAAAAAACTAGTAAAATATGTCGAAAACTTTAAATGCGTTTTTCTCGTGTTTTAAAAAAAATGGAGATACCTTGTTTTTCCTTGCGACCACAGATATTTTTATAGCTTTAATCACCTCTGGAATTATGTAATAATTTCTTAAGAATTCCTTGTTTATTGTTACAAAAAAAAAAAAATAAGTGAAATAAAATTTTGTTTGTTTTGTAAAAAATAAAATAGACTCCTATTTTTTTGAACACAACTGTATATACTGGTTAGAGTAAACGTGACATCGAATCCCAGCTGAGCCAAAATAAAATTTTTTTTTTTTTTATTTTTTTATTTTATATATTTTTTATATTTTTTTTTTAATTTTTTTTTTTTAATTTTTTTTTTTAATTTGTTTTTGTAATTTTTATTATTATTATTATTTTTTTGTTTTTAATATATTTTTTTTAGAAACAGATACGTAAACTCAACACATACCATTGTGTTTTACATGTATGTACGTACGTATTTTATATGAGACTAGCCAAACCCGGCGCGCGTTGCTACGCCCCTTAATGAATCGAAATGCATTCTGAATTTTAATTGAATATCAAGTGCAAAAACCTAAAAATTATAATTTTTTTATGGGCGTGGCATTGCCCACTTTTCTAGTCACGACATTGTAAAGTCATAACAGCTCAATATGTGTGCAAAGTTTCAGAAAAATCGGAACAGTGCAAGTACCTCAAAATTAAAATTTTTTTATGGGCGTGGCCCTGCCCACTTTTCTAATCACGAAATTGTAAAGTCATAACAGTTCAATATGTGTGCAAAGTTTCAGAATAATCGGTCAAGTGCAAGTACCTCAAAATTACACCTTTTTTTTATAGGCGTGGCACTGCCCACTTTTCTAATCACAAAATTATTTAGTCATGACAGCTCAATATGTGTGCAAAGCTTCAGAAAAATCGGTCTGGTGCAAGTACCTCAAAATTGTACCCTTTTTTTATGGGCGTGGCCCCGCCCACTTTTTTAATCACAGAATTATAAAGTCACGACAGCTTAATATGTGTGCAAAGTTTCAGAAAAATCGGTTCAGTGCAAGTACCTCAAAATTAAAACTTTTTTAGGGGCGTGGCCCCGCCCACTTTTCTTATCACGAAATTATTTAGTCATGACAGCTCGATATGTGTGCAAAGTTTCAGAAAAATCGGTCAAGTGCAAGTAGCTAAAACTGATAACTAATTTTTTATGGGCGTGGCACCGCCCACATTTTTTCATCCATAAACACTCCCCGGTATGTGTACAACAACTTACCAAAGTTTGAGCCCGATCGGTTTTGCAGTTTCAGAGTCTATAGCTAACACACACACACACACACACACACACACACACAGAGTTTCACTTTTATATATATAGATGAATGGTGATACAAACAATTGCATGACTACACTTTGTGAAGGGTATATAATATTCGGCACGGCCGAACATAACACTTTTAATTGTTTTTGTGTTGTTGTTGCTGCATCCATTGATTTTGTTTTGTTTTTTTTTATTTCACTTGTTAAAATATTTTTTTATTTAGCGCCATCTAACAATATCAGCTATTTTTAAGAATTTTAACGTTTTGGAACTAAATTTAGTGCACCTACAACAAGGTTGTATTTCATAAAATCTACTTAAACCTAAAACAAAAAAGGTTTCAAGATGGTTTTAACAAGGTTTTAATAACTGCTTTTTTTTAATGTTGGAACCGAATTTAGCATTAAAACCTAGAGTGTGCATTAAAAATTATAACAAGTTAATTTTGCAAGAATAAAAAACTGACGTGAATACCTCTAGTAAGAAATAATCAAAATACAATACAAATTTCCACATGTTTATTTTCACTGTAAACAATTAATAAAACTAACAAAAAAAAAATAAGTTTCAAATTAATTTAAAAATAAAACACCTCAAAAAAAAGCAAAAGCAGAGAACTAAATATGTAAGAAAAGATTTGATCTCACATATCGATTACCATTAACAACAACTACAACAATACCATTTTTAAAGAACTAATAATATTCATACCCTGAAGAAAACCTGGGGCAAGTCTCCAAGTCACCAGTTTTGTCGACTATTGTGGTGACTTCTTGGCGACATTGTCAACAAAGTGTCTACATTTTTTTCATTTTCTTTGATGAGAAAAAAATGTATACACAATAAATAAGTGTTCTAATTAAATGAAATGTACCTAATTTACTTTTAATATTTGATATTTAATGAATTCCTTAATTTTTTTTAATAAAACATCATATTATAACAAAAGTTTCATTAACGACGTCTATTTCAGAAAAGTATCAAAAGTGTAGACTAGAATTACTTAAATAAACTATTGAATCTATGGTGACAATGTCTACATATGGTCCTTAAAGAACTACCTACTCAGTAGTACCAGTGTCAGTAGTAGATTTCCAATGACACGCACTTTATAAATGTCTATAGTAAAAAAGCATTGTCGGGGGTATAATAAGGCACTAGTACTGGTGACTGTGTCAACAGTGGGTCAGTACAGATTCACTACTGACATTTACACCATAAAAGTACCAAAAGTGTAGACTAGAATTACTAAAATGAACTAGTGAATCTATGGTGACAATGTCTACAACTACCTTCTCAGTAGTACCAGTATCAGTAGATTTCCAATGACACGCACATGATAAATGTAAAAAAGCATTGTCGGGGGTATAATAAGTCAGTAGTACTGGGGACAGTGTCAACAGTGAATCAGTACTGATTCACTAGTGACATTTCCTACAGGGTAACTTTTTAACAACAAATACATACTTTTGAAATCAAAACAAAAAGAAAAATAAATGTTTCAAACCAAAAATCTGAGACCGAACACGAACACATTTATTGTACTTGTGCACTTCCTCTCACAGGTAGGTACTCACGCCTGCGTCTAGACTGTAGATTACTTTAGGTAAACAACCTGTTGTTTAACCGGTTTCTTTTATTTTGTTTTGTCTACTTCTAGTTAAAAGAAAATTTAAGAAGTTGTCTATTATTTTTTGTTTTGTCTGCACGTATTAACCCCTAGTTTGGTCATAAGGGGTCTTTGATATTTTTTTTTCTTTTTTTTAATCTTCATTCTGTAGGAGTTTTAAGCGAAACAAACAAAAAACAAAGAGAATGTAGTCTAACAACTTAAACACCCGCTTAAAAAATGTTTCGTTGTTTTTTGTTTTTTTTTTTTGTTTTAGAATTTTCTTTAGAAAGTAAATTTAGATCGAAATAAATAAATAGATAAAAAAATAGATAAAATAAAGTTATAGTTTTAGATTAAAAATCGTTTACAACTATTTAGATTACGGTCGAGTGGTCACCGCAGTATATTTAAGTGTTATATTTACCATTTACCAACTTGTCATATAAACTTTTCTAAAACTATACTGTACATATCATAATAGGCTTTGCGAAACGCGTATTTTGTGCTTAAAAAGTAATTCTATAAAGCAAGAACTTACCAGACAAATTTCATGTTCTCCGTAAGCTAGTTTGTAAGTAAAACTATTACATTTCTCCCTTACAAACATGCTTCATCCGTAGTACTATTGTTTATTGGGATGGATCAAACATTCGTATTATAATGTAGCTAATGTTAAAAATTACGTTAATAGTTTGCATTTTGTTTTTTGCTGGTTTTTTCTTACCATTCGCTTTATGTAAGAGGTAGTCAATATCAACAAATTATACAGTTCGTTATATTGAATTTTTGTTAAAGCGATATTCGTTATAGCGACCTTTGCCTGTATACATATCCAGATAAATGGGGTCCAGCATCTCTTATTCACTACATTAATCGACTATTTCTTGTGAATTTTTGCTAACATTGTCAACCGAACTTAAGAACAGTCTAGTCATAAGGTCAATAATAGAATCTCAGTAAAAAGTACGTAGTTTAACTATCGAAATTTTCTTAAAAATTTAATTTAATTTCCTCCTATTTTTCACATACAAAAAACAAAAATATGCAGATTAGGCGACATAAAGAAAGACTTTGTTATTATTATTGATATTTTTAATGATTAATAAAAGTGCCTTTCTGACGAAATGTATTTAAACAAGTAACGTTCAACAAGTAAAGTTCACAACGTGTAGTCACGCAATAACAATAGTATGTATCACCATTCATCTCATATGAAATACGTACATACATACATATAAAAAACATCCATATATAAAAACGTCCCATTGTAAAATTATAAAATTACGTGTGTTTTAAAAAAAAATATGAAAAAAACTTAAATAATAAAAAAAAAATTTAAACAAAATAAAACCAAAAAAAAATTAGTAAAAAAAATTAAAAAAAAAAATTTTTAAAAATAATAAAAATATAAAAAAAAAAACAAATTAAAAAAGAAATTAAAAACAAAAAAATTTAAAAAAAAATTAAAATATTAAGAAAAAAAAAAAATAAGAATAAAATAAAATATAAAAAAAATTAATTAAAATATAAATAATTTATAAAATAAAAAATAATCTTTTTTTGGCTCATCTTGGGTTCGATGCCACGTTTACTAACCACGTTTGTATGTATTTATGTTGTTGTTGTATGTTGTTTTTGTGTTAAAAAAACGAGGTGGCCCTGGGTTTTTGCTCATATCTCAGTTGTTTATGTACCGATGTTCGATACGTATCTACTCCAGAATATTTCTGATATTTTAATACCTTACCCGGGTCGAGGCGATGTCAGGGGGCTTCAAAAAGCTGATTTCAACATACACACGGTCAGTCGGACAGACTGACAGAGCTTAATCGACTCCCCTATTCATAAGCTTTCAGAAAATATATACTTTATGGGGTCGGAAATGAAAATTGCAGAAATTTCACACGGAATGACAAACCTATACCCTATATACCCTTTTTCACTGTGTGGAGGGTATAAAAACTTTTAAGTACACAACTATATATGTACATACATATGTCGTGTAAAACTTTTGAAACATTGCTTGTGTGAAATATATATGTAAAAGTCATATAAAAAATTTTCAATTAAAGTGTGTTTCTTTTGGTCTAAAAATTCAGTTTGCTTGAAAATAAATAAAATTTCCCAATAAAACATTTGAAAAATGTTTGCTAGTTCATTTTACATTGTGAAATTTCCTGAATATATATTTTGAAGGCTTTATTTATACGAATTATTTTTACAAAAGCTAGCACACAAAACATGTTATTGAAACTTAATAAAATAAAATTATACTACCATCTGCAAAATGACAATTTTGACAGACATACGAAATAACATATAGATTTCAAAGTCGGCAAGTCATATGTAAAATACATTTCATCTAAAGGCACCTTAAATGATATACATAACCTATCAAATAAGTTTGTTTTTAAGCAACTTTTTAGCCATTTTTATATATATTCAACCTTTCTACACGTTTTAGGGTTAATCTAAAATTTGTAATTTTATTCTTTAGATTTTAAAGAAAATAAAGTAGTGGACTTTACTCTACTCAAAAGATGTTTATCAATTAAAGAAAACACCGTTTTCCATTGGATCTCTCTTTATTGTTTTTTTTTACGAATTCTTTGGAAAATCCTTAACAATGTACATTTTTGTTGTTGGGACATTTATCCCTTAAATTATATAAGAAAGTCATTCATTTTCGTTATTTTTCAATTGTTGTTTTCTACAGGTAACTACGTGAATATTTTACATAATTTATTGTACAATATGTATTTGAAAAAAAAACCCTTAACAAATATTATGTTATTTGGTCAACAAACATTTTCATGATTTACATAAATTAAAATTTAAAATATGTTCATCAAATCGTTAAAATTGATTCTAAACGAGTAAGAGTGCTATATTCGGCCGTGCCGAATCTTTTATACCCTTCACAACGTGTAGTCATGCAATAACAGTAGTTTGTATCACCATTCATCTCATATGAAATACGTACATACATATATAAAAAACATACATATATAAAAACATCCCATTGTAAAATTATCAATTTACGTATGTATGTTAAAAAAGAAAAATTTAAAAAAAAATTAAAAAAAAAATTTTAAAAAAATAATTAATATAAATAATAAATATAAAACAAAAAAAAAATAAAAAAAGAATTTAAAAAAAAAATTAAAAAAAAATTTTTTGGCTCAGCTGGGATTCGATGCCACGTTTACTCTAACCAGTATACATGTTTGTATGCATGTATGTTGTTGTTGTAATGTTGTTTTTGTGAAAAAAAAATCGAGGTGGTCGTGGTTTTTTGCTCATATCTCAGTTGTTTATGTACCGATGTTTCTGATACCGATCTACTCCCGAATATTTCCGATATTTTAATACCCCACCCGGGTCCAGGCGATATCGGGGGGCTTCAAAAAGTTGATTTCAACATACACACGGACAGACGGACAGTGCTTAATCGACTTTATGGGGTCGGAAATGAAAATTGTAGAAATTTCACACGGAATGACAAACCTATATATACCCTTTTTCACTGTGTGAAGGGTATAAAAAACTGTGGTTTAATGTCAGGTAGGTAATGGGAGTAAAATATACAGTAATATGCAATTTCATAGCAGTGCATTTATAAAATCTGTTTTATTTTTTCACCATTTAATTGGGATATACAATTAAGCAATAACATTTATTGCTTGTTTGTTCTTTCGAAATAAGGCAGACTCTCTTCAAGCTTAACAAGTCAATATTGAACGTGCGACTTGATTTATTAAAAAAAGTGCTCGAAAATTGGGTTCATCGAGTTCGTTTCTGCAGAAAAAGTCGTGGTGATTATATAGAACTTGTTAGAAAATACAACCTTTCTTTACAACCCAACTGCATACAACTATGTTTTTTTGTACAACAGTCAGAACATGACAATTATTACTTTCTTCTTTTTTCTGTACTCGATAAAATAACATGTAATATAATAGAAATTGAATTAAACTATAAATACGTTGAATATTAAAGTTACCTGGGTTTTTATTTTATTAATCGGAGTACTACGTCACTTTACACTTAACCAAAATATATGGTCAATCCCCAATAAAGGTTATGGGCCCAGACACCCTGATAACAAGAGCTCCAAGTGCAAGTAAAAAATATTGAGGTTAAGTACGAAGTCCGAAAACGTGTTTGAAGTTTTTGATAGTTTTCCTTCAACCTAAAATACAAAACTGAAGAATGGCTACCGGTATTGCTAATATTGAAAAGTTAAGTGGCGACAATTATGCTACTTGGTGTATTCAAGTAAAAAGTTTACTTATAACGCTGGATCTATGGGATACTGTCGTAAATAGTTGCCCAAAAGAGGCAAGTCTAGCAAGTAAATGGATTGCAAATGATTCGAAAGCACTTGCTACCATAACGTTAAGCATCAAGCCAAGTGAATTAATTCAAATTAAAAATTGTGATACGGCAAAAAGTGCCTGGAACACTTTAAGTTCGTTGTACAAAGCACATACGGCGTCGAGAAAAGTTAATTTGTTTAAAAAACTAGTAAGATACAAATTCAATGTAAATCAAAAGTTTGCCCCGCAAATAAATGAGTTTAGTTCTGTTGTTGATGAACTAAAAGAAATTGACATAAATTTAAGCGATGATTTTTTGTCCATTTTACTTTTGTGTAGCCTACCAGATGAAATGGAAAACTTCGTTATTGCCATTGAAAGTCGAGATCATTTACCCAGGTATGATGCATTAATAGCAAAAATATATGAAGAAGAATTAAGACAAAATAACAAAAGTAACTACCAAAATGAAACACTTTTTGCTGCAAATTCTAAAAATGAACACAAAAGAAATAAGAAGCTTTACAACAACAATAATAATCAGCGCTTTTATAGAGCAAAAGTTGACCAGCATCAACGTGAGAAAAAGTTAAACGATTTTAATGTTAACAACATTAAATGTTATCGTTGTGGAAAAAAAGGGCACATTCGTTCACAATGTAAAGATAACGAAAACGAGTTTGCGTGTTCTTTACATGAAAGTTTCTTGCAGTTAACAGAGCCGTTTATATTAGACAGCGGCGCAACATCACATATGTGCAGAACAAAAGAGAGCTTTTCAAAGTTAAAAGAATCAAAACAAAGTATAATATTAGCATCTGGTGAGAGTGTTAATGCCGAAGGTATTGGTGAAGTTCGAATTAAAACAGATTTTTGTAAGCTCACTTTACATAATGTTTGGTACGTCCCACAGTGTGACTTTTGTTACTTTTAGGATGCCAAAAGAAAAAGAAAAAATGTTCTCCGATTTTAATAATTTTATGCTATGTAATAGTAAATTGTACAACTATTACGAATATGTACTCAAAACAAAACAAAAAAACAACAATTAACATGATAACAGTTATCAAACTTGTGTCACTGTGACAAGTATAGTAAATTTGTTTATAGTTTTCATTTTTTGTTGAACTTTGCAGTGGCATTACTTTTGTTTGGCAAAATATTTTTAGAAGTCTTTTTGCTTTCATTAAGTTTGAACCTTTTCTATAAAGACTGGTAAGTTTCTAAAGCTTTAACGTTATTATTTTAATTTGTAATCAATGAAAATATGCAATCACTAAAAATTGAGTGATTTCCAAAAATTTTTGTTTTTCGATAGAGAAAAACTTGCATGATTCTGTAGAATTCTGTTAAGTGATTATATGGAGATTGAAGGGTTATATATCTAGTTTCAGATTCAACAATAAGTTTTTGCTTCTTTTTGCTCCTTTCTGCGATATTTTGATTTTTTCGCAAAAAAAAAATGGCAGTTCCACGAAATGCGCTCTTTGATACTGCCGGCCGGTAAAATTTATATTTGCAAAAGAAACACGAGGCGTTATTTCAAGGGAGGTTAAATATGTCCAAGACCAAATTTCGCATCTGCAACCTACAACAATTCAAACGGAGAAATTAAATTTTAAAGTGAAAAGTACACTTATCTTGTGCATGATTGACGGCAAAGTTTGTAATGCCCTGTCGACATATACATCGTCTCAAAAATGTTATATATGTGGGGCTTCACCGAAACAAATGAATAATTTTAGTGCCTTATCGGAACAACAAGTTGACGAAAGCATGCTTGCTTTCGGAATTTCCCCTTTACATTCGTGGATACGATGTATGGAGTGTATGCTACACATCGCTTATCGAATGGAAATGAAGGTATGGTGTATACGGGGCGAAGAAAATAAGGAGAAGATGAAAAAGAAAAAAGAGTATATCCAAAATAGATTCAGAAAGGAAGTTGGTCTTTTAATTGATATGCCAAAACAAAAAGCAGGCAATACAAATGATGGTAACACTGCGAGAAGATTTTTTGGAGATCCTGAAATAACGTCCGACATAACAGGAATAAATATAAATCTGTTGAAAAGGTTTCACACTATTCTTTCCTGCATAGGTTGTGGATTTCAAATTAATTCTGTAGCTTTTGACCGCTTTGTCACAGATACCAGAGAACTGTACTTATCAGAATATGCATGGTACAATATGCCAGTGAGTGTGCATAAAATTCTTTTTCATGGCAAGGATATAATAGCGTCTTCCATTCTTCCTATTGGTCAACTTTCGGAAGAGGCTCAAGAGTCCAGAAACAAAGATGCAAGAAATTATCGAGAACTCTTTACTCGAAAAACATCTAGAATTGAAAGTAATTTGGATTTGTTGCACAGATTACTCATATCGTCAGACCCCTTTATATGCAGCTTGCGGAAAGCGACTAAGACAAAGCGACGAACATTACCAAAAGAAGTTATTTGCTTATTATCCGTACCGGAATATGAAAACAATATTGACTCGGAATAATTATTTTTATTTCCAGATTGCTTTTTTTTTAATATGAGAATTAAATTTGTTTTTAAAAATATATATTTTTCATCTCAAAACAACTACTAACTAACTAAGGCATTTGTGTGTATCTAAAAATTTAGTAAAATTAAAATTATTTTTATTTCTTTCCGCCATAATAAGTACTTTAAATTAGAAATTATGATATTTTGAAAATACACCTTATATGGGGGGTGGCCAAAAAAAGTGGGCGGACCACGCCCATTTTTTGTGTCCAATGCTATATCGATCTCATCATTATTATTGCTAAATTTCATTGCGATATCTACTTTTATTTGACTGTTACGACTTTTGGCATCCTAAAAGTAACAAAAGTCACACTGTGCGTCCCAAAATTACACTCCAATTTTATTTCTATAAACAAAATTTTAAAAGCAGGCCATTCTGTTAATTTCGTAAACAATAGAGCTTTTATGAAAAGTAAAGAAAACGAAAATATTTTGACAGCTGTATTAAATGAAGGAGTTTTTATTGCAAAAGTAAAGGTAATGAAAGAAATTGAAATTGTTAATTCCGTTTGTGATGAAATTGAAGGTAGAAAATGGCATGAAAGATATGGACACATTAACGTAAAAGATTTATGTAAATTATCAAATAAAAAGATGGTAAAAGGCTTAAATATAAAAATACCTCACAAAATAGATTGTGTGACGTGTGCAGTGAACAAAATTTCTGCAAAACCATACACAAATTATGGCAGTGTGCAAACATCTGATTTATTAGAGGTGGTGCATACAGATCTATGTGGGCCAATTGGCGTTAATAGTATTGGTGGATCATTATATTTTATGACAATTATAGATGACTACTCTCGATACGTATCAACCTTTTTTCTTAAACATAAAAGTGATGCATTTGAAGCATTTACTAATTTTGCTGCGATTGCGGAGAAGCAGACAGGCCGCCAAATAAAAGTCGTACGAAGTGACAATGGAACGGAATTTTTAAATTCTAGGTTTAAAGAATTTTTTTCAAAAAAGGGAATAGTGCACCAGACAACGGTTAGCTATTCACCGCAACAAAATGGTGTTGCGGAAAGGGCCAACAGGACCCTAGTCGAGATGGCGCGTTGTTTATTAGAACAATCACGTTTGCCACAATACTTATGGGCCGAGGCAGTATATACGTCCACGTATTTACGTAACAGATCACCTACAAAAGTACTTGGTGATGTTACACCTTACGAAAAATGGGTAGGCAAAAAACCATCAGTGTTTCATTTAAAAACGTTCGGATGTGATGCCGTCGTGTTAGACAAACGCATAAAACCAAAATTCAGTAAATTTTTACCAAAAGGTTTAAAAATGAAATTTGTTGGATACCAGTTACACACTAAAGGTTACCGTTTATATAACCCTAAAACGAGAAAAATCGTTGTTGCTCGAGACGTCATATTTTTCGAAAAATCTTTTGAAAAAATTGAATTTAACAATGAACAAGAAATGTTTTGTGTAGATATATTTAACGAAAACCCAAACAATAATATTCATTCTGAGGTAGGTGTCAAAAATATTAGTAATAGTAAACAGCTTATTAAAGGAATTGTACAATCTGGTGAATCTGAAGAAGATGTGAGTGAATCTAGTAGCGAAACTGAAAATGAAAACATAACTGCAGAAAACAACAAAAGAAAAAGAGGTAGGCCTAAAATAGTTAAATCAGGTGGCAAAGGGAGACCACGCAAAGTGTATGTTACTCAAAATGGCCCTGAAATGTTAAATTCTATTATTGAAAACCCAACTTCTGTTAATGAGGCATTAAACTCAGAAGACAGTGAGAACTGGAAATTAGCTATGGAGACAGAATTCAATTCTTTAATTAATAATAAAACTTGGACATTAGTTGAGAGGCCAAATGGAAAAAATGTAATAGGGTGTAAATGGGTGTTTGTTGTAAAACGTTTGCCGAATGGAGAAATAGAAAAATATAAAGCAAGACTTGTTGCACAAGGGTGTTCGCAAAAATTTAAATCTGACTATCAAGAAACGTTTGCTCCAGTAGTAAGGCATTCTACTATACGTTTATTGTTGGCATTGGCCGCAAGGCACAAGTTACTAGTAAACCACATTGACATAGAATCAGCTTACTTAAATGGAGAGTTAACAGACGATGTTTACATGATACAGCCAAAAATGTTCGAGAGCAAGCAGCATCCTAACAGAGTGTGTAAGCTTAATAAAGCACTATACGGTTTAAAACAGGCGGGTCGAGAATGGAACAAAAAGGTTAATGACATTCTAATAAGTATTGGTTTTCAAAGATGTAAGTCCGACACTTGTGTTTACGTAAAACGAAACGAAACAAAATTTTGTTTTATTGCAATTTACGTCGACGATATATTAATGGCGTGTAAAAATGAGCAAGATATGCATGAAATAATTGAAGGTTTAAACAAAGAGGTAAAAGCTGTTAATAAAGGCACCATTTCATTTTATTTGGGGATGGAGATAAGTCGAGATGGTACAAGAGGTGACATCACAGTTCATCAGAAACAATATACAGAAGAATTGTTGGAAAGATGGGGTATGTCAAATTGTAAACCTGCGGCTACTCCATGGCCTAGTGGTACGACATTAAGAAAATGTGAAAAACAATGTAAAAATTTAGAAACTACAGGCTATCAAAGTTTAATTGGCGCATTGATGTACTTGGCCGTAATATCGAGACCAGATTTGATGCACGTAGTATCAAAACTAGCCCAATTTAATACACACCCACATGAAGTACATTTTGCAACTGCAAAATACGTCCTCAGATACCTAAAGAAAAATCCAACAGGCAAATTAAGTTTTTCTAATAATTTAAACAACTTTGAATGTTTCACAGATTCTGATTGGGGAAGTGATTGCATTGATAGAAAGTCTTATTCAGGGTTTGTAATTTTTATGGCTGGTGGTCCTATAGCATGGGAATCCCGAAAACAATCCGTGGTGGCGCTAAGTACGATGGAAGCCGAGTATATCGCTTTATGTCAAGGCACAAAGGAAGTAATTTTTCATCGATGCCTTTTAAATGAATTAGGTTTTGAAGAGTATACGTCATCATCTACTTCTGTCTTCTGCGACAATCAAAGTGCAGCATTTATGGTTAAAAATCCAACAGTCCAAAAGAAAAGCAAACATATCGACATTCGCTACCACTATATAAGAGAAAAATATGAACAAAAATGTATAGATGTTAAGTATGTAGCATCGAATGAAAATGCTGCGGATATTTTAACGAAAATTCTAACTAAACAGAAACATTTGTATTGTTGTAGTTTATTAAAACTCAAATTGTAATTTATTTTGAAATATTGTAAATGCATTTGGCTTGAGGGGAAGATTGTTAGAAAATACAACCTTTCTTTACAACCCAACTGCATACAACTATGTTTTTTTGTACAACAGTCAGAACATGACAATTATTACTTTCTTCTTTTTTCTGTACTCGATAAAATAACATGTAATATAATAGAAATTGAATTAAACTATAAATACGTTGAATATTAAAGTTACCTGGGTTTTTATTTTATTAATCGGAGTACTACGTCACTTTACACTTAACCAAAATATATGGTCAATCCCCAATAGAACTTAATTGCATCGATTGTACTTCACATTAAATAAAATACTTTTGAATTTTCTTAACAATAAATGTGATTTTTTAAAGAAATCATATCACTCTTATTGGAAAACCTTTTATATGTGTCCGGATTAGCGAAGTTGCACTGTACAGGCAAATGTATATAAGTTGTTTATTAAATAGATTTACTGAAATCTGTCTTTTATCTTTTATCTGCACACTTTATCTGTTGATTAATAGCATATCATTATGCATACAATCTTTTTGTTTAAATTTTCACAAATTTAAAATTTTCTTAAGGAACTGCCAAATCTCATTTAAAGTTAAATGTGTTTGTTAAAATTTGTTGAAGAATCTATTAATTAGTTCAGAATAGCATAAAAAAATATTAAAACTAATTTCTATTTTTTTCTTTGTAAGCACAAGGAAAAATTGAAAAGCACTCTCACATACTCTTTCTTTAGAAAGTATTTATACTACAAAAAAAAACTGTGCATTAAAATGCAAAGAGAAATATTTACATTAAACAAGTAAGAATGCTATATTTGGCCATGCCGAATCGGATAATAGCCTTCACCATCATGTATAGTGGAAGTGACCACATAGTAGTTTAGCTTAGATTTAATGTTACTATATACCATTTTGCTTTATTAAGTATATACGACGCACAGAGGAGTATTTGGCCTGAAAGCTGGCCAAAAAGGCAAAACTGAGTTTTGGGAAATTCTAAGAACTAAGTACGCAGCTCGACAGACAACAATATTTTACATTATATTGTAAATTTTTAAGACTTTTAGTTGCGATTTGTAGCTCTGAGACCCAGCTAAAGTCAGGAAGGTGAAGAAAATTGTATGAGATTCAAATGTTTTTTTCGGTTTCTGGATGTTTATATGATATTTTTTTTGCAGCTAAATGAATTAAGGTTTAACAATGATTTTTTTTCGCTGAAAGGTTTGATCAAAAGTTATTTAAAAAAGAAAAAATTTTAAATATTCATGTTGAAACAATTCCTTCAAAAGCTAAAAAAAATATACACTTTTTTTTGCAAACCTGAACCAGTATTTGATCCGGGTTTCGTGACGAATATACCGGATAGATCTGAATACGACAACGGCCTCCAACCTCCGGAGAATGCCATCCAGATATTTACTGACGGATCGAAATCACATGCTGGAGCTGGATGTGGTATTTTTTCGATCTAGTTGGGTTTGTAATTGTCCCTTAGGATACCGGATTACTGTAGCGCGATACAGGCCGAATTAATGGCTATTAAGACAGCCGCGGAACAGATTCAGTATAATGAAATATCTGGCAGGGATATTTATACATTTACTGACAGCAAGGCGGCTATTAGGTCCCTTGAGAGTGTGTACAGCACATCGAAAATTGCCCAGGAATGTCGGGTGTCTCTTGAGGAGATAGCGAGACATTCGACGGTTACCCTTGTGTGGGATCCAGGACATGGGGATATTGATGGTAATAATAGAGCTGATGCACTTGAAAAAGCCAGTACTACCTTAGATTCGGTTGAATCCAGTTGTGCTTTGGGTATTTCCTTATCCAAGGGTAAGCAGCTAATCTCGCATCGATTATATTTGGATGCCAAGGAAAGATGGGTGAGAGAACCCACTTGTTTGGAAACCAGAAAGATCTGGCCTGACATGGATGTGCATAGGACGCAATATGCAGTGAATATGCCCCGAATCCACCTTAGGAACCTCATAGCGGTAATTACCGGACACTGGCCTATAGGTACACATACGAAAAGGCTGAGTATCCCTTACAACGACTTCTGCAGAAGTTGCGATAACGAGGAAGAGGAGGAGACAACTGAACATCTTCTCTGTAATTGTCCTGCATTCGGGGTCAGCGAATACTTGTGAGTAAAACTTGTCTTTCCGCAGTTGATCTGGGAAAAATCCACACCTTCGTAAACAGGACAGGATGGCTGAGAAACGACGGCCAGAGGACATAGAAGAACGGGCGTTGGTGCCTACGGTATCACAACGGGATCCTCGGAGGACCCAAGTGAGCTATGCCTTCGGGTGGTTGCCGGATCTAACCTAACCTAACCTTTTTACAAAAAAATAAAAAAGAAGAGGTATTTGAAAGTGAGGTTAGCATCTCTGCGAATTATGTTTGATACCACAATAAAATTTGAAATCTCTAATTTTAGAAACAAAAAAAGTTTGCGCCATTATTTTTGAAGATTTTTTTAAATTTTCACATTTCTTCTATTTTTGCTCATCAGGCACTTTTTCTTATACATTTATATCGTCATTAACTTTTATGTATTTTTAATTATTATTGATTTCAACTTTTATTTACATCACTTTTAACACTTCACAATGTTAATACCTGCTAATAATTTGAAAAATTCTTTATTATCCACAATAGTTATAAGAGAATGTCCCACACATCCCCATAAAAGATATTTTTATATACCTGCTCTACAAAACATTATATGTTAAAAAAATAAATATATGTACCTTAATAAGAAAAATTATTAAAAGCATTAATCACAAAAATAAGTTTACGAAAAATAAATGAAGGTTCATTCAAAATACATGGGCACCCAGGTATCAGGCTACCATCCAATTGTCAGAAGAAGCTGCCGAGGTCAGAAATAAGCACTTACAATTATATCGTACGAATTATTCGAGGAAATTCAGCAGAAGCGATACAAGTCGAGATGTCTTGAATTGGTTATTTCTGAGCAGTGACCCTTTTATAAGCTGCAGTACGCAAAAAGAACGGAATAATAAAAAAGCTTTTTCATTAGAAACCATCACACTTCTTCCTGACACCGATGATGCATACGACATAATAATTATTAAGGAATTTTTATTAGTTTAACTTTTCCGTATATTAAGTATTAAATAATATAAAATAAATATAATAAAGCCTTTTTTAATAAAAAAAAAAATACTGTTTCATAAGAGCCTTACAATTTAAAAAATTTTTTTTTTGAATTAGACCGTAAATCATATGTATGCATGTACATGCAGTCTGTTAAGA
Organism: Phyto melanocephala; assembly: GCA_941918925.1. NCBI lineage: Eukaryota > Metazoa > Arthropoda > Insecta > Diptera > Rhinophoridae > Phyto > Phyto melanocephala. Next base: position 123,148,752 of record OW799233.1, on the reverse strand, counting down.
ATCAGTTTAAACCTTTAAAATCAACATTTGTTAATTGAGTTTTACTATTTATACCGACTTTTATTCCTTAGGAATGTGGGTTTTCGAAAAATCTTAAAAATTTAAACTTTTTGGTTCTTTAATTTTCCGGTGCATCTTCTAATCCTCCTCCTATTAAAATCGGAGAACCCGTTAAAGTGTCATGACAAAATATATTAGGAAACCTAACGATTTAGGGGTGAAATATGCCACGCCTTTAAAAGAAAATCCTTACGTACTAGAGAAAAACGGAAAACAGATTTGAACTGAGGGCATCAAAATTCATATAGTCCACATACTTTTATTTCTATGGGAGACAAAACAATTTTTTTTGCGCAGTGTACTTTTGTTGCGCAGTGTAATTTTTTCAAAATCTGCCACTAGATTTCTTACATCATACTACACCTAAAACTATCAAAAAACTAAAACTTTTAATTCAAAAAACACGTTTAATAATTTTAGCTAGCTTTTTAGGCAAAATACTCCTCTGTGCGATGTAGGATTACACCTATGTACATGATGGTGAAGGGTATTATCAGATTCGGCACGGCAGAATATAGCACTCTTACTTGTTTTTAAATAAAATAAAATCGAATACAGCAAAAAATAAACCTAATATAAATACATATTTCTGTTGCCTTTTACTTGTGATTTAAAATTCATCTAAGCCTAAATCATCCTTGTTGTATTACCATTGTTGAAATAAGATTAAAAAAAAACAGAATCAGTAGCTAAATAAGCTCTTACACAATTCGCAAAGCTTGACAAGTTTTTCTAATAGTTATAAAAGTTCATTTATTCTTTTATTTAATTTTATAATTCAAATTTAATTAAATTGTAACCATTTTTAGGAATATTCTTTCTAAAATTATTTCCGATTTTAGCCGAGTGGAATGCATTTTCGAAATCAGCTACGATTTCATTATCAGCACTCTTTATCGGTATACTACTATGTAATTTTAAATTCCTATTTATGTTACAATTCAATGAAATTTGAATTAGTGAATCTTAGTATTAATTTTCATATTTTGTTGAATATTTAATTTCGCCTATCAAATGACAATTAATAATTCAACATGTTCATATTCTTCTATATTCGTAATACATTTTCGTTGTGGTTATAATTTAATTAAATTTGAATTATAAAATAAAATAAAAGAATAAATGAACTTAAGCCAAAATAAAAAAATGGTTCACATTACAATTTAATATATAGAAAAAAGTTCGAATAAAATATAAATATATAATTATAAAAGCAATGAACTCGAATTATAAAAATTCAATAAAATTAAATATTTTAAAGATTCGTACTCTACTAGTCAGTCAGTCGAGATTCTGCCACACCCACTGCTCCTGCAAATCAGTACATTTTCAACTACATCACCCAATCCCGCAATTTTTGTCATACTTTTTTTTATTAAAAGGTACAATAAAATTAATACGGCTTTAAAAGAGAAAAGAGTGAACGCCACAGATTTAACACTTTTTTTCTTTTAGATTTCCTGTAAAATGTTTTAGCAGGAAAAAAAAATTCTTATGAAAACTTAATAAATAAAACCAGTATGTCAGAAAGCACAATTGTAGGAAATACAATGAACCAAAGCAAAACATTTTTTTTAAATAACAGAAAATAATAATTCCCTGGCATTTATATTATATGCTGGATACGAAGTTTATAGCAAAAATTTAATATTCTCTTTTCAACTTACAACTTCTTTGAATACAATTGTAACATTGCTATAGTCGATCGTGCCGAATCTGATTAAACCCTTCAAAAACATGTACATAGATATAATGACCACTTCGTAGCAAAGCTTAGATTTTGCTTTATTACATCTGACGCCTTCATAGATTTAACATTTTTACATGGCTAACTACATTCTACTATTCAAGCCCGTTTATTTGAAACCCATATTGATGGAGTATCCGCCATTTTGTTTAGGATGTCATCTTGGATTTTACACATTTAATACTATATTGTAGAGGTTGAAAGAGACAAAGCCGAATTTACTATATTTGTGGTGCACAAGGGTATATATAGCTTTGTCATTCCGTTTATAATTTCTACAATTTTCATTTCCGACCCCATAAAGTTTCTGAAAGCTTATGAATAGAGGAGTCGATTAAGCTCTGACCGTCTGTCCGTCTGCCCGTGTGTTGGTTGAAATCAACTTTTAGAAGCAACTATATGTTCCTCAGATCTCTATATTATATCAATCTTTTGGAAATATCCAGGAATAAATCGCTATTGAAATTCAGCACAATCGCCCCATAAGTTTTTGAGATATGAGCAAAAACCACGACCACCTCGTTTTTTTTCACAATTACAACAACAACCTACATACATACATTTCAACTGAGCCAAAAAAATTTTATTTTATTTAATATATTATTTATATTTTATTATTTTTTATATTTTTTTTTAATTTTTTTTTAAAATTTAAAAAATTTTTTTTTTATTATTTTTTTTTGTAGTTTCTTTTTTTTTTTTTTTTGATGCTTTTTTTATGTATGTACGTATTTTATATGAGATGAATGGTGATACAAACAATTGTTTTTGTATGACTACACGTTGTGAAGGGTATATAAGATTCGGCATGGCCGAATATAGCACTGTTACTTGTTAAATATGTACTAGACTTGACCCATATATAACTTTATTGTACGTCATTTTTTACGTGGCTGTCATCATGGATTTAAATTTTTTTAAAGTGTATTAAAGTGTATTTGATACCCATATTAGCCCTCTCTGTTGTCTATAGATTGCAACAAATTTTAGGAAAACACCGAAGCATTTGTATTTTGCTGCTTAAATCTAAGTTCGTTTCACACCGATTTGCTAGTTTGTCTCAGATATAATATTCAATTTGTTGTCACTGGAGTGCCGAAAAATTAATTAGGAGCTTGAGAAATTATTTTTCCAAATATTTTTTGCCTATAACTTGACGTAAGTGAATGATAAGTCTAAATTTTTTTTCGTAAAGCCTTAAAAATATAATATCTATAAATAGTAACAAATTATCCTAAGACTAAAAATCTTTTTATGAAAAAAATATAGAAAAACAGTGGAGGTCGTGCTTATTTGCCTATATCTCCGCAAATTATTTGGCGATTGTGCTGAGTTTCAATAGCGATTCAATGCCGAAGATTTTCAAAAGATTGGTAGCACATACAACATGTGGCGGCTTTTAAAAGTTTATTTCTCAATCAACTTCCTTATTTATCAGCTTTAAGAAAATACGAATATTGCAGAAATTACAAAGGGAATGACAAAGCCATATATACCCTTGGCACCGCAGGTAAAGGGTATGTAAGTTAAGTTACTAAATATATGGTATTGCTTATTTAAATAATGCCGTTTTCGATGTATTTTCACAGACATATATGCACTATAGAATTGTTTTTATTTCAATTTTTACGACTTTCAGATTTAAAGGGTTGATTTGATTGTGAGTCATTAAAAAAATACCTTCAGTCAAAATATGGCATTCGAATAGATTCTCTATACCAAAAGCGCGTCAAACACGAACGTTATAGTAAAATTGCAGTAGCTACTGAACGTCAAAAAATGGCGACTCATATTTTACGAAGAAAAAAGTCGAAAAGTGTTAGATCACAACATCGCGGTGGGCAATTATGATCGCACCTTCACTCAGAAAAGCACTAATATCTTCGTTACTTGTGTGGGACGTAGCGCTGTCTGTTGCAAATAAACGTCGTCCCCACATTTTCCGGTCATATATGTTGTTGGTTTGGTTTATTTGGACAAGGTTCTCCTCAACATTATGAGGTCATTCGATTATTAATATCTCTCACTCGTCCCAGTTTCACAATTGCTGAAAGATGAAATTCGTAAATTTATTGCTGATATACAGCCGCAAATGTGCAAATTGGTGACGGAAATTTTTATGAAAAAATAATATCCTGCAAGCGTAGTTGTGGCGGACATTGTGTATTTTTTTTTTTTAATAATAGCGATTCATTATCTTATGGGGCTTTAAAAGTATATTTGAAGTAATAGAGGGTTCATAAGGATTTATAAAAAAATTTAATTATTATTATTTATGGGATCGTTAATGAATATTGTAGAAATTACGAACGAAACGAAATGACAAAGCTATATATCGATATCGGTTTAATATAGAAAGGTCCTATTTTGGTATTCTGTTGCTAAATAAAATTTAATGTGGTTTTGAATCCGTTACTTACGATCAAAGCTCACTAAATTTTTTACGGTTGATGTCTTTGTATGTGGACTACCTGAAAACGTTGAAAACGCTATTTTGATAATAAAAAAAAGGATAAGCTATTTTTTGATTAAGCCATCGACATACTCTTGATACCACACGCTTTTATACGTGCACTATTATTCGGATTTTTTTATTTTCATTTGCCCTTAGAAGGATTATCTTTTGTTATTATTCTTAAAAACTATGTGGAAAATTTACAGAAAAATCTGTAACAGTACATACTACTCCACAATTTAAAAAAAAATACATACATACATACATACATACATACATACATACATACATACATACATACAAACATCAAAATACATATGTATACGAGAACAAAAATATTGTGCAGTAAAAAATACTAGAAAATTAAAACAGGAAGGCATGTTAAAGTCACATAGAATTTTGTTCGAAAGTATGTGTACGTAATACATACTATGTATGTGTGTAATATGTATGTGCTTATTAAGTTCAAAGAAACTTTATTTTACTGGAATTTAATAGATGCATGTTAATTGACCCAAAAAAGGATAACTTTTTTTGTTAAACTCCATTTTCGAAACAACAATAAAAAAAATAATAATTTATTCACAAAATATTGAGAAAATGAGAATAATTTTGCAAATACAGTGCAACCTCGCTTAACGCAAGTAATATAAATTTAGGCCGTTGCGAAAACTGAGGTTGTTGCGATAACCGAGTCTCAATTTTTTAGGGCGCAAATTCTCTTTTATGTTTTAATATGGCTTCATAAACCACTTGTACAAATACTTTTCCATTTTTGGATATTCACAAGCTCTTTTTGTAACAAATTCAGCATTTGCAACAAATTTTTTTAATGCACCTTAATTTTTTTAATACTTGATATTGTTGATTTGTGCTCTTTTTATTCATTGCAAATCACTTTTACAGATATGCCCCTTTCAAGAAAATAACTGCACTTGAATTAGTCCATTTAAAAAACCAAAAGTAGTCACTATTAAACGAGCTTTGTATGTTTCTTCACCAAAAAAAAATTGATTATGAATGCTGGCACACTTTCGAAGTTGCATATATCCTTATTATAAAGAAGACACCTGCAGGCCTCCACACGATTCATTTCAATAATTTTGCGATTTTGCTGTTGGTCCATATTGACTTCATAAAATCCTTAGTGAAACTGACTCTTTTATGAATTTCGGGCATAATTTCATTTTTGTTGCTGATGGGGCTTATTTCATTTTCATCATTGGGGGTTGTTTCGTTTTCGCTTTGGAGTTTATTTCATTTCTTTTTCGATGTTATTTCATTCACTGTTTTTAGGTGTTATTTCCTATTTTTTTGGGTTGTTTTCTAGGCGTTATTTCATTGGGGGGGCTTTTCGTGGAGCCTGTAAATAGAATAACCTTTCACGAAAAGAGATTCTTTCAACTGAGTACATATCTACAAAAAACAAGTGCAACACGCATATTTCAGTATTCTTGGAATAGCAGTAAATCTAAAGCTAAAAAAAATCTAAATAAAAAATATGTAAATAGAGATGACAAATTGATCATTTTGGGAGAAAAGTTGCGTTAACTGAGTCAACATGCAAACAATTAACGAGTTGCAATAAACGAGGTTTGCGGTAAGCGAGGTGGCACTGTACTTTAATACGTAATTTAATAAGTAACAATTAAAACAATAAAATAGTTATTAAAACTACATGATTAAAACCAATGTTTTTTAAATTTCTTAGAATTGTGAACACCTTGTACAATAAAACAAATTTCGTTATATGCTCTATGATTTATTTAATAATAGGATATTTATTTCCCGTAAAATGTAAAATTTTTTATATATTTTTTCTTTTGCTTTGTATTCCAACTTTCTGTTATTTATATATTAAAGAGTTTATGGTATAGAAAATAATAACTGATATTAAAATAAAACATGCTGAAATATAATCAAAATGCCAAAAAAAATATATATACAAAACTAAACATTACAAAAAAATACCAGAAACACACAACAAATATTTGCATAATTTTCTCATAAAATTTGCAGAATGAAAAAATAATGGATGTAGTAATAAGAAAGATTAAAAACAAATTTAGACTCGCCATATAAATACCAAATTTTATTTTGGATTTGGGAGTCAAATACAGAAAAAAAAGAAAAAATAAATAAATAAAACAAACAATATTATTAAAACAAATGAATAATTTATTTTCATAAATAATTATTTTAAAAATTTAGTAATACTACATTTACACCTGAGTGAAATCTAGTAGATTTGATTTAAAATCTTTATTAAAATCTATACCGTTTATACCATTGTTTTTTGACATTTTGCAAGATTTCGTTGTCAAAACAGTATATTTATTTACAAGGTGGTCTGAGAGGCTCTATATGCTCTACTTCTCCAAAATTTAAACTCCATATAAAAAATGTAAGCAATAAAGTACTTGTGCAATTGCAACCACCTTATATATTATAATAGACTTTTTCTTTATGCAGCGTAGTATATTTTATTACAATTTAATAAAAACCACAGTTGCATAACGAAGTAGTACTAGATTTTAAGTAGATTCTGCCAAAATCTAGTGGCGAAGTAGATTTAGTTTTGTATGGGAAATCTGGCAGAAATGAACAAGATTGAGCTCAAAATCCCTTAAGTACTAGATTTTGTGTAGGTGTAAATGTAGTATAAAGTAAATTTTGAATTAATTTCTACGAAATATGTTTGTACATATGTATGAGTGTATATTTTAATTAGACCGTATTACCTTACAAGCAAATAAAAAAGAAGTTAGCAAAACACCCTCGAATATATAGCACAAACAAAAATTTTCCGAAACTGTAATTTTCCTACAAATTGAATAACAATACACATCTCCAACATTTCTCTCTCATTACTATCTTTTTGACTGAAAAAATACCAATTCAAAAAATTTGAGAATTTTGAGTTGCGACGTTATTGTATTTATTGTGCGATATGTTTTTTTTGCAAGACAATTTCCTAATTTATTTTATTTTTTTCAAACATAAGGGTCTGCTTTTAACATTTCTCGTTATAACTTTGGTACTTACAGTCGGATAAAGTGTTACCTAAAGTACCCATGCCTACTAACCCATGTTTATAAAGGTTTCTTTAAACTAATTTTCCATGGAAATTTATTTTAATAACGCTTAATAAGCCCATAACATTTTTTTCTGATTAGGCTGTTTAAATTGAACTTTTTTTTAGAGTTCAATTTGCATTAATTCAATTTAATAACATAACATTAAAACAATTAATATACCGGGTGTCCCAACTAAACGCAATTTTTAAATTTGGCGCCATTCAAAGTGTCATTGTTTGACATTTGAACAATTGTTATTGTTTGCTAGTTGAAGGTACGAGGTTAGTAAAAAACGAGCGCTACACGAATGAACAACGCATTCTCATTGTGAAATTGTTTTACCAAAAAGGTGAAAGTTTTGCGGCTACAGTTCGCAAATTGCGATCAATTTGGGGTCACAATAATGCTCCAAAAGAGTCAACTGTAGACAACTGGGTCTGTTAGTGATGTTAAGACAACAACGCGCCTTCGACCAGGTCGATCGACCGAAAATGTCGCAGCTGTACGTGATGATGTCGCTCAAACTCCATCCACCTCACCTCACCTCAAAATGAGGCAGGTCAAGCGCAAACAGTCAATGGTGTTCGGTATCGTGAAATGATAACCAGTTTTTTCTTGCCTAGAATTGAAGAAATGAATGTGGAGGGCATGTGGTTTCAACAAGATTGCGCCACATGTCATACAGCTAGAGAAACAACGCATTCTCATTGTGAAATTGTTTTACCAAAATGGTGAAAGTTTTGCGGCTACAGTTCGCAAATTGCGATCAATTTGGAGTCACAATAATGCTCCAAAAGAGTCAACTGTAGAGAGATTAATAGATAAATTTGCCGAAACTGGGTCTGTTAGTGATGTTAAGACAACAACGCGCCTTCGACCAGGTCGATCGACCGAAAATGTCGCAGCTGTACGTGATGATGTCGCTCAAACTCCATCCACCTCACCTCAAAATGAGGCAGGTCAAGCGCAAACAGTCAATGGTGTTCGGTATCGTGAAATGATAACCAGTTTTTTCTTGCCTAGAATTGAAGAAATGAATGTGGAGGGCATGTGGTTTCAACAAGATGGCGCCACATGTCATACAGCTAGAGAAACAATTCAATTGCTGCATCAGTCATTTCCCGGTCGTGTTATTTCGCGTTTTGGAATTGGCCGCCTAGATCGTGTGATTTAACACCTTTAGATTTTTTTCTTTGGGGTTTTTTGAAGTCGATGGTTTACGCGAATAAGCCGACGACGACTCAAGCCTTAAAAGAGGAAATTGGACGCTGCATTAATGAAATACCGCAGCATTTATGCAAAAAGGTCATTGAAAATTTCATTAAAAGATCGCGTGTGTGCCAGCAAAGCCGCGGCGGCCATCTGCACGATATATTGTTCCATACATAATCTCATTCTGTCTACTTTACGATATAATAAAGTTTCACGATTTTTTTTTTTAATATCTGTTTTATTAAAATTTTAAAAATTGCGTTCTAGTTGGGACACCCGTTATAAGCTTAATAATATAAAATTTATATCCAATTATAGAAAACGTGATACTAAAGGCTGCGCGATCTATCGATTTAAATTTAAACTAGCGGTTATTTCGAATCTGCCAATACTTATGTCATTCTATTCTGTCACAAAATTCAGTATATTATCTCCGCTAAACAAAATAAATCGATTTACGCTTAGGCAACGTTGGAATGTATTGGAAATTGATTTCCAAAAGAAAGACAATTGTTCGGAAACTGCACGAAAATAATTCTGCCAAAAAGAAATTATATCTTTGAATGAAGCTAATTTTCATCTGATGGTACGTTAATAAGCAAAATTTCCGTATTTGGTGTTAAGAAAACTAAAACGTGGTCTTACAGAAGACAATGCACCCATTATGAGTGATTGTTTGTTGCGGCTTGTGGAGCGAAGGCATCATTGGCCAATATTTCTTTGAAAATGAGGATGGCGCAACCATAACGGCCAATGGAGACACCTATTGCACCATGATAACCGATTTCTTTGTGCTCGCTCTTCATGGTATTGATGTGAACGATCCCTACAGATAATACTGGACTACGTGGTCCATTTAAGCTAAATGGACTACTTACAACATGGTCCTATGTTATGCAGTCATGGACCATTTCATTTTCAAACAAGAGATTTTAGTTAGACGACAAGTGTTCGTGTTTTAACGATTACATATATTGTTGTCAAAACGTATATAATGGTCGTGTAGGTGCTCCATCGAGTAGTGACAAAGAGTAGTTTTAAGACTACTCCGATTGGTTATAAATGTTAATGTTAAATCGACCATGTTTTCTCCATACATTTGGGGTACCTTTGGACTAGTCTTAGTCTATTATGGAGTACACTTTACATGCGTGTATGGACTACTCACGTTATCTGCAGGGATGTTTCAACAGGATGATGCAATTTGTCACACATCTCAACTACTATTTGGAATATTTTCAGTGGGGCAGCCATATTAATCAGATAATATTTAATTTCTAGCCGAAACAATTGTACTCCACAACAAAAAATTTGGCAAAATGTCAAACCGTTTTTTGTTTTATTGCATTTTTAAATTTAAACTTTTAAATGGCCCACCCTATACTAATTCGATATATAAAATGCAAATGCAGTCGCAATTCCGTTGGGGACTTTCAAAATCAAATCATACAGACACTTTCACGAGAAAGCCGAAAACTGGTGCCGTGAAGTGGCGTACATCGCCGCTTACAAGTCGGATATCTCGAGGTTGCTAGCGGTATTGACGGGTAACTGGATGTAAGAGAAACATGAATTGAGAACAATTTTAATTAGCCGAAAGGTTACTCTTGTAATTCGATTCAGAAGAAATGTATTAAGCATACAAACTTGAAAAATCTTAGTTTCGATTGGAATGACAGAATAAACCCTTCAGTTTAAGTTGAAAGAATGACGGTTTTTTTATATATTTAATTTTTTTTCTTTCAAGCATGCTCTTACTTAATATTTTCTCTTAATAAGGTGTAATCGAAAATTTCACATTAAAATGAAATTAGTTAGATATTTTTTAGAGAATTTATTAATTTTTTTTTTTAATTTTTTTTTTTTTATTTTTTTTTTTTTTAATTATATCGTCTAAATTTCTTGATCTTTTTTATTGATTATATATGATTTTTTCAAGCTTGAGATCAACTTTTTTAATTTTTTTTTAAATTTTTTTTTTTAAATTTTTTTTTTAATTTTTTTTATTTTTTTTTAATTTCATAATTTGGTTAAAAGGAGAATTTATAGCAAAAATGTTCTTAACTAATAATGATTAAAAATGTATTAATCTAAAATAGATTAATAGAAGCAAGAAAAACCTGGGAGTAAAATAGATTATATTTACACTTAACACTTAATTACCGATCAGAGGTCTTATGATGAAGCAGTAGCTGGTTTCGAAAATCATTACTCTCGCCTAGTATTAGCAATAATATACATTTTCAGATTGTTCACATTCAAACATTCAAAACATGACCTTAAACCTGATTAATTAAAATATTGAAATTGATGAAAGCGATTGATTGCACTCTAAGAATTACTGATAAAATTAAAAAAAATTTTATTAAAAAACAAATAAGTACATTATATTCGGCTGTGCCGAATTTTTGATACCCTCCACCAATTTAATCTACTTTTATAGCGCTAAATTTATTATTTTGTTATTAACTGTAATGACTATGGAATAATATATTTATACTAAAATATGTATCACTTTCTTGTATAACTTCGATATGCTAGTAAAATATGTTTTGGAATATAACTCTTTCAATGAAAGTGGGCGTTAAAGCAGGCGTGTCTGCTAATAAATAAAACTGAGATATTTGAATATTGTCCTTTATTCTTCCACAACTTTGTCCATAGAGAAATAATACGAATTTAAGATAGACTTTATATGGAAGGTAGGCGTTAAAGACGGCGTGTCATCTTCATTTTCTGACATTGACTAGAAAGCTATACATATGTACGAAATTTCATCATCATGCCTCTAATTTTGTCGGTTTTATGAGCTTTTAAATTTCATTAACAACAGATTACGTGAAAAGTGGGCGTTATAATAGGCGTGTTGAAGTTGTTTCTGCTTATAAATACAACTCAAATATTTCAATATAGATTCCTTTATTATTCCAAAATATTTATTCATAGAGAAATTATATGAATTTTAGATAAAGTGCTAGGTAAGCGTGTCACATTTATTTTCCGTTAAAACAAAGCCGTTGACCAAAAAGCATTATTTGCAAAATTTCAGAATCCTACATCTAATTATGTCAGTTTTGTTCGGTTTTAAATTTTAAATATACCGAAGTTCGAAGTTTCATGACTCTACGTTAATGCGTTTGGACACAATTGGATTTTATTCGATGTTGGAAGGACATGGTTTTTTTGACCTTCTCTTGCATTACGAGCTATAACTCTCTTCCTAATATTCCGATTTAGCAAATTTTCAATACCAAACAAACCTTCTGTATAAGAAATATTCTGGCAAAATTTGAGCACCTAACTTTTTCAGTTCGAGCTCTATCGTGCTTTTAACAGACCGACAGACATAGCTAGATCGTCCTTAAATGATACCAGGACTCAGAAAATACATACTTTATGGAGTCTAAAATAGATATTTCGATGTGTTACAAACGGAAGGACAAAATGAATATACCATCACCACTTTTTTTTGGTGGCGGGTATAAGAAGTATTTGTCTGTACAAAATATTAATTGTCTATAAAAAAATTGATAATTAATTGTTTTTAATTTATTATTACGTACTAAATAATTTTGTAATAAACTTTTTAATGCAATTTTTAATTTGAATAGAGAGACACTAACACTGTCACATTTCACCATCTATAATTTCTCCATGTTGCGTAATAATTACTGCTTTTACAATTTTCCTCTTCTACTTCATGTTCTTTCACTACGCTGCAGCGCACTGTAAAAAAAAACTTTACAAAAAAAAAAGTCCCATAAAAAATTAAATATTATAAAATATTCAAATACAGTAATGCCGATGGGACTGCCTTATGGACTTTGTTGCATGCAAATGTAAATATTATTTATGAATAGAGTTTGCCAAATGAAAAGTCTACTTGTATTCGAGAAGGAATATCCATGAATGGCTTTTAGTTAAACACAACATAATTTTTGGTATTGAAAAGCGAACTCCTGCAACCTTCAACATTAAAATTAATTTTATTCAAACTTAACCTTTTATTCTTATTTCCTTCCATTTGCAATTTATTTATTTTATAGATAAATATTGCTAACCCTAATTGCATATTTGAACATATATAAACATTATTGTGCACAATGTGTTTCCTTTTTTTGTTTTTGTTTTTGTTTAAAAATTTATTGTTATAGAACAGGTAAGAAAAAGAATGAGAAATAAATTCAATTTATTATTCAATATTCTTTGGGGAAACATTAATCTTTAGTTTGGTTTTTTCTTTTAATTACCTAGAACTATTGTTGCTGCTGTAAAAATAATAGCACAAACAACAACAATTTTTCGTTAACTATTATAACTATTTAAATATTTTATTTTAGTTATTATTGGCTTGGCTATAACAATTATTAAATACTTGTTTGTTTTTATTAAGTTTTATTTAAACAAAAAAACTTAAACTATAATAAATCTTTAGATATAAAATCAACGAAAGACCAACAACAATTAGAAAATAATAAGCTAAAGTAAGTTAGTTTTTATTTAACTAACATTTTGTGTTTAAGATTTATCAAAGTTCTTAAGAAATTTAGCTGAATTCTATTTCCAAATTTACATAAACTATATGCATACTATGTACATAAATATAAAGCCAATCGGCAACAAACCATATAAAATAAATTACTAGATAAATTATAAAATCTTAGCATGTAACAACAGTAGGGTTTTTCCAGTCCCGGGAAATCCCGTTTTGCCTGGATTATTTTTCGAGATCCCGGGAAATGAAAAAAGGGGCTGCGACTCGAAAGCATATGTTTATATTGTGACATTTCTTTTTCATAAAAATATATTCTTCAAGTTTGTTTTTAACATTATGTTTAAAAATATTTTTACAAATAATTTGATATACTTTTTGAGGTAATGTGTTAACTTTACAAACTTTTTTTTTTAATATTAAAAGAAACTAAACTATTTTTGATGGAAAGTTCAATAGTATGGAAGTTTTTTTGAAAAGAAGGCTGATGACACCGCTGTATGCTCTTTATGTGCAAAGATAATTTCACGTAAAGGCCGAAGCACCAGCGGATTAATGCGTTGTTTAAGCAATCTGGAAGAAAAAGTTAGCTGATATGAAAAATCAGAAAGAACTACCGTCAAAAATTACAAAAACTCAGCCCACGTTACCAATACTTCAAAATTTCGATTAAGAAAGAGTTAAAATTTTTTGAGGGAAGTGTTCAAAAAACTCACAATATTGTATATGGACATTTCCATGAATATGTCAACCACGACTGTAAAAATAAAACTCTTGAAAATTTTTCAATATAAGTTTATTGATAAAAAAAAACACTCAAATTTTACTATGCGCAGGTATTAAGAGCTTATTAAATTATTTTAAGAGCAATAATAAGAGTTTAATCTGATTATGTCTTTGACTTATTTTAAAGAATTGCAATCAACTATTTTTTTAGCGACTAAATTGTAAAAATAAATTGTAAATGTAAATATGCTTTTAAATTAAAGTTACAACAACCGTTAACTAGATCCATAAGAAAAAGAAAACATAGAGTCCAATTAGCGGTATTTTTTTTTTATTTCCCTTGGATGTTATTTTAATGTCACGTACGTAGTGCAAAAACATTATTTGTCTCCGTCATTCGTACTTGAACAGTCGCAAGAGCACCTAATTTAACTTTCTTCTTAACATAATATAAATTTTATTACCTAAGAATACTATTAGAGAAAAATCTGTCACGTACGATATGTTACGAGCGATATTAAATTGAATTTATTATAAAATCATTTAAAGATTATTTTCAATTAATTATTAATTAATCATACGATTTTAAATGAAAAATATTTGGTTTAGTGTAAGAAATTAAAAAAAGAATAAATACCTTCTAAGATTCGCAGATTTTTTCATATTTCCATATATACCTCAAAATCACCTTTGTTTTATGTCACGTACGATATATTCTTATTTTTCTGGATATTTTAGACAACAATGATTAGAATATTATTAATTTATTTTTAAGGAGTACCCTTTGAATGGAACATAAAGATCTAATTTTGTTTTAGTTACTCTTACTTTTGCAAAAATTACTCCACTTTATAGGAGTACAAATGTCACGTACGATGACATGGAAATGTCCATATGTATTTGTTAAATGCACTTGTAACTATTCGTCCAACATCGGTAGACAGTGAAAGCGTGTTTTCTGTAACAGTGAAATTTGTTAATAAAATCAGAAATAGACTTTCTAAGCAGTCAATAAACGATTCGAGCATATAAAGGTATTATTTTCTAAGTCGTTAAAAATGTTTTCGTTATTTTTTTTTAATTATATCTTGTATTTAAATGTTTTCGAAATGGAATTCTAATGATTTTATTATTGATTTCATAGCTGATGTACCTGTATTTTTGTTTTTTGTTCTCATATTTGATCTCGTATCTAGAGAATAAAATTTTTTTCAATTAGAATTATTTTTACTCAATTTATATTTTAAATTCAAGTTTCTTTATTAATTTTTACAGTTTTGAAGTGTTTCTTTTACATTAAGACTATTTTATGCTTTTTAATAAAAGGTTTTTTATTAATTAAAAATAAATTTACTTCTTATTTTGCAGCGGCATTCCGGGATCCCGGAAAATTAAAAAATAAATCTCTCATTTTCGGGAAACGAAAAATTCCGGGGAAAAAAACCCTAAACAACAGACATAAATACATGTTGTTGTATACCTACCTAACTCAAAATAAAAATAAATAAATTTTGTAAATATCCTTAATGAAGATTAAATAAAAAAAACACTAAGTATCATTTTAAGCTATGTACGAGTCAAGAAGTGCGCGTTTAATTTCCAGTAGCATTTTTTCTGTTGCACCGAAACAGGCATAAGGTCTTTGTCAGTGTCTATAAAGAGTGAGCTAGGAAAACTTTGGTCCAACAAATTATTTTTTAATTATTTCTTAAATCATTCATTTCCAACTGTTATTTCGATCAAAAATGGACAGCAAAAAAAAGTGAGTAAAAAAAATAACTTTTCAAAGAGATCCATTATGAGATTTCAGAAAAATATCAAAAGTTCTGAAGGTCCATCCTCACACAATTTCAAAAACCATTAAACAGTATAAGAAAGACTTGAACATTGAAAGAAAATTTGGATCAGGACGAAAAAATTTTTAACAGGTAAGGCAAAAGAAGTCGATCGTAGAGCATTGAACATTTCTATCATAAAAGCAGCTCGTAAATAAAATGCTTTGATTATTTTGTGCGCACAGCCAAAGCTAATGCTGGTTTGAAGCCATATAAAGTTCAGAAAGTTTCAGATCGCAACTTAGAAGCAAAGGAGCAAGCGAAAAAACTGACGTCAAATGAATGAATATGTCGACTTATGAAAACTGTACCAACGGTGGATAATCTGGCCATATGTGTGATTTATGCACTGCCAACAAAATAATCAGATTAAAAACAAGGAATATACGTGTATTGTTAAAATTGTAAAGATTGCATTTTGGAAAAGTTTGTTACTGATACAATAAAAAACATTTTACTGAATTAAATGAAAATGGGGCCGCGGGTTTTTCTCAGAGGTTGAAAGCTATCTGTCTGCTATCCTCATGGGGGTAGCAAGAAGCGATTCTTCTGTCTGAAATTTTCAAGCATCTCACAACTTCCGGTCTTAGACCAAGTGCTCAACTGTATTTAGCCGGCCTAGCGGTACGTTGGCAGACCCAACTCTAGGATCTAAAGCTTTGGTCTAATCAGTCAATCTTCTTAAATTTAAGCGATTACAGAAACGTCATTTGACGCCCTATGTTTCCTGTGAAACTTTTATCTAAATATGTATCTTATTTCACATTTTTGTAAGTATAATATTTAGGTAAAGTAAAGGACATGTGTATATGTGAACGTCTATATGTGAACCAATCCTTTTTTTAAATAAATCTTAATTAAAAGTTATATTTATTAATATGACAATCTCTATATAAAGTTTTTATGTTCTAAATACCTGATTTTGTCTATAAGTTATATTTCCTCAATCAATTTATAAGATCTCTAGTAATTTTTTTATAAACACCACGTACCTGAAAATATAAGAAAAAATAATTATATTAGTTTAAATGCCATGAAGATGTACACACACATTGCACAAAAAAATTATAATTATAAAATTGCAAATTTTTACAAGCTGTTAACTTGTAAAAATGCACTTAAGTTTAATATTGAAAAATATAAAAATGTAATGCATAAGTGAACAAAGGAAATTATTTAAAAAAAAAACATTACCTCTCTTTAAAATAGAAAAAAAGAAAACTTAAATTGGCAATTGTAAGGGAAACTAAAAATACATTGTAGATTCATATTTAAAATAATTGACCTTTAAGACACAAAAAACAAATTCAAAAACAAGTAAGAACGTTCTAGTCGTTAATGCCCGACCACATTATAACCTATAGCACAACATTTAAAATTATTTATTTTAAATTTTATTCCGATACAGACATTTTACATCAATAAATTGTTTAAATAATATTTTTATCAATTACTAATTTGTTATTGTTATTTTCTCAATTCCTAAATTTTAAACAGTTTCATGGGCGTTGGGCCTTTTTCAAAAATCGTTTAAATATGGGGGAAAGGACCTGTTATATAAAGATAACAAAATTGGGTAAATTGTTGTTTGTATTAAACTGAATCGTAACAAAATATTGTTTTTAATTCACCATAAGGTTTAAAATGAATTTAGGGACAGGTCGTGTATAGCAGCTAAGTAGTAAAAAGTTCTTTAGATAATGTGTAAGTGCCAATAGACAAAGAACCGCTCGAAGTAATGCAAATATTGCCGCCGTTCAGGCAAGTGTTGCTGAAGACCGCTATTTGTCGATTCCAAGACGTTCTCAACACTTGGTACTGTCTCAAACCACAACCTGGCGTATTTTGAGAAAGTATTTGGGTTTGCATCCGTATAAAATTGTTCTCACTCAAGAACTAAAGCCATTTCATCTGAATGGTGCAGTAAATAAACAACTGTCGATTCTGCCGCGTTGAAAATACACAAATTATTCATGAAAAACAATTACATTCACCTAATTTGACAGTCGATTTGACTGTCGATTCTGCTGCGAAGAAAATACACAAATTATTCATGAAAAACAATTACATTCACCTAATTTGACAGTCGATTTGACTGTCGATTCTGCTGCGAAGAAAATACACAAATTATTCATGAAAAACAATTACATTCACCTAATTTGACAGTTTGGTGTGGTTTTTGATCTGGTGGAATCATCGGTCCGTACTTCTTTCGAAATGAAACTGGTAACACCGCTTCTGTTAATGGAGAGCAATATAGATCGATAATAACCAGCTTGGCTCCACGAATAGCCCCCCAATGAAATAACGCCCAAACGAGAAATGAAATATTTTCCAAATTTTTTTTATACATTTTTGGGTGTTATTTCATATGAAATAACTCCCAATTTTTTTGGGCCGTTTTTCATTTTTTTTGGAAATTATTTCATTTCTCATTTGGGGTTTTCAAATTATGAAATAATCTCCAATGAAATAGCACCCAACAAATTTTTAAAATTCGGGGCTTGTTTCATAGCTTGTATAATTTGGTTGATATTTCATTTTGTATCCGGGGGTTATTTCATTTTTAAAGCTGTTGGTTTTTGGGGGTGTTTGTAAATAAATTATATAAAAATAGGCCTTTTACAAGAAAACTTTTAGCCTGTGAATATATTACAATATCTTTTCAAATACATAAATGATAACGTTTTGGATTTGGATGGTGCGACCTTCGTGACAGACTACGAAATTAGTCTACGGGCGGTTGTTGGTTCCACTTCTGACAAGCAGTGAGGAGGTACATAATAAAAATGAGTAACCAACTGGCAGCATTTATTCATACAACGTATATATATGTATGTACATGAAAATAATTTTTTGGTAGTTGGGTTTCAAAAATAAATATATTGGAAATATTAAACAATTCTTTGTCCATACTTCCTTACATTTCCATTACTGCCTTCTTTACGATATTGTAACTATAATAACGTCTCCCGTGAGTTGGATTTAACACCCTTAGACTATTTCTTATGGGGTTATTTGAAGTCATTGCTCTTAGGAAATAAACCAGACTCTCTTCGTGCCATTCTTCTTCTTCTTTAACGTGCCATTCATGACATACGACTTGATTTAGTGGAAAAAGTGCTCGAAAATTGGTTTCATCGAATTCGTTCCCGCAAAAGAAGTTGTGGAGGCCATTTGAATGACGTTTTGTTTCGAACTTAATTGCATCGATTTTATTCTACATTAAATAAAAAGCTTTCAAATTTTCTTAACAATAAGTGTGTTTTTTTAAATCATATATATCACTCTTATTGGAAAATCTTTTATAATCGAAGCATATTTATTAAATGTTGGAACTGTAGTTTCATACCGAGGTTAGCATGAAGAGATAGATAAAAAGTACGGACTTTTTGATAGATAAAGATAACGCAAAAACATGATTTCCTGTTTAATGACGTATGTGGCCCACAGTAAGGGTTGCCAATTTTTTTTTTTGATTAAAACAGCCGAACAGATTTTTAAGATAACAAATAAATTTAAGGCAAAATCATGGCTAGGTATACAGAAATCTTTATTTTTCTTTTTTGTTTAAAATTAATAAATACAAAATTATGTACTTGGTACTTATTACTTATTATGTACTTGTTTGTACTTGGTCAAGAAAACAAAAATAATTTCCATATTCGGTTTATATTGTAAGAGTTGGCAACATTGTAATTAAAAAAAAATTTTGCTCTTTAAAATTATTAGCCAATAGGAAACACCTGCAACCCTGATTTTGAAATCGCTGGCAGTTTGAGATTATTCGTTAAAAGAAAGTGAGTGACATTATTGGCACGACATGTGTCAAAATGTTTAGTTTTGTGCGCTGGAAGTCGTAATATTTATAATAATAATAATAATACCCAGAATGTGTTTCTAAATAGTACAAACACATAATATCCTATCCACCTATGGTGGTGTAGGGTATTAATTTTAATAAAGCAAAAATAAACAAAATAAATGTTCTTTTAACTTAGGTATTGTTGTCCGTCATACAGTAGTTTTAATAGTGCTTAAGTGATATAAAGAGTGAATGGTAAAGTGGAAGGTTACATAAAATACTTTTTGTAGGGTATATCTATCAAATAACAAGTAAGAGCGCTATATTCGGCCGTGCCGAATCTTATATACCCTTCACAACGTGTAGTCATGCAATAACAGTAGTTTGTATCACCATTCATCTCATACGAAATACGTACACACATATAAAAAACATACATATATAAAAACATCCCATTGTAAAATTATAAATTTACGTATGTATGTTAAAAAAAAATTAAAAAAAATTAAAAAAAAAAAATTTAAAAAAAAAAATTAAAAAAAAAAAAATTTTAAAAAATAATTAAAATATACATAATAAATATAAAACAAAAAAATAAAAAAAAAAATATTTAAAAAAAAAATTAAAAAAAAATAATAAAAATATAAATAATATATTAAATAAAAAAATAAAAAAAAATAAAAAAAACATTAAAAAAAAATTTTTTTTGACTCAGCTGGGATTCGATGCCACGTTTTCTCTAACCAGTATACACGTTTGTATGTATGTATGTTGTTGTTGTAATGTTGTTTTTGTGAAAAAAAATCGAGGTGGTCGTGGGTTTTTGCTCATATCTCAGTTGTTTGTGTACCGATGTTTCTGATTTTCAATACCGATCTACTCCCGAATATTTCTGATATTTTAATACCTCACCCGAGTCCAAGCAATGCCGGGGGGCTTCAAAAAGTTGATTTCAACATACACACGGACAGACGGTCAGACGGACAGACTGACAGACTGACAGACTGACAGGGCTTAATCGACTCCCCTATTCATAAGCTTTCAGAAAATATATACTTTATGGGGTCGGAAATCAAAATTGTAGAAATTTCACACGGAATGACAAACCTATATATACCCTTTTTATACCATTCACACAGTGAAAAAGGGTATATATAGGTTTGTCATTCCGTGTGAAATTTCTACAATTTTGATTTCCGACCCCATAAAGTATATATTTTCTGAAAGCTTATGAATAGGGGAGTCGATTAAGCCCTGTCAGTCTGTCAGTCTGTCCGTCTGACCGTCTGTCCGTGTGTATGTTGAAATCAACTTTTTGAAGCCCCCCGACATCGCTTGGACCCGGGTAAGGCATTAAAATATCAGAAATATTCGGGAGTAGATCGGTATTGAAAATCAGAAACATCGGTACATAAACAACTGAGATATGAGCAAAAACCCACGAGCACCTCGATTTTTTTTTCACAAAAACAACATTACAACAACAACATACATACATACAAACGTGTATACTGGTTAGAGAAAACGTGGCATCGAATCCCAGCTGAGCCAAAAAAAAATTTTTTTTAATTTTTTTAAAAATTTTTTTAAAATTTTTTTTTTATTTTTTATTTAATATATTATTTATATTTTTATTATTTTTTTTTTTAATTTTTTTTTATTTTTTTTGTTTTATATATAATAATTATAATTATATATAATAATTTTTTTTTTAATTTTTTTTAAAATTTTTTTTTTATATTTTTTAAAATTTTTTTTAAAATTTTTTTTTTTTTTCGTTTTTTTAACATACATACGTGAGTTTATAATTTTACAATGGGATGTTTTTATATATGTATGTACGTATTTCATATGGGATGAATGGTGACACAAACTTCTGTTATTTCATGACTACACGTTGTGAAGGGTATATAAGATTCGGCACGGCCGAATATAGCGCTTTTACTTGTTCATTGTGTGAAGGGTATAAAAACAAATTGTAAAATAACTGTAGGAAAACTTTTTTTCTGTAACAATTAAAATGTTATTTAATGCAAAAGTAAAAAAATAAAAAAACACAAAAAAGATTTTAAAAAGCACAATTATTAAAACGAAAAAAAAAACACAAAAAATAAAAAAAAATCTGTAGCAAAAAATGCTGAGTAAAAATTTTAAACGATTAGGAAACAAACATGTAAAAAAAAAATTTTTTTTTTGCTACTAGACAACCGAGAGGTTCCATATGGGTATCAAATGAAAGGGCTTGACTTGCAGAATATAACACACAAAAAGCAAAATTAAAATCCATGATGGCCGCCAATACAGAATGGCGAACAATAAATTTATATACATAAATATCTAATCTTCTTCAACGCCCTCAACATTAGTATCAAATAAAAAGGCTAGACCAGTAGAATACAGCAATACAACAAAATGGCGCCCTAAATAAAATGGCGAATATATAAATTAAATATAGTAATTACGGCGTTGTTCCCTTCAACCTTGACAATATTGTTATCAAATGAAAGGAATTGACAAGTAGAATACACTAAACTATAAAAAAGTGTAAAATCAAAGATGGCGTCAATACGGGTATGAAACGAAAGTGGTCGACTAGTAGAACTCAGCAATTTTCAAAATTCAAAATTAAAAATGGTACGGAAATAATAAAACAAAATGGAATATAATGTTAAATCTGGAATCTTGGCTATGCTGGGATAGGGTCATTATACCTATCTGAATGATTCTAAACGGTATTATCAGATTCAGTTCTGCCGAATATATCACTATCACTTGTTTTTTGAACAAATACTTTAAAAATAGGGATGTTGTGATATTTTTTTGAAATACTTAAGATAAAATAAAACTGATAATAAAAGAATTTTAAAATTATATAAAATTAGTTTACATATGTTTACGCAAAAATTAAATATTTACATGATGGATTCGATATACATCCAACTACAGACCAAACATAGCAAAACTGCCGAGTTGGAGGCATAATTGAACCATATTTTTTGGCTGCGACAACAGTGACTAACACTACTGCTGAATATGGCGACATTATACCAAAGTTGCATAATATTTTTATTAATAACTGTATGAAATATTTCCTAGTCGCATATACTTTCTTGATTCCCTTATCAGAGTTGGCACATTAGATTGTCTGATTGATTTAGCACCATTTGGATTTCTTTTTTATAACATTTGTTTAAGTCAAACGGGTATGGCAACGAGCCTAAAAGTACAAAATGTGCCAGCATAGCTGTGAAGGTTATTTGCCTGATGTAATATTTTATACATAACCATATCCGGTGTTCCTTATGATTTAATCAAAATTAATAACCTTCAAAAAAATTAAATTTTAAGGGCATTTTATTAGGCATTGTTAAAATGTTTGACCTCGTACAAAGAATTGCAATTTCTAAGCAAATAAACAAATCAAACAATAAAATAAAAGATAACAAGTAAGAGCACCATATTCGGCTGTGCCGAATCTTTTATACCCACCACCAATTTTGTGTACATTTAAAGCACCTTATTTATTATTTTGTTAATCGCTATGGAATCATCTCTTTATAATAAAATATGTTTCACTTTCTTTGTAGAGGGTGGTTAAATTTTAAGGGCACATGTTGAAGGTGAACTACACCTAGACGTCAAATTTGTTTTCTGCATTTCATTTGACATTTCTCAATCTTAGACTACCTCAATTTGAACAGTGGAAAGATACGCAAATGAGCAACGCGTTAAAGTTATTCAGGTTTTTTATGAAAATGGGCGTTCAAATCAAAATGCATTTTGTGCACTAAGAGATTCTTTTGGTCATCATAATCGTTCAAATTCGTCCACAATTGGGAGCATTTTAAAAAATATTTAAATTTCTGAAAACAGGTCTGTATAACATGTTAGAGCATCTGTGAATGTCATCTTAGTTCGTTGAATGGGAACCATTGCTGTTTCTTGCGATAGTCTTGCAAAAGAGCAGTCAACCTCGACTCATCATCGCGCCTAACCATTGAGCACCAATATTGTCATTGGAAATTCGGACCATCGGTGGCGCCGATGTAAGGGGTTGGGTGCCATTTGGCCGATATTTTGTTCCATACATAATTGAATCATACAAATATTATCATTATAAAAAGAAAAGTTCAAATGTAATACTTTAAAAATACAGAATGATAATAATTTCCTAAATATTTTGTGATTTATTTAAAATCAACATCATGTCAATAAATACAACTAAGATATTTCAATATAGTCCTTAATTCTTCCAAAAACTTTGTCAATGGAGAAATTACATGAATTCAAGATAAGCCGTTATATGGGAGGTGGGTGTAGAAGTGGGCGTGTCACATTGATTTTCCGTCACAACAAAGCCTCCCACCAAAGAACAAAGTGTGCTAAATTTCAGAATCGTACATATAATTTTGTCAGTTTTATTAGGTTTTAAATTTTAAATATACTAAAAAATACACTGCGCGGTATAAATTTTTGTAAATTTTGATCTATAACTCCTTTCCTAATGCATAAATATGGAAAGAAATATTGTTTTGACTCGAGAAATATATATTCGAAGTTTCATGAGTCTACGTTAATGCGTTTGAACACAATTGCATTTTATTCGATGTTCGAAGGACACGGTTTTTTCGATCTACTCTTGCATTACGCGTTATAACTCTTTTCCTAATGTTCCGATTTAGCCCATTTTCAATACCACGCCCACTTTTACGCCCACCTCCCATATAACGTTTTACCTAAAATTCATATAATTTCTCTATAATAAAGATTTTTGAATAATTAAGGACTATATTGAAACATCTAAGATATACTCATTAGCAAAAACAACTTTGACACGCCTACTGTAACGCCCACTTTTCACGTTATCTACCGTTAATGAAATTTAAAAGCTCATAAAACCGGTAATATTATAGGTATGATGATGAAATTTGCTACGTATATCCTCCTAGTCAATTTCATTTCTGTGCCAAAAAAATTAGGGTGCCTCGCCCACTTTTACGCCCACCTCCCATATAACGTTTTACCTAAAATTCATATTATTTCTCTATTAATAAAGATTTTGGAATAATAAAGGATTATATTTAAATATCTTAGTTGTACTCATTAGCAGAAACAATTTTGACACGCCTACTATAACGCCCACTTTTCACGTTATCTACCGTTAATGAAATTTAAAAGCTCATAAAACCGGTAATATTATAGGTATGATGATGAAATTTGCTACATATATCCTTCTAATCAATATAATTGTTGTGCCGAAAAGTTTAGGTGACACGCCCACTTTAACGCCTACCTCCCATATTTATGTATTGACAAAGTTTTTGGGAAAATAAAGGACTATATTGAAATATCTAAGTTTTATTTATTAGCAGTTACTTTATTGGCACGCCTACTTTAACGCCCACTTTCACTAAGACTAAATTTACGAAAACATTTTACTATCATATCGAAGTTTTTAAGGGTGGTTAAATTTTAAGGGCCAATGTTGTTTTTAAATAAAACACAAATTATTTAAGAAAATATTATCATTCCTTTTTATAATGATATTTGTATGGTTCAATTATGTAATTATTATCGGCCAAATGCCAAACCCCCCCATCCTTGGCGCCACTACTCTATCCGATGGTCCAAATTGTTGGGCATGATGATGAGTCGAGGTTGACTGCTCTTTTGCCACACTATCGCAAAAAACAGCAATATTTTGATCAAAAGAATTACGAAGTGCACAAAATTCATTTTGATTTGAATGCCCATTTTTATAAAAAACCTGAATAACTTTGAAGCGTTGCTCATTTGCGTATCTTTCCACGGATCAAATTGAGTAAGTTTGAGATTGAGAAATGTCAAATGAAATGCAAAAAAAACTTGTTGTTTGTGTGGGCCCTTAAAATTTAACCACACTCTTCAAAGAAAGTGATACATATTTTAGTATGAAGAGATTATCCATAATGATTAACAAAATAATAAATATTGTGCTTTAAATGTACACAAAATTGGTGGTGGGTATAAAAGATTCGGCACAGCCGAATATAGTGCTCTTACTTGTTTTTTTTTTTTGTAACTTTATTTTTGTTTTAGTTATATATTTATATATATACTTTAATAAGAGTTTTATGTATAGAATTGAAAATTGAAATAAATAAATAAACAAATAAATAAATAAATAAAATAAAAATAAAATTGAAAAAATTTCAATTCAATTTTTTTACGGTTTTAAAAAAGTGAAATATTTTCATTATTTCATATATTTTTTACGCACTTTATTTGAAAAATAAATTAACACAGCCGCTAAGCATGAGCACTCGTCGCTGAATCATAGATGACTTAATAAAGAGCGTAAAAATAAAGGTTGGACTTGCAAACAATGGTTTGGTGAAATTGCCACCTTTACTTACTGTGAAGGGTATAATAACCCAGCAAAAACTAGGTAATGACTTGCTCTTACTGAACAACATACTTTTCAATGACTATTAAATATCGTCTGTTTTACTAAGAAGTATTTAAGTAGTGACTTGATTTATAGTGCGATACGTAAGTACTTATTATCAGACATTTGCTTAGAGACACAGACAATACAATTTCTTATTGCGAAATTTTTTAGAAGTCATTCAAATACATAACTTTTAATAATTCCCATTTAGTTTAAGACACTTAGGGCCAGTATTAAAATCTGGAATTAGTTAAAGTTAGGATTTTATCGGCCGGATAAACAGTTAAGCGGTAAGTTAAAGATAAGTTAAATTAAATTTGTAATAATTGTAAACTGTATATTCCTCCGAGAAATGGCCCTTAGAGTATAAGTTATAAAGTTTTGACAAAGCTTTTCATTAACAAAGTGGTGACTTGTAGATTTCCACTGATTTTTAAATTTCAAAATAAGGTATCGCAGAATAATCAAACCGAATTTTCGAATGACTTCCGTAAGCCCATATTAATAATGGGTTATTTAGGTTATGAAAATCAAGTATTTATTTATTGCTATTAAAGTAAGTACTTATTTAAGTCCCTTTGTAAGCGTGGGTGGTAAGTTCCTAGTTTTAAACGAGCGTTAAACGTACTTGCCTCCAATGACATTGCCGTGTTAAAATAATGGGTTTAGATGCCAAATTTTAAGTAGTAAAGAACTGTTTTCTAGTACTTTCAACTCATGATTTTGTAATGTGTTATTTTGGTGGCAGCCCTTCATAAATAAAGGAATCTTATAATGAATGAATAGCAATGCTCAGATACACAGTTTGATGGCAAAAATACACAAAAGTTTTTCATTTTTCGCAGGACTTCAAAAAATTTTAAATGTATTTAAAACAATAAACCCTTGTTTAGTACTAAACTCTGTGATAGGCCCAAAATTTATTTATTTTATTTTTTTTTTTTTACTTTTTTAAATTTGCAATTTATTTGTGGTTTCAACTTCTTTTCCATTTACAAATTAATACGATTTCTATTTTTAAATTTCATTAAATATATTCTTCAAACATAACTTCTTGTGTATTCGAATATATTTGAATTTATTATTTACCTTTCTTTTTTGTTTTTTGTATTTTGTATAAGTAAATGGCTTCAAAAAAAACTGCTGTCCGTGTTGTAGTGATTATAAATTTATAAAATATTTTTTTGTACGGACATTAATGCCATACGATTTTATTGTATGTTGATTTAAAAAAAGAGTTTGACAACTAACTTACTTCGTTTATGAGAAGAATATTTAAACACAAATTAAAAAGTCGTAAAACTGTAGTCGGCTTAGAATATACTTTACGAAATGCCTGTAACTTACTTGTCTTTAAAATTGATGCTAACTTGCTTTCAAATTCTTTTTTCAATCGTGTGGTTGAATTTACAGTCAAGAAAACAACTAAATGCAATTATTAGTTGTTATTTTAACAAGGTTCGTAACGGTAATGGTTCCCTCCGGGGCATTTTATATTGGAGGTGAACACCACCTTGCAGAAAAATACTCACCTGTTGTAGAAAGTACCATATGATACATGAAGCCTAAAAATAAGAGAATTTATGCACACGCCTTTGTATGTGTTTTACACGGTATTACTAGGATAATTTGCTTCTAGATGTTATATGTTAGGTGTGATTCGAACCCAAATCACGTAAATATAATTTCGGTTAAATGATTTATGCTTCAAACACCAAATATATCTAAGCTTTAGTAACGGAGGAATTATTGATCAACGGCTGACTTTTAATAGGTCGGAAATATCAGAGATTTGCCGGTGAGTGGTTTGCTTAGCGACATGATTCTTCTCATTATAGCTGGGGGGTTGTTGCTAATAAATTATTTAGCTCTACGGCAGGGATTTGAAAAGCCCAATCTCTTAGACCAATTAATCATTGCTAGAATGCAAAAAAAAATATATATCCAACACCGTCAGTTTAGCCATGGCAGGGATTTAGTCTTTTACCAAGCGCGGATGAAGAAGGTAGTCAAACAAAACAGCTAATAACATTTTTAATATGATACTTTACGTAATGGCTAACTCAAACGATTTTAATGTGAAATTTTAAGTAATTTGTTAAGCATAATACATCAAACAAAAAAAAATAATCGTATCTACTCTATATTCCAAATGGAACTAAGCTGTTGATAAAAGTCATTATAGTGTTGTTTATACCAACAATACTATGACAATTCCAAACAATTTAATTCTACTCGGAACACAGAAGGGCTAAAATACAAGATTTTAGACCCGGTTTCTTAAAAAAAAAATAAAAATACATTACTTTGACTCCTTGCAAAAGAGTAAACATTTGAATCTTAGTTTCAATAAGTAAACGAATTTTGGATGAACACTCATAGAAAACGCAAAACAATTAATTAGTCTGCGCGAAAAATTAAACTGGACATGCCAACACTTATAAATTAATCAACACGAGAAAAAAAAAACAAATTGCAAAAGAGAAAGAAAAGAGAGAAGAAGAAAAGTATATAAAAGATAAGATATAAATACACACAATAACATTGTGATTTTTTTATTTATTATTTTTTTATGTTTTACTTTATTACTATTATTATTAAATATAGTAGATAATTAAAAACACATATGTGTTTGAATTTAAATTCAACACAACGGCATACAATCACTAACAAGATAGGTATACAGACAGACATACACTACCGTGCAATTTAAAAGCAGTAAACTGCTGTGTGTTTATTATTTTATTGATTCAGGAGGTTTTATTTTTAAAAATTTTTTTTTATTAACTAATCACATATTAATATATGATTTTTGTTCAAGCTTGAGATCACTTTTTGTTTTTTTATAAAAAATTGGTCTTTAATAAACAATTTCAAATATAAAAACTAACTTTAAAGATCTCAAGCTTGAATAAAACATTATCAATTAAAAGATCAAGAAATTTAGACGATACATTTTTATTTTTATATTTATGTTTTTTATAAATAAAAGCAGTTAATTAAAAGCAAATTTAAAATTAATTTCATTATTGTTACAATATTTTTTATAATGTGCAGTTCAATTTTAAATAATAACAAATGTACATACGTTTATCTTTAACTAAAACCTAGAAAATATATAGGTTATCCAAGAAGATAATCCATCTCTAAGAAACATGATTTTATAGAATTTTTTTTTCAAATGAAAAAACTACCACAATTATTTAAAAAGCTCAATTAATGCTACAAAAAAACTTCTTGAATAATTGCTAAATAAAAAAATATCTTTTGAAAATTAGATAAATTAAATAAAATAAGCTGTGAGTTAGGTATTAAAGAGCTAATTTTTAAAATTTAAACATCTACGTATGAATTCTAAGATTTTCAAAATGGCTGCCGTTGCTTTGCACCGCGTAAATCAGACTATGTTTTAAGGATGACATGGATTACGTTGTCTTTAAGGAAATTACACATGTAACCAAGTCTACGTTACGTGCTGATTTATCGTTAACCCTTTCATGTGTAATTTGGCAGTAGTGGCTTAATAATAAACATTATTAAGTCGAGCCGCCAAAATATCATGGTCGCTACAAACTCTCAACATCTACCTGCACGCAAAGAAAAAACATTGTTGTGGTAACCATAATCGAAGAGCATCATACTATGATTGAATTGTATGATTATCGTTAAAACATATGATGGTTACCAGTTATCATTATTATGTTCAATTAAAGTATCATTCAATAATCATATATATGACTACAGTTGAAATCGACTATTTTTGCTTTTTTACGGGAAATTATTGTCTTTTGCTATAACATAACATATTGATTGTACTTAATTGTAATTTTTATACCAATTTTTTTCAGTTCTCGTTTATTTTTAAATTTTCTTTAATTTTTCAAAATTTTTGTTAATTTTTTTGACATCTCAAACTTTTAAAATAATAAAAATTTATTCAGCAAGAAGAAGAACAGTTGAAATCAATTTATTATTAAAGAAAATCACAGCTTGATTGCTTTATAATCATAGTGTTGTCTCACCTATTATTTAATGATTATTTGTAATTTTTAATGCTTTTGAATATGATGTTATTTTTGTCGTCATAATTTTTTTGAATCATACTATTTTTAAATGATAACCATTTTGAAATTTTTACGAAAAGTAAACATTTAATGATACAGTTCAAACAAATGCTTGATTACCGTGACAAAATATATGATGAAATAAAACCAAAGTAGGTAGGTAGGTAGGTAGGTAGGTAAGGCTGGTGCAAAGTTACCCTCACACCTTTACTCGGAGACCATTACGGTCCATTGTGACGTCTTAATAGAGAGAAGAATAGAATAAGACTAGAAATATTTAGGATAGAAGAGAAGGAGAAGCAGACCATTCCAGAGTCTCCGGCGGGAATCGAACCCGCAACCCCCAAACAACTGACTTGTCCTTTACTGACTAGTCCACAGGGGCACTCCAACCAAAGTAACTATTAATTGTTTTCGACAACCAAATATTGTTATAGGAACTATAATATGACCGTCGTGATCATGTCGTAACCATGGTTTTTCTTTGCTTGTGCTCATATTAAAAACTCTTTACAATAAATTAAATTTGTACTTAATATATACATAAATAGATAAATCTGCAAACGTATTTTAAAACAGTATGAAATTGTAAGCTAATGAAATGCACTGTACTGTTCATCAAGTGCCAATATTTACTCTTAAACAAAAAGACAGAGAAGGAACTACAAATGTATGAACATTTGAATTAATATAATTTAATATCTATTATTATTGTTAAATTAAATAAATAATAAATACAACTGCATGTACAACTGTATACACGTGTATGTATGTATGTATGTACATACATATGTATGTTGTATGTTTAAACGGAGATTTTTTATTTTTCAATTTTTTTTTTGCGCTACGTACTATAATACATTTGCCGTTTTGTAGTACTCTTTGAGCTGTTTAAATATTTTATCATCTTTTAAATCTAAGCAAATTTTATAACAAATGAATATGTGCCGCTCTCTACCCCTCCAAATGTATACTGCTTCTAGCCCACTGTACTTATCTATCTATTTGTGAATGTGTGTGCTTGTGTTTATTGCAACTAAAGTATGTGTATCTTTCTATCTGTCTATTTGCGATACGATTGTTTTTATGTACGTACATTCATACAAATATTTTTTATATGCACAAATGTGAGTAGTGTTTTATATTTATCTTTTTTTTTTTTGCAAATTTATTACATTTTTTCGTTAGCTTTTTCTGTTTGGTTTTAAAAATTTATATTTTTAATGAAACGATCTTATATCAATAGATGTGTACATACACAGACATATATTAATACAAATGTATAAGAAACATTCAAAAAGTATAAAATTTGTAGAAAATAAGAAAAAGGTTTAAGAATGTAATCAACCTAGGAAATTTTTTTTTAATTTTCTAGTACTTTATACATAGTTTTATATGTTTGGACAGATATTTTTTCTTAAAATTACATAGAGCCAACATTTCCTTTAGACCCTTTGACGATAGTCTTAATTTTGTCATATGAAATAAAAACAATTGATAAAGGGGAGATACAAAATATTTTTTATGTGTAACACGAACATTATTACAACAAAAATTATTTATTATTAAAAATTATTGTTAATATTTTTATTAAATTATTTCTGTATATAACGAAACAATTTTAAATAATCTAAAAATTTAAGCAAAGAATATAATTTTTGGGAAATTTAGGAACAAAACGAGATATTATTGCATTTGATTTCATAATACCGGGTGTTTTTTTCAGTGGTATAGAACTTCGAATTGAAATAAAACACAAGAAAATCGTTTTAATGACCATCAATTTGGCTTTATTGGAAGGATAATTTTATGCCATTAATGTTTAAATATGATTTCAGGCATGTGGCCGCCGCGGCTGGTTCGAATAAAGCCAATTCTACAGGTCCAATTTTTAACCACTTTTTCGAGCATATGGAGCCGTATGTCGGCAATAACGCCACGAATGTTGGCTTCCAATTCCCCTAACGTTTCTGGTTTGTTGGCGTAGACGAGCGACTTCACATATCCCCAAAGAAGATAATCCAATGGTGTCAAATCACACGATCTTGGTGGCCAATTGACAGGTCCATTCCGCGAAATTATGCGCTCATCGAATGTTTCCTTCAATAAATCGATTGTGGCGTGCGCTGTGTGGCATGTAGCGCCGTCTTGTTGGAACCACAACTCATCCACATTCATGCCATCCACTTCTGGAACAAAATAGTCGGTTATCATGGCTCTATACCGGTCTCCATTAACGGTAACTGCCTCTCCAGCATTATTTCGGAAGAAGTATGGCCCAATGACTCCACCAGCCCATAGAGCACACCAAACAGTCAGTTTTTGTGGATGTAATGGCGTCTCAAGGGTCGCATGTGGATTCTCTTCACTCCAAATGCGGCAATTTTGCTTGTTGACGTAGCCATTCAACCAAAAATGAGCCTCATCACTGAACAAAATTTTGCGATGAAAATCAGCATCGAGATCAATCTCAATTTTCGAAATAAATTTGCACGATTTGCAAGCGTTGTTCTTTTGTCAACCTGTTCATGATGAAATGGCAAACCAAACTGAACATAAATGACATTAGAGTTGCCAGATTTGACCACAAAATGCCAGTTTTATCTCTATTCGAAAAACAAACCTGTAAAAAAAACACCCTTTACAGAATAGGCACGAATATACCGTTCTCTGACAATAATATACTGGGAAATTTTTGGAAACGGTTTTGATATATGAAAATTTTGCAGGATATATACAAAAAATATATTTTAATTCTGCATGCAGGTCCACGCAGAACATCTGATACAATTTTTAGCAAATTATTTTTTTTTTTTTTTCATTTGAAAATTTATTAAATATCTTCTATTAATATATTGAGACATCTTTTCCATTACTTACAAATTTTCAGAAGATAAAAAGATATTGATATAAAAAGTAACATTAAAAAGTTACATTAAAAAGTTGCATTAAAAAGTTATATTGCAAAAAAACATTAATTTTGTTTTAAAAGAAAGTAACGATTTCATATTTTAATTGTAGTCATAACACAATAATTACATGATGCTTTATTTGTGCATGATAATGATAACTTGCAACCATTTTATGTTTTAGCACAATCATACAATTCAATCATAGTATATTGTTCTATATGTTCTTGCTTTGCGTGTAGAAATGTATTAAAAAACTCTTCAACATTAATATTAAAAAAAAAACTTTTAAAATACAAATCCATATGTATGTATAATAAATTAATTTTTTTATACTTCAATTAAATAACCACTCATTTTCATTGCCATTTAAGCACATTTCTTTTTTAAGCATTTTTAATTTTATTCTTCTAATTCAATATGAATTGTATTAACAAATAATTTACAAGTAAAAACAAAATTTTTAGGTTTTAATAGACCATCATTATTATCATTAGAATATTTTAATGTTTATTTATTTATGTATCTGAATATTATTTGTTTATAAACATCTTGCTCACACACAATTAAACACACGTTTTTGGAGCAGCCACTAAAAATGTTCTATAAATAAATAAAAAAATATGTATGCGATTTCCGGTTGAAATTTTTCGACACATTTTATTAATATTGTTTTATAAATAGTTAAAAACTGTCACTCAAATGCTAGATTAACTGTATAATTGTGTACTAATTATGTACATACTATGTATAGTCATATGTATGTATATCTTACTAATACATACTTATCTATACAAATAAAAATCAAATGTTGCACGTTGGTAAGATCATTATAATCTCTTAAAAACGGCTATACCGATTTCGCCAATTTATTTTTAAATGCTTGTCATAACCCAACTTCGGGTTTTTACGGAAACAAAAATTGAACACGTCCTAAGAACGACAGAACCGATTTGTCAATTTTTTTTTTTTTAATATTCATAATTTGTGTTGGGTACTATAAGACCTTGCATAGTTATGCTAAAAATGAGCTGAAAAAGATTACTGGGCGTGGCACTTTCTATATAAAGAACATTTATTTTATGTGCTTTACTTGTATCTCATTTGTCTTATTAAAGACAAAAATCGATACGAAGCAGGGGAAGTAATAACCCAAATACAAAAAAAAAATCATTTTATGACATTTTTCAGAAAATGTAAATACGGGGTGATTTTTTATGAATTAAGTTTTTCGGGCTGGCAGCACTGGTTGGTAATTGTGTCCAAACTACATCTGCGAAAGTGAAAAGTGTTCAGTATACTCTGCCATTTCATCATGGAGAAACTCACAAACGAGCAACGACTATAAATCGTTGAAATTTATTATCAAAATTCGTGCTCTGTGAGAAATGTCCATCGTTTGTTACGAAATTTTTATGGTCGTCATAATCAACCTAGTGAATCGACAATTCGTGCTATTATCACCAAATTTCGCACCAAATTTACTTTGGTGGACATTAAACCACCGACTCGCGTTCGTAGAGTGCGTACCGAAGAGAATATTGCAGCCGTAGTGACCAGTTTTAATGAGGATAGTCGTGTCGATTTGCATTTGGACGTCTATAAAATCCAACTCGTACAAAAATTAAAGCCGAACGACCGACCAAAACGTCGAAATTTTGGTGAATGGGACTTACAACAGCTCGATGGAAATCCACAAATTAAACAAATCTGAAGCCAAATAGCGACATACGAACGTGATCGCAATTTTACACGAAAGATCGGGTTTGCTGTGCATTTGAATTAGAGACTCTAATAAGAATCACTATCGTGTTCGTATGTCATAATTTGGACCCGGATTATTAGATCAATGAAAATAAGGTTTAGTCTTAAATAATACACAAATTTTGATTACATGTTTTGTTTTGTACAATGAACGAAAAATATAAATAATACAGAAAGCTTATTTTGTGGCGTTTGTTTTTGAATGAAATCCAATGATGCTAAATGTTTAATCACTGAAACGAGATACTACAAAAGCAGAAATGTTTTATGCAATAATTTAATTTTTCACGGGCTGAATGTCATATGGGGCTATGAATTGAAACAACATGCCCTCCCCATTAACTTTATTCAATCCAAGTAGAAATAACTCGTTATAGCAAGTTAGCACCAATATAGAAACAGTATGCTACAACGACGCCTGAAGCCCAAAATTGCCAACTAACCCCAATTAATGTTTCTACGCTTTCTTCAACATTTTCATCAATTCTGAAAAGGCTTGCTTATAGAAGACCAGTAACAAATGACAGTAGCAAATGATACAAACTAATTGAATTTTCTTCAATTACTCCCTTCATATTCGTCGATGTTATATCAATATTCTGACAATATTTTGTACGACTATGGCTGCCAAACTTTTATTGTTATTAAACTATTGTTTAACAATTAAAAATGTCTTGTTCTCTAGTGCAGACTTACATCTATATTAACCAAATTTTTCTCATTAAACTATTGTTTTTTTTAAGTATGGAGTTTGACATTGGTTATTACAAAAATATTTTCTACATTTTTACTAATCCTAACTGTTTTTTTGTCAACTGTTTTTGAGGATTGCCAGAAAAGTCAAATATACAGTTAATTTTACGACATTCCTTAAAAAAACATATTTGAAATTTTTGGAACTTAATTTTTTATTCCTTTCCATTTTAATGTAAATAAATAAATATATATAGTGAATACAACATCAACAAAAATGTCATTCAAACGAAACAATTATTACCACAACGAAAAGTTTATTAAATACAAAAAAAAACACCACAAAACACCCACATAAATATTTATTGAATCTCTCCATTAAAAGCATTTATGCAGTTGGTGCATTATGTATTCTGTATATTAATTCGTATTTTTGTCATTTTTTTTTTATAATCACGTATGTACATGCATACAACATGTACATACATACGTACAGATACATTAAAAAAATGCATTTTTGTTTATATTACTCATTTCAACGTATTGAGTGGCTTTACAGTCTGTGAAAGACTTTTAAAAAAAATATTAGCGAACGTTTGCGAAATTGCAATTTTATGGTTTTGAAAATTTTACCGATTTTTATACATAAATAAATAATGTTTGTACCATAATGAACAGCATATAGTGGATAATTATATATAAAAAAAGAAGTTAAAAATATGTCAATATCCTTGTCTTAACCCTTTAACAACCAT
This sequence comes from Phyto melanocephala, assembly GCA_941918925.1. Lineage (NCBI taxonomy): Eukaryota > Metazoa > Arthropoda > Insecta > Diptera > Rhinophoridae > Phyto > Phyto melanocephala. Next base: position 123,112,728 of record OW799233.1, on the reverse strand, counting down.
ATTTTGTTTTATTAGTCAATTTTTTTTCTTACCAGTATTAGAATGAACACATATGATTTCTGATTTGTATTAATCCATTTCAAAAGAATAGGTTTCAAATTTTGTTTGTTCATTAAAAATTAAATTGAACCTGTTTAAATACTTTTATAAAAGCTAAATAGTTTTACACAATTATGTAATAAAGAAGTATTAAAGTTAATGTTTTAAATTTATCTTTTTTTTAGATGGCAGTTCATAAATCTTAAAGTGTCTAATTATTGTGACAAACAGACTTTTATGAACTCAGTGAATTTCACAGAAATTACAAATGTCAAACGAGTTAAATTTTATTTATACGTTAATATTTGAGTTTGTAATTTTTTGTAAAATTTAAAAAACTCCCATCTAAATCTAAAAAAGAAAAAAAAACACGATTTGTAAGCATTAATAAAATTAGTCCCAGCCGGTTGACGGAATTCGACTTGTTACAAATGTACGCTAACAAAATAAAATGTACTCGTGTTTAGTTCTGTGAATTAACGTGGGTTGTATTTTAATTTTTTATAATTAGAGATTTAAGAAATAATTGTAGACTCTTATATTGTTAACATTTACACAAAACATTTAGTTAAAACTACAACCTTTTTTTTTCTTGAGACGATTATAGGAATTAAAAAAAAATAAGAATTTTAACATTATTTGTAATTTAATAATTTTACACGAAAGATCTACATATTTTTCCTTTATAATTCTATAATTTTTAAAAGTTTTTTTAATTAAAATGTAACACACTTTTTTTTGGCAAATTGTTTAAAAAATAATAATCTAGAATAAAGAATATTCAATATGAACTCAAGCCTGATTAAAAATTTAAAAATATTAATAATAATCTAGTTTAAAAAAAATAAATTTTTAAGGACTTAGAAAATTGGATAGCTTGACACTTTAATTTGCTAATTTTTTATTTTTTTCTGCAGCTAACTTCACTTCTTAACGCCCTGACACAATCAAATTTTCCAACTGTTTACAGTTTACACCATGTTATTGCTTTGTAAGTACATATTGTACAGGCAGGACAATATTTCACGGCTAATAACGCTTGCCGCTTTTGCTTAAATTTGCCTGTTAAATGGAGAACACATTGCGTTTTGTATTTGAACGAAAGTTTTTCGTAAATGTGTTTATATCGTTATTTTTAAAAAAGGAAAGTGAACTGATATAACAAAAGGTTTTTATAGAAAGTTATTCGTTTTAAATACCTATTCATTGAATTTTAAGTAATGTTTTTAAAGCAATAATTTTTTTTTTTTCTTTAAAAGTAAATAATAATTTGTTAAGTAAACACCGACAATATTAAAACTTTTGTAGAGAATATTTTTCTTAATCATCTCACTGATATTGACTATAAAACCCACATTAACTTGAAGATTTAAATTTTTTTTTAAATTTTTTGTCGGTTTAACGTGCATTAAAATACATTTAAAAATTTAAAATATATTATCCTTCAGATCTAGATTAAATTATGACGGATTTAATTACAAGAATTATCAAAAATTTATAAAACGTTTCTAAATTAAATTCATATAAAAAATCATAAAAAAAAATATTTTTAGAAATTATAAGAATAAGGCAGTACAATAATACAAATGCGAAGAGCCAAAAACTGCCTTAACTCGTTTGTCTTTAAGGATTTATCGAAATAAATATAATAACACAGACTTAAAAATATATAAAAACTTTATCAATTACACTTCACTAACCAGCTGTAGAAAACTCACTTCAAGCGTTGCTTGCATCTTAAGTAATTTTGAAATTGACAGCTAACAAACAGACAATTAAATACAATTACAATAAAATAATAATAAAAAAATATTGTTAAAAACCACATCTTATTATTTATAATTAATGCACATTTGAACTATAAGCCCTTATAGTTAGAGACTTTTTAAACAGCCCACGCTAAAATGATAATGTTTTTAAAAACCTGTCTGTCCTTAATGTAAATAAATAAATAAAAAAATAACCAGCAGAGAAGAGGAAAAAATTGAAATGTGCATTATTTTACAGATTTTTGTTTTGTTTTTTCTTACAATTCTATTTAAAACAACAACAAATCAACCCGGTTCAGAAACGAAGAAAAACATGCAGCTAAAATCTCAACTTATTCTATATGTTTTTCGATTTATGTTCATACATATGTATGTATGTACCTATATAGATTTGAGTCTTTACATGTGTAGAGCATTGCCAATTTAGCTCTTTTCTCGCTAAGTTTAGCGCTTTTTAACGATTAAAAAGTCGCATAACACGATAGATTGGCGAATAAATATACAATTATCAAAATGACATAATGAATATTTTGTGAAATTTTAACTCATTTTACATTTACTTTAAAATTACATCAGTACACTAATAAACGGTATATCCACTACAAATTCAAAATGTTGATAGAAAAATCATAAACTTCTTACTTATTAGGATTTTAGAATTATTTATACTATAGCTTATCAGGGTTGTTGTGACATCTGATTGTTATCAGAATAAGATTAGAGAAAATTAAATTTGTGGCATGGATTTATTCGTTTCTGTTCTATGTTAGAAAACGAGCTATTACTATTTAAAAAAAAAAACAAATTTTTAAAACCAATGTCTGTTAGCATTTATACTACATTCACACCTAAGCGAAATCTAGTAGATTGGATTTAAAATCTTTATTAAAATCTAAACCGTTTATACCACTGTTTTTTGACATTTTGCAAGATTTCGTTTTCAAAACAATATATTTATTTACAAGGTGGTCTGAGAGGCTCTCTATGCTCTACTTCTCCAAAATTCAAACTCCATACATAAAAAATAAAAACAATAAAGTACTTGTGCAATTGCACCTTATATATTATATATTATGATTGAATTTTTCTGTGTGCAGCGTAGTATATTTTATTACAATTTAATAAAAACGACAGTTGCATCACGAAGTAGTACTAGATTTTAAGTAGATTTTGCCAAAATCTAGTGGCGAAGTAGATTTGGTTTTGTATGGGAAATCTGGTAGATTTCCCTCAAAATACCCTAAGTACTAGATTTTGTGTAGGTGTAAATGTCGTATTTGGCTCCAACAACACAACACTATACATTTCCTTTGTACATATTGTTAAAAACAATCTTTGTCTATGTATCTTTACAACAAAATAATGCAAAAAACTTAAACCATTTTGTTATGTATAATTATGGTAAAGATGACAAAAACAGCTGATTACAACATAACAAAAACCAAAACAACTTTTGACAACTTTACAAAAAAAAAAATTAAAAATGTTTATTAACAAAATTTGCAAATCAAAGCTAAATGGAGTTTTAATGCATTAACAGCGTCTTTAGTTATAAAAAGTTGACATCACTGCATGTTTGTATATATTAAGAACACAACAAATAGTAGTTTGTTTTTATAGTTATTTAAGTTTTTTTCTTTCGTTTTCAACACTTTTTATACAACAACAATAAAAACAACAGTATCTCGTCGTAATGTTTTTGGTTTGCACGTTTACCTAAACGTGTGTTTGTATTGTAACGTATCGTATCGTACATATGTAGGCACTCAACAACAACGTACAATATTTCTTTTGACGTCGTCATTCCTGGAAATTCAAAAAGGTAACCAACCCGGCCATATTCAACTCACACACATTCATAAAAACACACACAGAAAATAAACAAACGAACAGGCCCAAAACAACAACCATCCGAATTAAATCGAGTCAAATCCACAAGAAAGCAAGCAACCATCCATCTAGCTAACCAACCAGTCAGTCTGTCTGTCAGTCATCTACACCTTCACTATTAAATGTTCATGCCATTTAGTTCTTGTTTTTATATGTACACATGTAGGTATATACAATTTCTCATACAAACACAAACACATGTTTAATGCATTGAATAATATCAAGGCAGTTTAAAAATGTTTGATTTTTCTTTTTATGATCCAATATTTCTGATACCAAAAGCCAAAAAAATGAACCGATTACTCCATTAAACAGTAGATTAAATTTCAAAAAGATTTCAAAAAATTTATTTATAAGCGAGATTAAAATTTATTCCGTAATTATTAGGAAATTAGTTGCTTGATTTAAAAAAACATACATATGTATGTAGGTAGTATATTAAATTCGGAAGCATGATGATTTATGCCTATTTACTACTGATCTTGGAAATTCCTGTAGTTGCATTCAATTTCGAAGTACCTATAGCACTACTTATTAATATCATTAATATAACACAAATAAAAAATATGTATGTATGTATATGCATATAGATATAGCCAGCTGCTTAGACGATTTTTTTAAGTAGCCGTGTCGCCGGGATTGAGTTTGACTAATTGGCTGCTTATTTCAAAACTAATTTCCATGTGGTGACAAGGTTATATCTAGCTTTCTCAATCCGTTTTTAGTTTCTACAATATTCATTTTTGACCCCTTAACTAGGGAAGTCTTTCCGTCTGTCCGTGTGTTGGTTGAAAACAACTTTTAAAAGCCCAAACATGTTACTCAGAGCTGTAAGTGGTATCAATATTTAGCAAATATCAATGATAACGATCCTCTCATAATTTTTTGAGATATGAACAAATAAACTCTACTGCTTCTTTTCTTTCCTATATTTTCCATATCAACAAAATGGCGGATATTTATTTTTTTTTTACCTATCAATATGAGTATTAAATGAAAGAACTTGACTACTAGAATACAGCTATGTAAAAATTTAAAATCAAAAATGGGTCGGAAATAATAAATCAAAATGGCGTACATTTAATCTAAAATCTACGCTAAGCTACGATGTGGTCACTATACCTATAATATAGCATTCTTACCAATTCTACCAATGCTACATTTTTATTTGAATACAACTTTATCAGCATACAAAAACAAACAATGGTTCCATTCACAACCACCTATTGAATTATGTAACGACTATTGAAATACATTTTTGGCTTATTTACTTTTGAACACAATTTCTGTTGTATCGGTTGCATGTTGTATTGTTATACGTCATTTAATATTAAACGTCAGGCAAATAAAAATTCGGGAATGGGAAAATAAATCAAATGTTAGTTTTGCAAAGTAACAAAAAATATTTTCAAACAATTTATTTTTTCAAAAATTTTTATAAAAAAAAAAAAAAAAATATTGAGGTAAGAAAAATATATGTGTTCTTAATTTTTACCTTCGGAGTAAAAAAAAATAATACCCAATTATTTTTTATTTTTTTCTTTAATTTTGTAAAAGAATAATTTCCCATTACTGAAATTTCAATCAATTACGATACAAATTTTTTTTATTGACAATATTAGCATTCAATTTATAATGCTAGCAGTAAAGGGTATTTTTTAGAAGCCGTCTAATTTAAATTGAAATAAAATACAGAAAAATAATTTTATTATCCATGAAACTGACCTTATTTGACAAATAATTTACTAACTCAAGTAGTTGACGCGGTATATGGCATGCAGAACACAACAACATATTTTCATTTTATATTCTTCCTAATTGGGGACTGAAATAATAATTGGCGAACATGCCACTAAACCTTTTGCCATTAAGGGAAACGTTTTGTGAACCTAAGGTGCGAAAAACAAAAATATTTGGTGGATGGCGAATCTCTTTTGAAACTAATTCAAACGTTCATAACTGCAAATATTACAGCTTTGCATGCGAAAATTATGCTAAATGACATAGCATTTTAACCAAAGTGCGCTTTGTTGCAGAACCTTTTCTGTAATATCTTCTATTGATAAACAATCCAAACTAACTTTAAAATAATTGAGAAAAAGAACAGTGCCGGCAACTACAGGTTTTTCGCAACAAAAAAAAACACGATTTAAAGGAATACATAAGTTTGTTCATATGTATGTTTATCAATAAGATTAATTATTACAATTTATTTTATTTTTTTACAATTTGTCGTATGTTATTTAGGGTATTGTTTGTGAAAAGTAGACATCACTGTTCAATTGTGTGTATGAATGTAACTATTGACAGTTAATGCAAAAAGGATAAACATTCAACACCACAATCTCTGTTCGTACATCTCAAAATCTGTTGTCAACATTTGTCGTTGTCGGTCGTCGTTGTTGTCCGTTGTCATTGACGACATTTTCTTGTTCTCTGATGCCGGGGTGTTGTGGCGACGACGTCTCCGACTGACGCTATGGACATTGTTTCTTGTATCGTTTAATTTTTTCTATATCTTATTTTTGGAATTTCAATGTCTTAGCAAGTGGAAGAAGTAGCAACAAAATAAATAGAAGTTGAGGTGTGTATTTGTGCTATTTTTGTTCACTTTTAAATTTGTTGTGTATAAGCCTACTATTTTTCTTTTATAATAAGCAGGGCTGCGATTTTTATGCACTAAAAATTTAAAAATTTGCGCTTATAAAATACGCTCTAAAATGAAAAATAAAAATAGAAAAAAAATGTGAGTTAAAAACTAAAGATATTCACATCTTTTGTGAAAAAGAAGCGAAATTTTTGTCCCCATAAAATTTCCCTTCCCCTGGAAGTGAAAATTAGTGTTATGAAATTCCCGTGAAAATTTTGTTGCATTCATTGAACAATAAATCTATGTATAAGTATGTATATATAAAGATGTTGAAAAATTGATAGTAATTCATAAAATGAGAACGGCTGGGCCTCTTTCCGTAAAATTTTTTGTTAGTTGTTCGTATTTTCGAGAAGGTTTTTACGGAAAAAAAATTTGGAAAATCCCTCCGAAAAAGTCAGAAAAATCGAAAATCGAGTTTTTGTATGAAATTTTGTGTGAAATTATTCCCTAATGGCTTTTCAAATGAAAATAGAAAGTTCTCAGCCAAAATCCGATAGATGGCGCTATACGTTGACTTAGACTTTGCGCAATCTGACAGGTGTCATTTTGGCACCTACTGATTCCATTCAAATAAATCACATTGAAAATTTAAATATTTGTGTTGTATTATTACTCTAAAGTTTGTCTGAAGGCTTAAAATTGGGTCGAGGCGAAGTTCGCCGGGTCCGCTAGTAAATTATAAATAAGAAAAATAAGATATTTTTGAGAAATTTATAAGCGATTGGTATTTTTTAGTAAGAAAAATATTCCCAGAGGTATAGTGAACAAAAAAACCTAAAATCAGTTTTGATTTAATTTATAAACGTTATAAACTTTTTTTACATATTCAGTTTAACATTCATACTATTAACAAATGACTAGTTAATCGTGTGCGGTCACTTGCTACAAACTTGCCTTGATACGTTATTTTAAAAATGGCATCTAATACAAATTTTATGATGTTTAAAAAAAGTTGTTTTTTATTATAGACAACAGATGGAGTATATATACGTAATCAGACATTAATTAATTGATTTTAACTTAAAAATATAAAAGAAACACAGAAAATACAAAATCTGTGCACTTTAAAGAAAAATATGCAAGATTATGCATTCTTAGCCTGCAAAATAGTATGACAATATCTAATCTGACAAGTCTGACATATATCTGACATGTCCAGGAAATTTGATGTACGACATGTCTAATACATTCTCTACCAACATATGTATATAGTACAGATTTGTCGAAGGGATTTTTTTCATTTTTATACCCGCCACCAAAAAAATGGTGGGGGTATATTCATTTTGTCATTCCGTTTGTAACACATCCAAATATCCATTTTAGACCCCATAAAGTATATATATTCTGAATCAGGGTTTGATTTGATGACGATCTAGCTATGTCCGTCCGTCTGTCCGTCTGTTAAAAGCACGATAGAGGTCGCACCGAAAAAGCTAGGGGTCTCAAATTTTGCCAGAATCTTTCTTATAGACAAGGTTTGTTTGGTATTGAAAATGGGCTAAATCGGAATATTAGGAAGAGAGTTATAGCTAGTAAAGCAAGAGTAGGTCGAAAAAACCGTGTCCGTCGAACATCGAATAAAATGGAATTGTGTTCAAACGCATTAACGTATCGTCATGAAACTTCGAATATATATTTCTCGTGTCAAAGGAATATTTCTCCCTAAAAATTTCTTAAATCTATGCATTAGAAAAGGAGTTATAGATCGAAATGTACGAAAATTTATACCGCTCAGTGTATATTTGAATTTTAAAACGTAATAAAACTGACAAAACTATATGTACGATTCTGAAATTTTGCAAACATGGCTTTTTGGTCAAAGTCTTCGTTATAACGGAAAATAAATGTGCTACGCCCACTTTTTTCTTTAAATTTTTATAAAAATATATTAGTCATATATATTAGCATTTATTCATTGCAGATGGCATCATATGTTGAAGGCGCCACTACATTTTGCAAACAATGAGGATGATTGATGTCTTTGCTAAATATCACATTGAACACTAGATGACTCTAATAACATTTTTGCTAACAAACTCTTTTATATTTTGGACAAACTACAAAGAAATTTTAAAGGGGTTTGTGAAAACGAAAATGACCGAGGTTGTTTCCAAAAATTAACTAGACTAATGATTTGTGCCCAACTTTACATATAGGTGTACCCACAGTCTTAAGGGGTTTATGATTTAAAAATATTTAAAAATAAATGTGCCACAGGGTGATTCAAAATAGACATTCTCAGCATTTTGCTAAAATGGGAAATTTATTAGTAAGATTTTGATTTTTAAACTTCTATAACATTTTGCTTTTTAAAGATTTTCAAACGAAATAGGTTTTGTATAATTTTAAAATTTGTTAGCCATTAGTACATGAAAATAAATTGTTTATAATGTTTAGAAATAATTTTCAAAGTCAAAAGTTTCCTAAATTCCCATTTTTAATAGAGCATAACTTCTAGAGAACATAAGATAACAAAAAGAAATTAGCACCATTTAGTAGATAAAACTCTTTTCTATACCCCTATACCCCATTGTATACCCGAAACGATCCGACCGTGAGCACCAGACCAATTTTTGTGACACAAGGTCAAAATTGTTTTGCAAAATATTAGTAAAAGAGCTAAACAAAAAATTTTTTGTATGTGTTTTTTTTAAGTGTTTTAGTTTTTATACCCCACACCAAAAAATTGGTATGTATGTATATATTCTGAATCGGGGTTTTATTTGATGACGATCTAGCTATGTCCATCCGTCTGTCCGTCTGTTGAAAGCACGAAAGAGGTCCCACCGAAAAAGCTAGAGGGCTCAAATTTTGCCAAAATATGTCTTATATATAAGGTTTGTTTGGAATTGAAAATGGAGTAAATCGGAATATTAAAAAGAAAGTTATAGCTCGTAATGCAAGATCAGGTCGAAAAAAACTGTGTCCTTCCAACATCGAATAAAATGGAGTTGTGTCCACCAGCATCAACGTAGAGTCATGAAACTTTAAATATATACTTCCTGAGCAAAAACAATATTTCTCCCCAAAAATTGTTTAAATGTATGCATTAGGAAGGGAGTTGTAGATCAAAATGTACGAAAATTCATACCGCGCAGTGTATTTTTCAGTATATTCAAAATTTTAAACCTAATAAAACCGCCAAAATTAGAGGTATGATGATCAAATTTGCTACGAAATACATTTTGTGCTATAAATTAGGTTATTTCCCGGAAATTCGACTTATTTAATCTACCCGACTTCCCGGGATTATTTTTCGGGATCCCGGGAAATAAAAAAGGTGGCTACGAATCGAAAGGAGATGTTTATATTGTTTATATTGAAATTGAATTCTAGTGATTTTATTTTTGATCTTATAGCTGAAGTATCTGTATTTTTGTTTTTGTGCTCATATTTGATCTCGTATCTAGAGAATAATATTTTTTTCAATAAAAAATATTTTTACTTAATTTATATTTAAAATTCAAGTTTTTTTTATTAATTTTTATAGTTTTGAAGTGTTTCTTCTACATTATAAACTATTTTATGCTTTTGAATAAAAAGTTTTTTATTAATTATTAATTAATACAATTCTCCCGATTGTGGACGAATTTGAACGATTATGTTGACCAAAAGAGTCACGAAGTGCACAAGGTGCATGAAATGCATTTTAATTTAAACGCTTATTTTATAATAAGCCTCAATAGCTTTAACGCATAAACAATTTTATGATTTTATAAAAACGTTTTTTTATTAATTAAAAACAAATTTTCTTTTTATTTGTTTTGCTGCGGGATCCTGGGAAATTAAAAAATAAATCTCGCATTCTCGGAAAACAAAAATTTTCGGGAAAAAAACCCTAGCTATAAAAGAACGGAAATCTGGTGGTGGGTACTTGTTGTTTATTACTATCGAATGTCCGTCAGGTTATATAAGAAATGTCGGTTAAAAAACGTCATGGCCGCCAGCATTTTTGTCAACTATTTTATACATTTTTTGTCGGTCAAAAGACTAACATAATTCGTATAGACTGGCGGCAATATACATTTGCATCAAAATCTCAGCCCTGTTACTACTGCTGTTTTCAAACAATTTTTACACGTTTTCAATGAGGTCTCATTATTTTATTTCTCGAGTTTGTATGCCTATATGTGTGATTCTCCTTGACACTGAAGAGATTATGGTAGAGGCCAATTATTTCATTTGTTTTTTTTTCGTATTTTTATTGTATTTGACATTTTTGCCGGTTTTTGTTGTTTTATATTTGTTTTGTTGTAGACTTTTTAGATTTTGTTTTGACAATTATACACTTTTCTGTTTTGTGTTTCTGTGTTTTCTTTTTTTTTTTCTTAAATGACTTATAAACTGTCAGCCATTCTGACTCATTGAGTCTAATTTTGAAAAATTGATTCAGTGCATCGAAATTATTTTTTGCTGTTTTGTTTATTTCTTCTCTTTTAACGCTGATATTGCTGTTGCTTCTCAACGACAAGATGAAATCAATTTAAATATTAGAGTTAAAATTTTGTTGATAATAAAATCGGAATAGTTTATAATATGTATTTTATTCGTATGTACATATAAAAAGTATAATAATAAAAGCGTGTATTAATTAAAAAAAATATGTATTAAGATTTATATACATACTTGTATGTTCGCAGCTATCTATATACATACCGATGTATTATAAAACTGTAAAAAAATATGTCTGTACATAAAAAATTTTTAAAATTTTAGTGGCGGTGTATAGGTATAGTCAAAAGTTTAAAATACAAAAAGACATCATTTAGAATTTTTGTTTATCTGCCTGAATATTTGCCTGTCTTTCTAAACTTGATTAATTAAAAAACTATTTTAGGATTTTGATAAAATTTGCTATAGAGGTAATATATAGAATGCCGTTTACCGCACGACAAAACCTAATTTTCAAGAGAAATTAAAAACGAAAGTTTGATATTTCATTGACAAAAAGAGGAATCAATAATAAAACAAGTAAGAGCGCTATATTTGGCCGTACCGAATCTTATATACCCTTCACAACGTGTAGTCATGCAATAACAGTAGTTTGTATCACCATTCATCCCATATGAAATACGTACATACATATAAAAAACATACATATATAAAAACAACCCATTTTAAAATTATAACTTTACGTATGTATGTTAAAAGAAAAAAAAAAAGAAAAAAAATTTAAAAAAAAATTTAAAAAAAAAATTTAAAAAAATATTAAAAAAAAATTAAAAAAAAATTTTTTTTTAAAAAATAATTAAAATATATAAAATATAAAACAAAAAAAAAATTAAAAAAAAATAATAAAAATATAAATAATATATTAAATAAAAAATAAAAAAAAATTAAAAATAAAAATAAACAAAAAAAAATTTTTTTGGCTCAGCTGGGATTCGATGCCACGTTTTCTCTAACCAGTGCCCATGTTCTGTAACTCTCGCTACGAGAAACTTTTCACTTGAAACATGTAAATTGGTACAGAAATACAACAAATCGAAACAAACAGCTGTTTTTTCTCACTGTACTGTTTCTGTAACTATTCATGCGAGAAATACCTGTCACGTAAGAAAAATACTCGTAAGCCATAAAAAAAGTGTTTCTGTAAAGTTTTCAGGCGAGAACTTCTCACTTTGAACTGTCAAAATAAGTCACAAACAAAAAGACCGCGAGATTGCAAAAACTTTGAGCCAAAAAATATAAAAAGTCAAAAATCAGTGACAAAAACATGGAAAATGTAAAGTTTAAATGTTTTTTTTTATTATTAATGCATACATATGTATGTATTAATATTATAAATTTGTTATCGTTAAGAAAATTATGCGGGTTTCAAAGCAACAAAAAGGAAAATTAGATATCGAGTTTAAACTATCGAACCTTCTATAAAATATTTTGTAATTGAAATAATGTTTTTTTTTTGTGCTTTAAACTTTTATGTATGTAAAAGAAAGAAATTAGGAAATGAAAAATTAATTACTTTAAATTTGAGGTTATAAATTTTCTTACTACGGAAAATAATTTATGGTAACTATCTTTGTTTAATTTACAAAAGTTTTTAAATTTCTAAAAAAGATAGATTTTATTTTATATTGATTATATTTTTACAATCATCAAAGTCATTTAAAGCTTAACAAGTAAGAGCGCTATATTCGGCCGTGCCGAATCTTATATACCCTTCACAACGTGTAGTCATGCAATAACAGTGGTTTGTGTCACCATTCATCCCATATGAAATACGTACATACATAAAAAAAACATACATATATAAAAACGTCCCATTGTAAAATTATAAATTCACGTATGTATGTTAAAAAAAACAAAAAAAAACAAAAATTTTTAAAAATTAAAAAAAAAAATTTAAAAAAAAGTTTAAAAAAAAATTTTTAAAAAAAAATTATTATGTATATAACATATATATAAAACAAAAATAAAAAAAAAAAAATTTAAAAAAAAAAATTAAAAAAAAAATAATAAAAATATAAATAATATATTAAATAAAAAAAAAAAACAAAATAAAAAAAAAATTAAAAAAAAAATTTTTTCAAAAAATAAAAAAAAAATTTTTTTTTGGTTCAGCTGGTATTCGATGCCACGTTTTCTCTAACCAGTATACACGTTTGTATGTATGTATGTTGTTGTTGTAATGTTGTTTTTGTGGAAAAAAATCGAGGTGGTCGTGGGTTTTTGCTCATATCTCAGTTGTTTATGTACCGATGTTTCTGATTTTCAATACCGATCTACTCCCGAATATTTCTGATATTTGAATACCTTACCCGGGTCCAACCTATGTCGGAGGGCTTCAAAAAGTTGATTTCAACATACACACGGACAGACGGACAGACTGACAGAGCTTAATCGACTCCCCTATTCATAAGCTTTCAGAAAATATATACTTTATGTGGTCGGAAATGAAAATTGTAGAAATTTCACACGGAATGACAAACCTATATATACCCTTTTTCACTGTGTGAAGGGTATAAAAAAACTAACTAACTAAATAAAATTGCTAAATTCTTTTCATTTATTTTTTTTTATTTCAATTTCGAAATAATTTTTATAATTTTTTTATTCCTTTTTTATTTAGACCTTAAATATTTACAAAAAGTGTTTATTATTTATTTTATTTATTTAATTTCAAATTTATTATAATTAAAATTATAACAAACTAATACTAAGAGCACTAGCAGCTAAGGCTATCGGCTCGAATAATTTATATGAGTTATTAGATTTTGTTGGTCATATTTAAATATTTCAGAAGATTAAATACATTTTTTATATTGTCTACTGTTGGATTTTTCAGTAAATTAATGATATTTGATGTATTGCAAAATCTTAAGCGGATTGCTTTTAGTGGTTCGCAAAATTTGAGGATGTGAAGTGTTGTTAAAGTGGCGTTGTTACAATAGCTGCATAATGGTGTTTGTTTTGTTGACATTAGATGTTGGTGTGTGAGTTTGGTGTGAGTTAATCGCAGCCTTAAAAAACATTTGTTCATAAGCCAGTTTGTTGAGCAAGGTAGTTGAATTGCTATTTTGTCTGGATTTATTTCCTTGTACGGATGGGTGAAAGTGTGCCATGCTTCAATTGATGAATTATTTAGTTCAGATGTTGCTGTTCTATATATATAAGCTTTTGATTGTGGGATAATTAGAAATGTTGGGCGTTGGAAAGTGGACTTGGCTGCTCTGTCTGCGTCTTCGTTACCGATTATACCAGTGTGGCTTGGTACCCACATTAACTTTACTTTATGTTGTTGTTGTATCAATAGCTGTCGAATGCACCGTATAGTTTCGTTTTTGTTGCTTTGGTTACTTACAGCGTTAAAAACAGCACGACTGTCTGAGCATATTATGTATTTGTTGCTTTTTGATTTTACTAATCTTAGTACTCCTAAAATGGCTTCGGCCTCTGATTCAAAAACTGTAGCATTTAGAGGAAAAAAAATCGAGGTGGTTGTGGGTTTTTGCTCATATCTCAGTTTTTTATGTACCGATGTTTCTGATTTTCAATACCGATCTACTCCCGAATATTTCTGATATTTTAATACCTCACCCGGGACCAAGCTATGTCGGGGGGCTTCAAAAAGTTGATTTCAACATACACACGGACAGACGGTCAGACGGACAGACTGACAGAGCTTAATCGACTCCCCTATTCATAAGCTTTCAGAAAATATATACTTTATGGGGTCGGAAATGAAAATTGTAGAAATTTCACACGGAATGACAAACCTATATATACCCTTTGTAACTGTGTGAAGGGTATAAAAATGCACTAAATACTAAATTATATATACTAATGAAAAGGGTTCAAAAATTGTGTTAGGGCTAGCTTTGCGGTTTGGGTTAGCTAGTTAAATTGTATATATACATATGGACATTTCCATGAAAATGTCAACCACGACTGTAAAATTAAAACTCTTGAAAGTTTTTCATTATAAGTTTATTGATAAAAAAAAAAAACACTCAAATTTTACTATGCGCAGGTATTAAGAGCTTATTTAATTATTTTAAGAGCAATAATAAGAGTTTAATCTGATTATTTCTTTGACTTATTTTAAAGAATTGCAATCAACTATTTTTTTTAGCGACTAAATTGTAAAAATATATTGTAAATGTAAATATGCTTTAAAATTAAGGTAACAACAACAATTAACAAGATCCATAAGAAAAAATAAAATATAGAGTCCAAATAGCGGTATTTTTTATTTCCCTTGGATGTTATTTTAACGTCACGTACGTAGTGCAAAAACATTATTTGTCTCCGTCATTCGTATTTGAACAGTCGCAAGAGCACCTAATTTAGAATTTATCTTTTTTTCTTAACATAATATAAATTTTATTACCTAAGAATACTATTAGAGAAAAATTTGTCACGTACGATATGTCACGAACGATATTAAATTGAATTTATTATTAAATTTTTTAAAGATTGTTTTCATTTAAGTATGATGGATTTTAAATGAAAAATATTTGGTTTAGTGTAAGAAATTAAAAAAGAAAAAATACCTCCCAAGACTCGAAGATTTTTTCATATTTCCATAGATACATCAAAATCACTTCTGTTTTATGTCACGTACGATATATTCTCATTTTTCTGGATATTTTAGACAACAATGATTAGAATATAATTAGAAAGTACCCTTTGAATGGAACATAAAGATCTAATTTTTTTCAGTAACTCTTACTTTTGCAAAAATTACTCCACTTTATAGGAGTACAAATGTCACGTACGATGACACAGAAATGCCCATATAGCAAAAATTTGTTGTATATACATATACATACATATATATTTATTTTTAAAAAAGCTACTTGTTTCAAGAGACAATAATGCAAGACAACTCGTAGCAAGACGGGGATTATCGTAAGACAGGAATTAAAAAAATATAAATTATTTATTTCGACTTGAATTTCTTTCCCAAAGTAAATCAAATAAACTGAAAAAAATCAACAAAACATCTTTATTTATTGGTTTTGTTACATTTATATGGTTTGTCCATTTTTAATCGCTTATAAAAATACTAAATCAATTTAAATAGAACTGAGATTATTCCTTTCATATGGTATATTTTGCATTGAAATTGCACCTGATATCTTCTAAAATATTGTACCAAAGAGAGCCGATAAGTGCAAACAAGGCGACTTAAAGATTTTACTTTTTTTACTAAAGTTTAAAATTTTCTTTTGGCGACTTAAATTGTTTCATCAAACGTCCACGTGTATATTATTTTAACGGAAATTTAAACTAAAGTTCTTAACTCAACGTTTTAATTATTAAGTTTAAAAAGAAATATGAGATAGAGTAACAACCTTTTAGCTATGGTCCAAATTTTTATCTCTAATATTGACACCGTTCACAAAAACATAGCTTTTATTGCATTTTTCTATAACTTTTTTCTTAAACAATATAAATAGTAATCAGCTTCTGCAAATTATAAGGGCATAGCTAAATAAACTCATAATGTTACATAGACGAAAAAACACTAAGTACTTTGTTAGGTCTCAGGTAATCAGGTGAAGTATTTCTTGTTGTTATTCATTAAACAACAAATTATAAAAAATATACCCTCTTTCATAAAGAGGATACAAAAAACATTTTCAGAAGTTAGACTGATGCTTAAGCATTAATATGAAAGCATGATTTGGTTAAGAATAGCAAAAGTAAAAATAATATTTACTTGTTTACAATATAAAAACTTTATTTTTCATGGAAAAAAATAAAGCAAACGATATTGAAAACAATATACAAATATATGTTTTGTATAGATACACACAGAAAAAGCAATCGTAGTGGCAACCGTATTGTTTAACAATTAAATGTTTCAGTTCTTGCAATTGAAATCTTCATAGCATTCCTATTTTTGTATACCCTTCACAGTGAGAATAAGGGTATATATAGGTTTGTAATTCCGTGTGAAATTTCTACAATTTTCATTTCCGACCCCATAAAGTATATATTTTCTGAAAGCTTATGAAAGGGGAGTCGATTAAGCTCTGTCAGTCTGTGCGTCAGTCCGTGTGTATGTCGAAATCAACTTTTTGAAGCCCCCCGACTTCGCTTGGACCCGGGTGAGGTATTAAAATATCAGAAATATTCGGGAGTAGATCGATATTAAAAATCAGAAATATCGGTACAAAAATAACTGAGATATGGGCAAAAACCCATGGCCACCTGGTTTTTTTAACACAAAAACAACACACAACAACATCATACATACATATATGCAGACGTGGTATACTGGTTAGAGTAAAAGTAGCATCAAACCCCAGCTAAGCCCAAAAAAAAATTTTTTTTTAATTTTTTTTATTTTGTATTTTATATATTATTTATATATTTTTTTTTGTTTTTTTTTAAATTTTTTTTTTTTAATTTTTTTAAAATTTTTTTTTTCATCTTTTTTGTTTTATTTTTTTGTTTTATTTTTTTGTTTTATTTTTTTTGTTTTATTTTTTTTGTTTTATTTTTTTTTTTTTAATTTTTTTTTTTTTTATTTTATTTTTCTTTTTAACATACATACGTTAATTTTTAATTTTACAATGGGACGTTTTTATATATTTATGTTTTTTTTTATGTATGTATGTATTTCATGAGATGAATGGTGATACAAACTATTGTTATTGCGTGACTACACGTTGTGAAGGGTATATAAGATTCGGCATGGCCGAATATAGCACTCTTACTTGTTTTTTTTTGTACGATTTGAAATTTCCAATAGAAGTTTGGAAGAGAAAAATTAAACAATTCCTGGTGAAATTTAAAAGAAATAAGTATTGCCTACTATTTATTTACTTCTTATTTTCTAAATATGAGAAAATTTAAGGTGAAAGTCAAACAACTTCTAATTTCTTTAATAAGATAACAAGTTTAAAAAAAAAAAAAAAAAAAATATGTAATTTTTCTTATATAATAAATGTGAATGTTTAGAAATATAGATTTTGATTTTTGTATGTATTAAAAAAACAAATTTTTCTTACTGGGATTCGAACCTACGTTCATCCAGTTTGTAATGATGTGAAATGACAAGGTGTTCTAGGTTTTTTCATCATTACTGAGTTTTTTATAAAGCAATTTGTCTGATTTTCAATATCGATCTGCTCCCGAATATTTCCGATATTTGGAAATGTCTAAGGGCTTCAAAAAGTTGATTTCAACATACACACGGATAGACTGACAGAGCTTAATCGACTCTATTCATAAGCTTTTAGAAAATATATACTTTATGGGGTTAGAAATAAAAATTGTAGAATTTTCACACGGAATGACAAACCTATATATACCCTTATTCTCACTGTGAAGGGTACAAATATATGTTACCTTTAAGCAAAAAATAGACAAAAATAAAGATTAAAAATTTCAGCTTTAATTACACAACTTTTTTAAGGGGCAAATGATGATGGATGGTGAATTAATATGGATTTGCATATTGTATAAAATACTTAATTCAAGCCTAGCCTCTTTTGTTCAGCAGGTAATTGCAATTTCGTAATGTATTTATATTTAAAAATTTTTTTAATAAGTTTTTACAATTAAAACAAGTTAAAAAAACATAAAATTTTGTAAAATTAAAACAAAAGGAATTTAATAATATTTCTTCTTAAGGTAGTCTTGATTCGTCAGCACATATTTTTTTTACTTAATTTGAAATTTAGCTGTAAAATTACATTTAAAATTACATCTTTATCAAATTTTTCGTAAACCAAAAGTAGTTTTTTTTTACAAAGTAATTTCTTAAGTCTATTTTTAGTATGTATATGAACAAGTATTTACTAATTGTATAAGACAAGAAGTTTTCTTCATAAAATGTCGCTACGATTTCTTTCAGTGTATGCTTACTAAGAAGTAAGTCTTATAGTCTTTGGCTATTATAGGAACAATACAGTAAAACTAAAAATAGAAAAATTATTCCAACAGTCGCCCACACCGCTGAGATATTTAAATATTTTATTTTTATCTACATATGTATTTACATAGGTTCGTATAAAATATTTGTAATATTTTCTGTTGTGCAAATATTTATAAAAGAAATTTAAAATAGAGAAAAATCCTTTTTTCAATATAATTAACATTTGCTTTGATTCCACTCGATTCCACTTATAAATAGAATAAAACCCATTTTTTTATAACAGAAGTTCAAGTAAAAACTTTAATAAAAATAAAAACCACATCTAGTTAAAGGATATTCGTACAGGAAGTTAAATAATATTTTATAATTTTATATTTTACTAGCCAAACCCGGCGCGCGTTGCTACGCCCCTTAATGAATCGAAATGCATTCTGAATTTTAATTGAATATCAAGTGCAAAAACCTAAAAATTATAATTTTTTTATGGGCGTGGCATTGCCCACTTTTCTAGTCACGAAATTGTAAAGTCATACAGCTCAATATGTGTGCAAAGTTTCAGAATAATCGGTCCAGTGCAAGTACCTCAAAATGATACCTTTTTTATGGGCGTGGCACTGTCCACTTTTCTAATCACGAAATTATTTAGTCATGACAGCTCAATATGTGTGCAAAGTTTCAGAAAAATCGGTCTGGTGCAAGTACCTCAAAATTATAGCCTTTTTTTATGGGCGTGGCCCTGCCCACTTTTTTAATCACAAAATTATAAAGTCACGACAGCTTAATATGTGTGCAAAGTTTCAGAAAAATCGGCCCAGTGCAAGTACCTCAAAATTAAAACTTTTTTAGAGGCGTGGCCCCGCCCACTTTTTTATCTCGAAATTATTTAGTCATGACAGCTCGATATGTGTGCAAAGTTTCATAAAAATCGGTCAAGTGCAAGTAGCTTAAACTGATAACTAATTTTTATGGGCGTGGCCCCGCCCACTTTTTTCCATCAATAAACACTCCCCGGTATGTGTACAACAACTTGCCAAAGGTTGAGTCCGATCGGTTTTACAGTTTCGGAGTCTATAGCTAACACACACACACACACACACACAGAGTTTCAC
This sequence comes from Phyto melanocephala, assembly GCA_941918925.1. Classification (NCBI taxonomy): domain Eukaryota; kingdom Metazoa; phylum Arthropoda; class Insecta; order Diptera; family Rhinophoridae; genus Phyto; species Phyto melanocephala. The sequence continues at coordinate 123,092,934 of OW799233.1, read as the reverse complement.
TTTTATATATATAGAAGATAATCAATTTGTAAACATAAATAATTTAAGTCCCTTATAGAAAAACATTTTTTGCATAGATGTAATTGTTGTTGCCCTTAATCTAAAATTATCAGCATTTTCTTTTCCATATGTTTGTTCTTCGCTAACATAATTGATTTGGTCACATAGATATTTAGGTGCATTTCAAAGTGATGATTGTAATCTCCGTTTTATATTGAGCCAATTAAGTGTATCAAGCATTGTTCTTATATGTGTATATCTATTATATTTCAAAATAAATTCCATTGTACTGTTTTGTAATTTTTGTAGTCTCCCTAATTGTAATTTATTGCATCATGTAAAATTAATTGCAGAGCCGAATTCTAAATTCGAAGAAATGGAAAATACTTATTATTACTTGAATTGGGTTAGAATCTGACGTTACGTCGTAGAGGACAGTTTTATGGTGTGGGGTTCAACATTAACTTGAAGTTTTCAGGTAGGTAAGGCTGGTGCAAAGTTACAGTGGCCCGTAATCATCCCTATTGTACATATATATAGTCAATTATTCTCATTAAAGACTGATAAAGAAGGATATTTTATGACTTTTTAAAAGATCGCATATTTAAAGTAGCTTTAAACCATGCCCTAAAATATGACAAAAAAATACATTAATTAGGTATTTTCTACTTTAAAAAAGTATCAAACAGTTTTTACTTACGTTGCGTTTCATTTATATATATTCTTATATGTTTATTAGCTCAATTTAATACTATATCCACTAATAGTAACATTTTTGATCACATCAAGAAATTTAAAAACATGTGGCTATTTAAATATCGAAAAGCAAATGAGCAAGTCTACATATATGTACATACTTATGTATATTTATGTATAAACAAATACAGCTATAAAGCTAAAGCTTTTTACGTTAATACAATAGGTATGGACCTTAAGGATAAATTATTACAAAACTGCATTTTTATCTTAGACAACTGTGATATTTTTGTAAGGTCACTTCTTATATTTTATTTTTTAATAAAAGAAATAGGTATGTATATATTTGAATTTATTAAACAAACGTTTTTATCTATATAAAAAAATTTTTCGTGTGACAATATTCCCAAAAAAATATTCATATAAATTTTGGGATTGCAAATCAATAAGTATGTACATGCTGGTTCTGTGAAATGAAAAGTTTTTAGGAGTCTTTTAAAAGCATATCAAAACAAGCTTATTTTTCCTGTTTTCAGATCTAACAAACAACATCAATAATATTCCTACATAGGTAACATAACTTAAAAACCGCAATAATAATTAGGACAGTTAAGAGAAATGTTGGATATTAAAAATATTTTTCATTTCGATGATTATGTTTTATTAATTTTTATTTGACAGTTTTTTTATATATTTTTTAAAGGGTACAGGTAGGTATAAAACAAAAAACAACCTTTGTATCCACACTTCCTAATCACGGGCTAATATAGTAAAGTAAGTTTGCTTGTAGGCTACAAGACACAATCTAAATTTCATTGGTATAGGTAGGTACCCACTTTCTGTGTGAGTTAAAATAAATTCAAAATATATTCTTTAATCTAGGTATATTAATAAAATACCTACTTAATTTTTATAAGTACCATTTAAAATTTTATCAAACTGAACTATGGTTGTACACGACTGGTAGTTGTACATACTTAACTGCAAAAATAATATTTTATAAAAAGAATTTGTGAACAACACATTTGTTGCTACATACCTAATAGAAACAACAACACGATGCAGATGGTAATGGTGGAGATATGATTAGTTTGAAATAGCACGAACTTCCAAGTATATAGGTACACTCTTAATGTATGTACATATGTAAGCACTTTAATTTTTACTAATTATTTTATCAATATATTTTTTTTATAATTTTTCAAAACACAAGAATTTATTTTAAAATTTCATTATTTATAAAATGCGAAACATTTTCTAAACGAGAATATTGGGTTGCACTTTTTTTGTTGTGTATTATATGGCCCTAAATACCTTGAAAATACTAACACACACATTAATATACAACAACAATATACATATATTTATTTGCAATAACTATATCAATTTCAGAAAACGCTGATGGTGATCGTCTTTTGCTGAGTCAAACGGGGTAAGAAACCCAATCGAATGGTTTTTTTTAATTTTTATACACGGGATTCACTGATTGACTAGCACCAAACAAACGGCGTGGTGGGGAGCAGTCAATATTTTTATATATTTTTACAAACAGACGACATCAAAACACAACCGTCAATGACGAGAGTAAAGAGCACATTAAATTGGCCAGAAAATAAAAATTGTTATAAAATCTCTCAAAAACAAAATAAAGAAATTCAATAGCAAAACAAAGGCCAAAAAATTATACTAAAGATATGAATTAAATATTAACAATTGATTTATAAACTATAGTAAGTATGATTCTAATAATATTGACATTAAAGTAAATATAATTTATAATAATTAAGATAATTTATTAAATATATCATATATATACTGTACTCCCATAAAATACAACACTGCAGTCGTTCACTACCTTTCTATGCAACTCTTAATATATACTTGTTCTCTTACACTTACCTCCTACGCTTTTTATATTCTTAAGTTTTTCTGCAATTTTATCACCCGTTTCGTTTTCTTCACGGTTTTCTTAATCTTTTTCACTTTAATATGTATAATTTTCAAATTTTTGCACTTTTTTAGAAAAAAATATTAAAAAAGGTTTATTTTAAAAAGCTATAGAAAAACACACTTCAGATTTTCTTTAATTTTCATGTACTTATGTTGTTAAATTTTTAACATTTATCATTAAGAAATTTTCAACACTTTTTTGTTACACGCTATTTTTCACTAGTTGGGATATTTTATAGAAATCAAAATAATTATACTTCGTTTTTAATATATATATTATTAGTTTATCACTCGTTAATTTATTTCTACAAGATTTAAAAATTATTTCGCGTATTTTTTGTAGTACACGGCAACTTGCTGCGTATTTTCCTTTCAATAGTAGAATCAGTAATGTTTGTTCAGCGATGTTATTATTAATATTTGTGATTTTGAAGGATGTAGAAAATGAATACGTAAAGAAACTTGGATTAGCAAAAGCAAAGATTTAAAAAAAAAAGTTGCTGGATTGTCATGCTTAATATTATTTGTTAACATAAGCAATTTTAATGTCAATAAAATAACATAAATAATTGTAAATTTACTGTATTATACTAGTCAAACCCTTTCATTTGATACACATATTGATGGGGTTAAAAGAAATTTCGAAATTTTATTTCAGACCCCATTTTGGATTTTAACTTTTTTAGTGTTTACTGTATTTCAAAGGCAAAGTCCTTTTGTTTGATACCAATATTGATGGGTTGAAGTAGGTACACTTTAAATTACCAGAATTGACTCATATATAAATTAATTTTATGCTTTTTTTGTGGCGGTTATATTGGGTTTTTAACCTTTTAAAGAGTCTTCTATTCTGCTTTTCAAACTCTTTCATATGACACCCATCTCGTTACTTTCTGTTGCCCAGAAGCTTAAAAATCGATTTTCGTTTGTACATTTTAGGAAAAACACAAGCATTTGTATTTTTGTGCTTAGCTTTTAATCGATTTGTCAGGTTTTCTCAGCGATAATTTTTGAGGTTACGGTTTGTATTCTGATGTATTTAGCATGTGAAAAAATTAATTAGAGGCAGTTCTTTGCTTTTATCTCAGAAAGTTATATACAAATATGTAAAACAGTTGAGGGTATACAAATCTGAGTAGCAGTTGAGGTCTTCAAAAATTGATTTAAGAGAACACACGGACAGACGGATGCCCAATCGACCCCCCAATTAATCGCTTTCAGAAAATATGTACTTTCAGAAATCGATATTGCTGAAATTACAAACTAAATGACAAAGCTATATATACCCTTAGCACCACAGGTGAAATGCGTAATCAATTTATGTAGTCCACACGTAAATTTATGTTAGCAGGGTACACTTAATAAGGTTTATGTAGAGGCGAATTCAGTTTCCCTTAGTTATGTCAAACATCATATAAAAATATATAATGGCGAATTGAAAGGCATCATCATCAATTCATCAAGTAATTGCAGTTCGAAGAGAATTTGTATACCCTTCACACAGTGAAAAAGGGTATATATAGGTTTGTCATTCCGTGTGAAATTTCTACAATTTTCATTTTCGACCCCATAAAGTATATATTTTCTGAAAGCTTATGAATACGGAAGTCGATTAAGCTCTGTCAGTCTGTTCGTCTGACCGTCTGTCCGTGTGTATGTTGAAATCAACTTTTTGTAGCCCCCCGACATCGCTTGGACCCGGGTGAGGTATTAAAATATCAGAAATATTCGGGAGTAGATCGCTATTGAAAATCAGAAACATCGGTACATAAACAACTGAGATATGAGCAAAAACCCACGACCACCTCGATTTTTTTTTTAACAAAAACAACATTACAACAACAACATACTGTTACGTTTATACCTTTTATAAACGTTGGATTATTTCCTTTAAATAAACCTTTTGAGTTCTTTTATTGCAGTCAAAAACAGTTGAAATTCGTTATAAAATTAAGAGCACTTTATTTACTTAAACACACTCAAAGATTGCTTTAATATCACTTTACTTATTACACTTATGATTATACACTTTTATTATCAAACACACTTTGATACGCACCTTACAAGCTCTACTGTAATACTGATCACGCTAGCTGTGTTGTTCGGCTATTTATAGTAACACAGTGCTGTTCGGTAACATTCGACAAAGTTCTCGTATGTACATTCTAGTACATTCGAAAACCGTTACATTTAAATTAAGACGTTAAGTAATAGGTACGAATAATAGAAGTGCCTAAAAGTATGCTACACAAAATAACAAACAACATTTTCGAACAACCAGCAAAATAAACTAATACAAATAAAACTACAGTAACTTAAACTACTACAACTAAAATAAATTATAATGTAAATTAAGCTACTTAAAAATAAATCTGTAACAATACATACATACAAACGTGTATACTGGTTAGAGAAAACGTGGCATCAAATCCCAGCTAAACCAAAAAAAAATTTTTTTTATATTTAAAAAATTTTTTTTTAAATTTTTTTTTTTATTTTTTATTTAATATATTATTTATATTTTTATTATTTTTTTTTTAATTTTTTTTTTTGTTTTTTTTTGTTTTATATTAATTATATATATATTTTAATTATTTTTTTAAAATTTTTTTTTTTAATTTTTTTTTTTATTTTTTTTAATTTTTTTTAAAATTTTTTTTTTTTAATTTTGTTTTTTTATTTTTTTTAACATACATACGTAAATTTATAATTTTACAATAGGATGTTTTTTATATATGTATATTTTTTATATGTATGTACGTATTTCATATGAGATGAATGGTGATACAAACTACTGTTATTGCATGACTACACGTTGTGAAGGGTATATAAGATTCGGCACGGCCGAATATAGCGCTCTTACTTGTTTTGTTTATGTTTTTTATATACAATGGAAACTAACATAAAAGATTCGGATATCACTTAACTGCTGTGATAGTTGGTCGCATTCGAGAATATGCTCAAATTCTTTTTTTAATATTTGCGTTCGCAAAATTTATGCGAATAAATAAATTTAAATATTTTTTTTATTTATTTATGTATTTAATTTTTAAATTTGAAGCATACATATGTATTTTTTAACAATATTATTAACAGAATTATGAGAATTTACAAAAAGTATTGTTACGTTTATACCTTTTATAAACGTTGGATTATTTCCTTTAAATAAACCTCTTGAGTTCTTTTATTGCATTTAAAAACACTTTAAATTCGTTATAAAATTAAGAGCACTTTATTTATTTAAATACACTCAAATATTGTTCTTATATCACTTTACTTATTACACTTATAGTTATACACTTTTATTATCAAACTCACTTTGATACGCACTTTACAAGCTCTATTGTAATACTGATGATGTTAGCTGTGTTGTTCGGCTATTTATAGTAACATAGTGGTGTTCGGTAACATTCGACAAAGTTCTCGTATGTACATTCTAGTACATTCGAAAACCGTTAAATTTAAATTAAGACGTTAGGTAATAGGTACGAATAGTAGAAGTGCCTAAAAATATGCTACACATAACAACAAACATCATGTTCGAAAAACCAGCAAAATAAACTAATACAAATGCAACTACAGTAACTTTAACTACTACAACTAAAATAAATTATAATGTAAATTAAGCTATTTAAAAATAAATCTGTAACAGTATTAAAACAATAAATATCTGATTTATTAAATAAAGAAACTACTGATATCACAGTTTTAAGAAAAAGTTGTTCATAAAAAACCTCATTAAAAAAGTTTCTTATGAAACTAAAATTGAACTGTTAATCTTATATAGATATAAATACATACTATATTGTTCAATTAATTCAATTGTTCTAAAAAAGTGAAAACAATTTTTAGAAAAAGAAAAAGGCACAAGCGTTTATAATTTACGACCTCAGTTCGTACTGATGAAAAGCTTTCTTTTATGCGAACTTCCGATTTAAATTTTGTTATTAGAAGATTCAGTTTGATAAAATTCTACAAATTTTTCTTATTTCCGTTAGAGTTAAAGCTGTTCTTCTCTTTGTTATTTTCCAAAACATTGCTTTGCGCATCCCTTTATGGTTTCGTACAATTTTGTTTGCAATTTGACGATTTCGAATTTCTGCGCTTCATTTAAAATTTTATTTTTAGCCATTTAACTGATTATTTGAGAAAAACTAATAATCTATATCACAACATAGTTTTAGAATTTTAATATATTCATTTAGATCAATAAAATATTCTATCCGCTTATAAAAAAATTACTTCGTTATAAAATATGGCCTACTAAATATTGAAAATTCTGTGGTACTATTCAATTAAACTGTATGTAGTTTAAAAAATAAATAAACAGAGAAAACAATTTTTATAGTAATTAATTAAGTTATAAAGCTGATAGGTGCAAATGATAAGAAAAGTGTAACTCACCTAGAAGTCAAAATCACACCATATATACGGAGCTAAATTTTTAACTAAATGTTTGCATTCGTATACGCGAATATCGGTGTCAAATATTCGCATTCGCGAATACTTAAAAAATTATATTCTTTCACTTTTATTTCAACTATTTTTGGAATATAATAGAAACCCGCAGCAGTCCACCTTTATGTAAAAAGCAAAATTACAAATGTAATAAAAAAAACTTATAAAATCTAGCTATCAGACCAAGGCATATAAATCGTCAGGTAACTGCAGTTCGGAAAGAATTTTTTTGTTTATATTTTTTATGTATGAAGTTTAACATATGGAATTAATGATAGAAGAGAGTACCATAATTTAATAACAGGTATTATGTTTTTAAATAAGCAGTAATTAAGGTTTTTATACCCTTCACCTGTGGTGCACAAGGGTATTTGTCATTCCGTTTGTAATTTCTACAATTTTCATTTCCGACCCAATAAAGTATATATTTTCTGAAAGCTTATGAATAGAGGAGTCGATTAAGCCCTGACCGTCTGTCCGTGTGTTGGTTAATATCAACTTTTAGAAGCAACTGTATTTTCCTCAGATCTGTATATGGTATCAATCTCTTGGAAATATCCAGGAATGAATCGCTATTGAAATTCAGCACAATCGAACCATAACTTTCTGAGCAAAAACCACGACCACCTCGTTTTTTTACACAATTACAACAACAACATACATACATACATACATGTAAAAACATACAAAAAAATATATTAAAAATAAAAAAAAAATAATAAAAAAATTTAAAAAAAAATTTAAAAAAAAAAATTTAAAAATAATATAAAAAAAAAGTAATAAAATATAAATAGTATAGTGAATAAAAATAAATAAAATTTTTTTGGCTCAGCTGGGATTCGATGCCGTATTTATTTTAACCAGTATATACATATGTATGTACGTATTTTATATGAGATGAATGGTGATACAAACAATTGTTATTGCATGACTACACGTTGTGAAGGGTATATAAGAATCGGCACGGCCGAATATAGCACTGTTACTTGTTTTATTTTTATTCGAAAGCTAATATTAGTCACTAAAAAGTTTTAGAACTGGTTTCCGAGAATGTTTCGTGGAGAATATTAATAGTTTTTCCCTATACTTTAACTATGTATTACTTTATATTAATTTTTCTGTTAGACCTAGTAGTCTCAAGGTGGAGCAGCATATAGTTCTGAGAACTATCATAACTACTTGCTAGATTTCCTTGAACCTAACCTACGTTTACAATAAAAAATAGCAGTCAACACTTTTAAGGATATACATACTGTAAAGTATAGTTAGAAAGTGACGACAGAAAAGTTCCAAGTGAGCTTTTAAACATCAGTGTCAGAATATGATGGATGCACAGGACCATTGCAATATCATCGGAAGCTTAGTGAAAGATCGGAAAAATCACGGTTCAGAGGGGTCAGATGAGTAATTCGATTCGAACATAAAATAATTCTAATTTATATAGTTAAATTAAAAATTAAATTATAAATTAAAATAAATTTGTATTCCAAATTATATAGTTTATTGAAAAAAATAAGTTTTTACACTATAACTTCCTATAAAGTTGTAGAAAAAAAAGATAGAAATTCGCTTGATGGTAGTTTAAAATTGCGGGATTGCAATGGTGTTACCATAATTTTAGCTTATGCCGACTTATTATAGATATTCTCTTTCGCCACAGATATAGGGTACGCATTTTTGGAAAAAATAATACTTTTCACAACGGTTAAGTGTATAATAAAGACCAAAATGTTATTCTAGCTAAGCATTTTTTTTAAATTTCTGAAAAAAAAACAATTCAAAGTTATGAATTTTGTAACAATTTTTTTTATTATACTATATACAATTTAAACATAATTTTCTATTACTTCTTATTTTTTTCTTTATTTTATTTTTATTATTTTTTTTTTTGTTTCTATTCAATATAAATATTAATTTGTAAAAAAAAATTAATCACAATTATTTAATCGACAATATTTGTTCATAATATATTTAGTAGCAAGACGTTTGTTTTTTAAATTTAGTTTAATTTCAAAAGCTGTTGGTTAAAATAATTTTTACAATTTTTTCAAATATGTTCATTAACTAACATGTAAATTATTTATTTTTAATAATATATAGTAAGTAGTATTGTTTAAAATTAATATAACTTCAAAAATATTTTTTGAAGGGATAGTTAGTTAGTATTTATTATTGTCTCATTATGTGCGTACTTTAAACTTAAGAAAATTGTAGGCATATAAAATAGAATTTATAAAAGAACCTATTGATGTTTAGACAAAAAAAAACAAATTTATTTAAAAAGGATAAATGTATTTATAAACCTAAAGATAATTTTTAAAAGGTAACAAAACTTAACTAAAACCATTTGTACAGATATAAATTTTCTTATAAAAATTTTAAACACTTTCTTATAGATTTTCGAAAAATTATCTTTTATACATTTTTCTTTTTTGGTTAATGCTTAACTAAAACAAATTTACATTTTTTTTTCTTTTTTTATATAAAGACAACATATTCAATATATATATAAAATAAGGAAAATTATATATATATTTTTTGCAGTTAAATTAAACAATTAGATAACAACATGATAAGTTATTGGGTATGAAGAAGAACATAAATATGTATGTTAAAATAAAATCTAATTGTTAATGGGTGTCAGGCTCCGCCCACGTTTTAAGTGAAACAATTCACGTAGCAATTCCTTTATTAGATCATATGCCGAGAAACTAATGCCTACTGCAATGGGTCCCTTAATCCAATTCATACTTAGACCTTTATAAAAGCCATTCTTAATGCCTTCCTCTCTGTAAATGTAAAGGAAATAAGTTAATAAGTATTTTACGTGGACTCTGTTTATATAACTTCTTACTTATATATAGTTTTCAAAGTTACATAAATGGTGGGATATTTATTGTTTCCATCTTTGGTTACACCCATCGTTTGCATACGCCTTCGAACAATGTCTAGTGGATAGCTTGATGTTTGTCCTACAGCACCAGCTACAGCACCAAATGCCAAAGTGACTAGAGTATTAGGTTTAGCATTGCCAGTCATTTCTAAAAGAGACAAAAACAGTTTGAGCAATTTTTATAAATTCTCTATTTATATTGGAAGTAAATACAAATAAGTTTTTTTTACAAAATCTGACTTTAATTCAAATAAAATAGTTAGTACCCAGCAAAATAAATTTAGAATTTTGTAAGCAGTGCAGACTTCATTGCCTTGCCGTATTGTTTTCAGGGATATGCTTAAATTGTTTGCACAGTAAACTATATCTTCTGCACTTCTTATTTTTTTAGCAGTTGAAAAAAGGTGATTTATTTATTTCAAGAGTAATTCTTTTTAAAATGTCTCCCTTACTTACTTTTTCTCTTTTTCATTATTTTGTAAAGGGACGGCATGATAAAGCTTTATTAATTGCAAAAAAGAGACCTACGAAGTTGAACATCGCATATAAAAATCATGCCATCTAGAAGAGATTTTGGAAGCAAGGAAACCCGAAAATAACAATTATAATTAAAATTTGCAACTTAAACAATTAATATATTCCAGTAATACATAATAAAAACGTTATGTTAAACAATAAAATTATAATTAAACGAACTTTTCCAATAATCAATAACTTTTATTTTTAAATTTTCGGTTAAAAAAAACCCTATTATTTATGAAGATATTTTTTTATTTTATTATATTTTTTTGGGCTATTTGCCGAATGAAAAAATCACCGCGACATAAAAAATGTTGTCGAGTACAACTTTGATTAGTTTGGTATCGGAATAGATAACAGAAAAATAAGGATCATTGTTATATTTGAAATAAAATAAATAAAATATAATTAAACATATTGAAATAAATGAAATATATTAAATGCTCAAAAAATCTAAAACAAAATATAAATAAGTAATACTCCTTCAAAGCGTTAATGCGATCGCAAGACTATTCTTTGCACCTGGAGAAGATTTTAGTCTTAAGTTTCTTTGAATACTTTAAGAGGTTGTAGCACCTATTAGTAATCGAAACCCTTGTTTAAATGTTCAATATAAATGTTAACATTTATATGCCATTTGACTGCTAAAGCAGATCTCATCTTATTAGTTTAATAATAAATAATCGTTATTTAAAAAAAATGGATTCAAACAAAAGTTGTTGTACACATTCCAAGGAGTGTTTATGGGTGGTAAAAAGTGGGCGGGGTTGCGCCCATAAAAAATAAGTTATTATTTATATCTACTTGCACTTGACCGATTTTTCTGAAACTTTGCACACATATTGAGCTGTCATGACTATATTATTTCGTGATTTAAAAAGTGGGCGGGGTTTACGCCCATAAAAAAAGTTATCATTTTCAGCTACTTGAACTTCACCGATTTTTCTGAAACTATACAGTTCCGTAATTAGAAAAGTGGGCAGTGCTACGCCCATTAAAAGAGTTATAATTTTTAGCTTTTTGCACTTAATATTCAATTAAAATTCAAAATGCATTTTTATTCATTGAAGGGCGTAGCAACGCGCGCCGGGCTTAGCTAGTAATAAATAAAAAAATACGATTATAGTTCATAATCGTTACGCTTTCTGATTTAAAAAAAATTAAGTAGAAAACCCTTGAACCCAAATTTGGTGCATACTTTTCACTTAGTATCTAAGGCATGGCGTTATATTTCACGCTGCTTAAATTAGATTTTTAGTAAAAATGCTTTTTGGCGACGAAAACTAAATATTTTTGTCAAAATCAGTCAGTCAATGAACATTTTATAACAACAATCCCTAATTTTTATTTCCAAGAAACAAGTTTCAAAAAGTTCTGTAAATTTTTGATTTTCTATTATTATTTAAAAATAAATAAACTACAAATTTTTGAGAAAATTTAAAAAAAAAAATGTAAACATTTTTTGTTTACATACACATATAAAAACACGGTTACCTTTAGTATTGTGCGTTTTTGGTATTAAGCATACACTCACCCGTATATTCACGTTTTAAAGTTTCATATGTAAAGAAAGAGGTTCCAGCATACGGTATAACACCCAGTACTGTTGCCCAATAACCTCTATACAGGGTTTGAGGACCCTCTTCAATCCATATTTTAACAAAAACACTGCGCAGTGTTCTAAAAAAAAAACAAAAATTTAAATAAAATTAAAAAAAATAAAATTTAAAAAATCAAAACAATGTTTATTTCTTTACCTATAACCAGTATATTTATCTGTAACAGCCATACGTGCTCTCGCTAAATCCAAGGGGTATGTTAGGGATTGTGAGGTTATGCCTGCCAATGAGCCCGCAATAAAACGTTTTAATTTAGTGCTAAAAGAAACAAGAGATTTTAATCAACGTTAGTTTTAATTTCTACTGCATTTTTCCATAAAAAAAATATACATATTTTAATTTAAATAAACCTACTCTGTACCATCTTTATCCACATGCAAAATTTTCCTCCACTGCTCATGAGCCGTAAACTGTATCGCAGCATAAGGAACTATACGAGCCATGGTTGCAGAATTGCCTCGCCATAATGCCAGTGTGCCCTCTTTAGCGTGTGTCTGTTTAAGAAACTCTATGGCACCTTTCAAAGAATATCGTACATTTGTGCTGGCAAAAAAAAGGGCAAAAATTAGTAGTTTACGAATGGGGGGGTAAAAATTGCAACTGAAAACTTACTTAATTTGAAAATTAATTTTTGTACGATCTAAAGGTGCTATCGTAGTCTTGGCTAGCGCACCAGCTGCTGCGCCTGCAATTAAACTTACTAAAACCGTTTGGTACGTATTAGCTATAATTCAGGAAAATTATTTTGTAAAGTATTTAAAAATATGTTTTGAATTCGAAGGACTCCTACCGGTTATTTCAGGGGTTTTGCTATCATTTTCTGGCTTTTGTTCTGCTGATGCTATCAAAGATCCATTTGCAATTTTTGTAGAGGTTGTATTGACAGTTGTGTTTAAATTTGCATTGGCGGTTGCAGTAACGGTGGCGGCAGCAGTAGAAAATTGGCCGCTGCTAGTCTTAATGGGCATTGCAATATTGGGCTTATCTAAAAGATGGCTCATTGGAGACTAGAATGTGTTTATATTTAAAAAATTAAAGCATTTTATTGCAATATTTAAGTAATAAATTATGTTGTATCCCTCAATATTTTAATCACTTTTTAAAACTTATAATTATATGGAACGATATATTATTGTTTTATTTGTCCTGGCAAATTCAATATGTATTTAGTATTAACAAATTACTACCCAAACTTATAAGGGATTAAAAGAATAAATTAAATTGAAAAGGAAAAATTGTTGGTTGGGTTTATGATGAAGTCTTTATTTATTTAAACCAGACGAAGACGAGGGCAAATGGTAGACCTGAATAATTGGTACATTTTTCATGTAAAAAAATATTTTATATTTCGCGTCCTTAAAGTCTTATATAAAGAAAAAAAGATCAGATAATAAAAAAGTGAATTATTCATGACAATAAAATGTTACACGACATAGTAGTGCCTTAAGAGCTTTCAGACGACATGTCTTTTACATATGACTTGTTAAATTTTCGACTGTAAAATTTAAACATGTCTCGTGAAACCGTTAAAACATTGCCCGTATGTGAAGTAAAATTTTTGTGATAGTAAAAAGACAAATTTTCAATTATTGCGTGATATATTTTGATCTGACAAAGTATCTGACATCAACTGAGAATTGCGTTACAAACAAAGGAAAAACAAAATAAATTAACAAAAAAGTAATCATTTGGTATTTTTAAATTTGTTTATTGATTAAAAAAAATTGTTTTCATATTATTTAAAAGATAATATTGTAATTAAATTTCCTGAATCCATTTCACAAACATTAAACAAACTTCGCATACAAAAGAAATTATTAAAAGTTGATAAAACAAAATTCGCAAACAAAATCAGTTATTAGGTTCGTTCGAGAACTCACAAATTTGTACGAGTTTGTACAAATTTTTACTGCATTTTACGAAATTGCGTTCGTTTACACAAATTTGTAGTAAATGAGAGCACAAATAGAGAGCGAAAAGTGACAGTTCTTGACTGAGTATTTGCAAATGTTTACTACAGAAATTTCTTGCAGTAAGATTTAGCAAAACCCAAAAGCATATGACTTAAAAGGTAAACAAACAAAAGTAAGCAAACAAAAAGTATACAATTTGTGAAAAAAAATATTAAAAAACAAGTAAGAGCGCTATATTCGGCCGTGCCGAATCTTATATAGCCTTCACAACGTGAAGTCATGCAATAACAGTAGTTTTTATCACCATTCATCCCATATGAAATACGTACATACATATAAAAAACATACATATGTAAAAACATCCCATTGTAAAATTATAAATTTACGTATGTAGTATGTTAAAAAAAAACAAAATAAAAAAAAAAATTAAAAAAAAAATTAAAAAAAAATAATTAAAATATATATAATAAATATAAAACAAAAAAATTTAAAAAAAATTAAAAAAAATTAAAAAAAAAATAAAAAAAAAAATAATAATAAAAATATAAATAATATCTTAAAAAAAAAATAAAAAAAAAAATTAAAAAAATATATAAAATAATAACAAGTAAGAGCGCTATGCGGCCGTGCCGAATCTTATAACCCTTCACAACGTGTAGTCATGCAATAACAGTAGTTTGTATCACCATTCATCCCATATGAAATACGTACATACATAAATATAAAAAACATACATATATAAAAACATCCCATTGTAAAATTATAAATTTACGTATATGTATGTTAACAAAAAATAAAAAAAATTTAAAAAATAATAAAAAAAAATTAAAAAAATAATTTTAAAAAATAATTAAAATATATATAATAAATATAAAACAAACAAAAAAAATTAAAAAAAAATAAAAAAAATAAAAAAAAAATAAATAAAAATATAAACAATATATTAAATAAAACAAGTAACAGTGCTATATTCGGCCGTGCCGAATCTTATATACCCTTCACAACGTGTAGTCATGCAATAACAATTGTTTGTTTCACCACTCATCCCATATAAAATACGTGCATACGTACACGTTAGAATAAATGTGGCATCGAATCTCAGCTGAGCCAAAAAAAATTTATTTTATTTTACTTAATATATTATTTATATTTTATTATTTTTTTTATATTTTTTTTAAATTTTTTTAAAAAATTTTTTTAGAAAAATTTTTAAAAAATTTTTTAAAATTTTTTTTTAAATTTTTTTAAAATTTTTTTTTTGTAGTTTTTTTTATTGTTTTTTTCTTATTTTTAATATTTTTTTTTTTGTAATTTTTTTTGTTTGGTATGTTTTTTACATGCATGTATGTATGTATGTTGTTGTTGTAATTGTGAAAAAAAACGAGGTGCTCGTGGTTTATTGCTCATATCTCAGAAAGTTATGGGACGATTCTGCTGAATTTCAATAGCGATTCATTCCTGGATATTTCCAAGAGATTGATACCATATACAGATCTGAGGAACATATAGTTGCTTCTAAAAGTTGATTTCAACCAACACACGGACAGACGGGCAGACGGACAGACGGACAGACGGATAGACGGACAGACGGACAGGGCTTAATCGACTCCTCTATTCATAAGCTTTCAGAAAATATATACTTTATGGGGTCGGAAATGAAAATTGTAGAAATTACAAACGGAATGACAAAGCTATATATACCCTTGTGCACCACAGGTGAAGGGTATAAAAACAAATAAAAAAAAACTAAAAAAAAAATATACAAAAACAAGTAACAGTACTATATTCGGACGTGCCGAATCTTATATACCCTTCACAACGTGTAGTCATGCAATAACAATTGTTTGTATCACCATTCATCTCATATAAAATACGTACATATGTATTTTTTAATTTTTAATTTAATTTTTATACCCTTCACCTGTGGTGTACAAGGGTATATATAGCTTTGTCATTCCGTTTGTAATTTCTACAATTTTCATTTCCGACCCCATAAAGTGTATATTTTCTGAAAGCTTATGAATAGAGGAGTCGATTAAGCCCTGACCGTCTGTCCGTCTGCCCGTCTGTCCGTGTGTTGGTTGAAATCAACTTTTAGAAGCAACTATATGTTCCTCAGATCTGTATATGGTATCAATCTCTTGGAAATATCCAGGAATGAATCGCTATTGAAATTCAGCACAATCGCCCCATAACTTTCTGAGATATGAGCAAAAAACCACGACCACCTCGTTTTTTTTCACAATTACAACAACAACATACATACATAGATACATGTAAAAAACATACCAAACAAAAAAAATTACAAAAAAAAAAATATTAAAAATAAGAAAAAAATAATAAAAAAAAACTACAAAAAAAAAATTTTAAAAAAATTTAAAAAAAAATTTTAAAAAATTTTTCTAAAAAAATTTTTTGAAAAAATTTAAAAAAAATATAAAAAAAAATAATAAAATATAAATAATATATTAAATAAAATAAAATAAAATTTTTTTGGCTCAGCTGGGATTCGATGCCACATTTATTCTAACGTGTACGTATGCACGTATTTTATATGGGATGAATGGTGATACAAACAATTGTTATTGCATGACTACACGTTGTGAAGGGTATATAAGATTCGGCACGGCCGAATATAGCACTGTTACTTGTTTTTTTTTTAATTTTTTTTATTATTTTTTTTTTATTTTTAATATATTTTTTTTTGTAATTTTTTTTTTTTGGCATGTTTTTACATGTATGTATATGTATGTTGTTGTTGTAATTGTGTAAAAAAACGAGGTGGTCGTGGTCTTTTGCTCATATCTCAGAAAGTTATGGGGCGATTGTGCTGAATTTCAATAGCGATTCATTCCTGGATATTTCCAAGAGATTGATACCATATAGAGATCTGAGGAACATATAGTTGCTTCTAAAAGTTGATTTCAAGCAACACACAGACAGACGGACAGACGGTCAGGGCTTAATCGACTCCTCTATTCATAAGCTTTCAGAAAATATATACTTTATGGGTTCGGAAATGAAAATTGTAGAAATTACAAACGGAATGACAAAGCTATATATACCATTGTGCACCACAGGTGAAGAGTATAATAACAGAAAATTTTTTTGGCTCAGCTGGGATTCGATGCCACGTTTTCTCTAACCGATCTACTCCCGAATATTTCTGATATTTTAATACCTCACCCGGGTCCAAGCGATGTCGGAGGGCTTAAAAAAGTTGATTTCAACACACACGGTCAGACGGTTTGACTGACAGAGCTTAATCGACTCCCCTATTCATAAAAAAATAAATAAAAATTTTAAAAATTTCACACGGAATGACAAACCTATATATACCCTTTTTCACTGTGTGAAGGGTATAAAAAGGAAAATCCAAACAAAAGTGCAAAATATTATTAAATTTAAATTGTTTGTGAAATAAAGTTAGTTAACAATGTCTACAGATAAACGAATGGAAGTGCATAAGGATCGCAAAAGTAAAATATCTTTTGCAAATAAAATCCATCTGAAAGCAGCTTTAGTAGCCCAAATTCGAACGTAAGGTTAGTTACTTATGCGTTTCGAAAAAAATTATTGTCCGGAATAATTTTTTTTAGATTTTCAGGTAAATTTTTTTAAATGAATAAAAATACAGCAGAAAACTCTCAGCAAAAAAGTTTGTCTGGCTAAAGTTTGTTTCATCACTAAAACAACAAAGAAGATTTCCAAAAGTAAATGAAATATTTATTTGGGGCGATAAATTCATGTCTCTCATTTATTATTTACTAAGCCCGGGGGTATGTTGCCTGGCGAAGTGTCTACGACTTGCTGTTATCGCTAGTACGGGGTATAAGGGTGTTACGAAAACCCATGGCTAACGCATATGAGAACCCTGGATCGCTTATATAGGTAGACCCAGATGTCGATGGAGCGAATGAGACGAGAGAATGTGGTCGAGGGACTGCATCACACGCTCATAACGGATGGATCCATGTACAATGAGGGCATAGATAGAAACATCAATATCGTTATTTAAAGAATCCTGCACCTCGTAAGAGCTAAGGGAGACTTAGATCGCGATAGAGTAATGATCACAGGCACACATTAAGTGTGAATGCTATGGGAGACCACCATCTAACAAAGATGCTGGCTATTACGAAGGACAGTGATTACGATTGCCGTCCAGAAAAAACGCCTGTAGTGGCGCGTAACTCAGGGAAGGAAAGGATGTCCATTGTTAACCTTGACTTTACTGGAGAGCGAAGGGGGTCGAATAGGGAGCCGAAATAGTACTGGTCTGCTTCTATATTTCCCCAACATATATATTTTTCTTTACTTTTTAAAGATTATATTATGTAAATGTTGCCCGCGGCTACACTGTAGGTGGGCAATCCGTGATCACCAATTTTGGCATCCTATTTAAGCTGAAGCGATCAATGGACTGCTACAATCACATGTCGGTAAAGTTCAATTCTCTATTTTGGGGAAAATAGTCAGTAATCAACGCTCGGTATCTTAATCCATTGAATGTTACGTTGTACTTTTTATCGTTCTTAAAAAAATAGAATTTTCATTGACACTGGCCGATACAGTACCAATATTCTCTTTGGTATGAATTCTTCGTATATGCGTTAGTGGACTAATGTCTAATAAAGTGAAAGTGGTGCGTAATTTGGTCACAAGGTAGGTAGGAAATTCGAAAGCTAAGAAATACTTCCAACACCCACACTTGGAGACGTACATATGTGGTCCATTGTGTTTCTGTTTGGTAAAATAAGGAGCATAAAGAATTCAGAAGAAAATCAAGCATTAGCAAAATAGTAAATTAAATAGATAAATAGGTTAGAAGGGATGAGAAGAAAATCTGCAACAATACAGTCCTAAAGCTCTCATTGTCCAATGATATTTCTAGTTTACACTCCAATACATCACTCAATTCATCGTAGAACCCTTTACCTAACCACTTAACTCTATGGTTGTACATATAATCTCGGCAGTGGCAGACAACATGGTCACAACAGCTTAAATAACCTGTTCGGTGAGTCATTTATTACGACTATGAAATTAACTTAATTTATTAAACACATTTTTCACGCAGTAGGAATTTCAATAATAAAACTAAATGATTTGCGTTGTCAAACTTAACTGAGCATTTTTGGCATTGCAACATGTCACGAATCTTTTTTACACCGAACAAATTTACACTGAAAACCAAATAGTAAAAAAGCCACCCTTTATATTATGAATAAAATAAGATCTCACTTATTAAAATCAATTACAATATTTTAATAAATATTTATTTCTTTTAATTTTTTATTTTTTATTCTTAAACAATAAACATTTCGTGACATCAGAATTAACAGATCTATTTATTACATTTTGTTAAGGCATACTATACATACATATGTATGTGTGTATGTAAGTAAGAGAGAAAAATAATTGAATAACAACAATAACATATACATATGCATGTGTACATAATTTGTATGTAAATTTTAACAAAGTGCAATTTTTTAAATACCTACATAATATTTATTTACAACAAATACGAGTATGTACAAGAGAAATTAAGAAGATTTGAATGCCATTAAGGAATTTGATTATTAGAACTATATTAACGATTTAATAAGTTTAAATTATTTAAATACGTTTTCTAAAGCCACAGATGTTTTCATAAATCATTTATTGATTATTTATTACAATTATAAAATTGCTGTCGCTGAGTACCAATATTTTTATACCCTTCACACAGTGAACAAGTAACAGTGTTATATTCGGCCGTGCCGAATCTTATATACCCTTCACAACGTGTAGTCATGCAATAACAATTGTTTGTATCACCATTCATCTCATATCAAATACGTACATATGTATATACTGGTTAGAATAAATGTGGCATCGAATCCCAGCTGAGCCAAAAAAATTTTATTTTATTTAATATATTATTTATATTTTGTTATTATTTTTTTTTTTTTTTTAATTTTTTAAAAAAAATTTTTTGAAAAAATTTTTAAAATATTTTTTAAAATTTTTTTAAAATTATTTTAAAATTTTTTTTTTGTAATTTTTTTTTTATTTTTAATATTTTTCCTTTTTGTAATTTTTTCTTTTTTTGTATGGTTTTTACATATATTTATGTATGTATGTTGTTGTTGTAATTGTAATCCTGCGTTACGGACGTTACATTTGCACGCAATTTTGCTTGTTAAGATTGACACAGCTGGCGTTCACATTGGAATATTTTCATGAAATTTTTTGCAAAATGCAGTTCTTTGGGAGTTCTTCAAAACTGGTTTTAAACTTAAAGGTTAACTGTTTTTGAAAAAAAGTTATGCTAGCTTAAAGTTCCGTTACGGACGTTACAAAAAATGGAAGTCGATATTGAGGCTTATGTGCATTTTTTTGCATAATAAACAAAAAAATTTCATACACAAAAAATTAATTGGAATATATGACGATATCAATCCTGCTTAAAAAAGAAGTCTAAGTAGTCCCGTTAAGCAAATATCTTAATATTTGTCTGTTACGGACGTTACGTTACGGACGTTACACTTTTTCCATTAAACCAAATTGTGTATATAAAAAACATTTATGTATTTAAAAATCTTTTTAAACTTGTAATTATTAATTTATTAGTTACAAAAAAATTATAGAATATTTCATTACTCTTATATTAGCTTACATTTATTTATTTATTTGTTTATTTGACTGTTTAACATTGTATCTTATGCTTAATAGACCCAGCTGTTCGAGCTACTTTTATAGTATTGACATTAGGAAAGCCTGAAAAATAATGATATGATTTAAGAGCTAGAATATTTTATACATTTACCCATGTTTTTGATATTTCGTCAGATATAGTTTTGATATAATTTTTACTAACGTAAATTAAGAAAACGCCATTTACATTTTTGTTTGCTAATTTGTGAAAATCTCGAGCGTTTTTTAAGATGAGATTTTGGGCTTTTACCAGTTGCCAAACTTTTCGCTTAACAATAGCGCCAACACCGTCCACCGCTCCTTTTCCATGCAAAGTAGCAAATAAATTTCTAACGGAAAATCCAGTACTTAAACATTGCATGCTTGGGCGTACCGCCAAATATTTGAAGAGGGACATGGGGGTTGCGGTTAACAACATGGTTACTGATTACTAATAATTGATTTTTAAGAATTATTTTAGGTTTCAGAAGAATTTGAAAATCATCTCAATTAAGGTTGCAGATTGGGGGATCGCATGTTATTTAAACACACTTTTTGTTACTTTGAGGTGAAGTTTTTCGGATTCTCGGCAACCTAGGGCAATTTTAAGCCCAGATTCAGATTCAGCAGATGAAAATCCATTATAGACACTTACTTCAACCTCATAATATTAAAATAAAATTTTGGGTATTTTCAGGCCGTTACGGACGTTACACACTTTGTCATTTATATTTCAAAACAAAAAGTGTAATAAATGTATTTCTTTTTTTTTATCAGATTAAAGTGCATAAAAAACTCTGTTTATAAAGCTAGTTTAGAAAACAAAATTATTAAAATTCATTCTGTTAAACTTAAAAAACCCTATTTTCCGTTACGGACGTTACACACAGAGTACCAATTTTTAGTTCAAATTGTTAATATATATTAGATAATTAACAAATATGATTTTTATCTTAAATAAAAGAAAATTAAACAAATTAAAGTTTTGCTTAACGCTAAATACTGAAACGACTGTTTTGTCAACTTTTTTGACCGTAGAAAATACCTTTTTTTTACAAAAATAAATGAGAGCAAGAGGTACGTTTACGTTTGCCTCTGCCAAGGACAAACAAACCACCGTAAAACCTTATTGCTAATATATTTTGAAGCTTGGATATGTATCCTATTATTCCATTAACAAACATTTGGAATTTAGGCAACTTTAAATTTTTGCTTCTGGTTTAAAAATTTTCGGATTAGCCCATATAGTTGCTCCGAAAAGTTGATTTCAATTAACACACGGACAGACGGACAGACGGATAGACAGACAGACGGTCAGGGCTTAATCGACTCCTCTATTCATAAGCTTTCAGAAAATATATACTTTATGGGGTCGAAATGAAAATTGTAGAAATTACAAACGGAATGACAAAGCTATATATACCCTTGTGCACCACATGTGAAGGGTATAAAAAGGGTATATATAGGTTTGTCATTCCGTGTGAAATTTCTAAAATTTTCATTTCCGACCCCATAAAGTATATATTTTCTGTAAGCTTATGAATAGGGGAGTCGATTAAGCTCTGTCCGTCTGACCCTCTGTCCGTGTGTATGTTGAAATCAACTTTTTGAAGCCCCCCGAAATCGCCTGGACCCAGGTGAGGTATTAAAATATCAGAAATATTCGGGAGTAGATCGGTATTGAAAATCAGAAACATCGGTACATAAACAACTGAGATATGAGCAAAAACCCACGACCACCTCGATTTTTTTTTTTACAAAAACAACATTACAACAACAACATACATACATACAAACGTGTATACTGGTTAGAGAAAACGTGGCATCGAATCCCAGCTGAGCGAAAAAAATTTTTATTTTTTTTATATTGTTTTTTTAATTTTTTTTTAAATTTTTTTTTTTTTTTTTTTAACATACATATGTACGTAAATTTATAATTTTACAATGGGATGTTTTTATATATGTATGTTTTTTATATGTATGCACGTATTTCATATGGGATGAATGGTGATAAAAACTATTGTTATTGCATGACTACACGTTGTGAAGGCTATATAGGATTCGGCACGGCCGAATATAGCGCTCTTACTTGTTTTTACTCTAATTTATTGTTTTGTTGTACATCTGATGTTTACAGTTGATTGGATTTACATTTAAATTAAAGCAAGTTTTTCCTTATTCACCAAATTTTTAGGAATGAAATAAAACTTTGTGGGGACCAACAAAGCGGTCCGGATTTAGCTAGATTGTAAAAAACTGTAGTTGTACATGAAATATTTTTTAAAATAGTTTACGATTTGAATACAAAACAATACTTTTAATAGTCAGTCTCTCTGTCTGTTTGAACCAAATATGCTCACAAGCAAAAGGACAACTTTTTTAATTAAAATTGGTGTAAAACTACCTTGATACCTGGGTTAACATATAGGATACTTTTTTGTTGCGAGATAAGAACTCATTTTTGTCAGTAAATCCAAAAACATTTAACAAAATTTTATTTAAAACGTCATAAAAAGTTGCTTGGTAAAAAACCTAAATGGTATGTTTGTATGTTATCAATTAAATTTATAAAATATCGATGCCAGACGATCAAACAAACAAGAAGCACACATTGAAATTAAAATCTGATCGCATAAGAAATATTTAAAAAATTTTTACAAAGACGGACATGTCAAAAAATCTTTATATTTTTGAAAATGTATATAAATATATGTATGTATATGTACACGATTTTTCCAATTGTACGCACATTTGGACTATTAAATTGACCAAAAATAACGCAGTGCACCATATGCATTTTGATTTGAACGCCCATTTTCTATGTATGTACATACATAATTTTAATTGAATTTGGCGAAATTTTTTCTTTTTATTTCCTAATCTATTAATTTTTGACGGCCTTCAAGCTTGTGATCATGACTTGCCACATTTTAAACGATTAAAAATGTGTTGTTTGTAATAAAAAAAATAAATAAAAAAAGCACCAATAAAATTGTGCATATTAAATTTTATTTGTTATTTCCTATGAATGCAATTCTCTTGTATTTTATACAATATAAAACAAAAATTATTTATTTAAAATCATTTAATTGATAACTTAGTGAAAAGCAAGTCAAACGTTCATAATATGTATGTATATTATTGTTTATAATACTAAATACTATTATTGGTATTTATTATTTATTTTTAAATTTTACTGATAATCTGTATTACAACCTTGATTTTTCTTATAATTTTTTATAAATTTTTTGCTTTATTCTTTATCTTATCAGTTTTTTTTTCATGATAACTTTCTTTTTGCAATTTAACTTGGCAATTTAAGGTTACTGTCAATTCGATTTACTTGTTTTTAATCTAGTTAAACTAGGTCCATGTTAGTAACGCTAACTTTTATGTTTGTCTTTTTTTTGCATTTTGTGTGTTTGTCAATTTATCGAAGAAAAATTAATGAATTAATTAGCGGTCACGTTATCATACTGTATACATATAATAAAAATTTACTACGAACTTAAATCCAATAAAGTTTTATATAGTCCAATTTGGAAAAGATGGTCATAACTACATTTATTAAAAAACAATGACTATACGGTGCAAGCACAAGTAAAAATTAATCCGGAGTTTGTAAAGTCGGTTTGAATCTGACTAAAATATGAGTACAAAATACAACTGCTTCGGTGTTTTTACTAAAATTTATAAACGAAAATCGATTTTTGACTCTTTCTACAGAACCGAGAAAGTAAAAACACCATAAAAAAATCCATAATATTCGCTACTTCAAAATGGCGGTCAATAAATTTACTAATGTATGGGTTATATATGGTATTTCAAAATTTACCTCCCCAATATTGGTATCAAATGAAAAGGCTTGACCAGTAAAATACAGTTAACTATAAAAAGGTAAATATCCAATATGGCGTCCTAGATTAAGAGGCGAATGTGAGTTAAATATAATAGTTACGGGTTTGTCCTCTTTAACCTCCACAATATTGGTATCAAATGAAAGGGCTTGGCCAGTATAACACAGCAAACTATTAAAATAAGTGTAAAATTCAAGATGGCGTCTAAAAAAATGGTGAATTTTTTATTAATCCCATAATTATGTGTATCAAATGAAAGGGCCTGACTAGTAGAACACAGTTTAGTTTGTAAAAATTCAAAATGGAAGATAGCGTCGGGGAAAAAAATTGTATTTAACATGAAATCTAAGCTAAGCTACGATGTGGTTTTTATACAAATGTGTATGATGGTGAATGATTAAGGGTGGGGCATTTAAAAGTTTAAATTAAAAAATGCAATAAAATAAAAACGGTTTGAATATTTGTTTTTTTTGTTCCGGTTTGAAATAAAAATATTTTTATATTTATATGGCTGCCGCGGCTGACATCACAGTATCCCATTCGATAGGACCAACTTTCGAGCACTTTTTCGAGTGTATGTTGTTTTTATCTCTACAATGGCATCACGATTGTTGGCTCAATTGTCTCTGGTTTGTCTGCATAACAATTGGTTTTAACGGCGCCTCACAGAAAATAGTAAAACGGTGTCAAATCGCATCTTCTTAGCGGTCATTTCTGCTAATTAAACGGCCATCAAACGTTGTACGCAATAAGCCGATTGTGGCACCATCCTGTTAAAAACAACATCATTCACATCAATACCATAAAGAGCGAGCACAAAGAAATCAGTTATCATAGTGCGATAGGTGTCTCCATTGACAACAATGGTTGAGCAACGTTCACATTTTTAAAGAAATACGGGCCAATGATACCTCCGCTCTACAAGCCCCTTCAAAGTCACTCGTAAGGTTTTCTGAAGCTTAAATACTGCAATTTCCCTTATTAACGTAACCACCAAGATAAAAATTAACTTCATCCGAAAATAAGATTTTTTCGAATTGCAATTTCCGACCAATTGTCTTTGTTTTGGAAATAAATTTCTAATAAATCCCACGTTAATCAAACGTAAATCGTTTTATTTCGTTTAGCGGAGATAAAAAACTGAATTTTGTGATAGAACAGTATTCCCAGACTAGACCGCTGTTTTAAACTGAAACCGATAGATGGCTTTTTATTATCAGATTCGGCACGGTCGAGTAGTTCTCTTACTTGTTTGTTAATTATTTTAGTCCATGACTTGCCGTTTATTGACCGATTAATCTTAAAACTTCTTGCGAATAGACATACGCGTTCATAAATATTCCTAAGGCTGAAAATTTTTAACTTTTATGGTTTAAATATAAGAAATAACAGTTTTGAAGCGACTGTGCTGGATTTCAGTCGCGTTTAATTCCAAAATATTTCCACAAAACTGATACCTACCTACTTGTGTAGGCTTTTCTATAAGAATTTTAATCAACACGCGGACAGACAGACAGAAATTTCTCAGTCGACTTTCCTATTCATAAACTTTCAGAAAATATATACTTCATAGGGTCAAAAAGGAACACTGCAGAAATTACAAACGAAATGACAAAACGATATAAGTATGTATTTACATTTGTATGTATTGTATTGTATGTGGTGACAATACCACAGGTGAGTTGTATAAAAAATAATTATAAAGATTAAAATAGTAATCTTGGCTCTTTTAATAAGACAAATGTATCTGTCAGTTGTATGTACATACATATATTGTAGATATCTTAGCTTTATAAATTTATTTATTATAGTTGTTTTTAATAAACATATGTTTGCACGAGTACGTTTAAATGTAAAATTCCATTATCATAAAAATATTCAAATTAAAAAAAAGGAAAAACACTTGTTTAATTTTATTTATATACCTACCTAGGTTAATTTTATTGTTAAAATGTGTGTAAAATGTGTATTAGGGAGGTAAATTTTTTAAAGCTTTTGTAAATAAAACATTTTGTTTACTTTGGTCGAATTAAAGATAAAGAAATGAGATTTTTAACAACGGTTTCCGAATGAAATACTGTAAAAGTTATTTTTTTTTATTTGTTTTGTATTGTATTGCAGTTTATTTTTTTTTCTAATGCATATAAACTAGGGTGATCGATTATTCGACATTTTGAAGAAACCGGTTTTCAAATAGTTTGAAATTTAGAATTTAAGAAAAAACCGGTTGCTCTTTTGAAAATTTAGAAAAAACCGGTTAACCGGTCGAATACATAAAATATAATTCTTACTTATAACCATGACAGAGATACATATAAAGGTATAAACTAGTTTGTTTTATGGTTTAATTGCATTTTAAGTTGATACAAATTCAATGGCATTATTATAAAATGCTGTTATTTAAAATAAGAAAAATTATGTTACAAAGATGTTCTAATAATGAAAAATATTAAAAGTCACTGCTCACTGTAGTCAAATTTACCTTTTACTAACATTAACTTTGTAGGCAAGTTGTAATAATGACCCTTTGTGTGCCAAACTATTTTAGTATACAAGTCATATGTTATCAGATATATTAGTTAAGCTATGGGTAGTCTTTAGTACAAGTCGCTAGATTTCGTAGAAGCAAAATATTATAAAAATTAAAGATGAGATCAAAAAGTCTGGGAAAGTACAATAATTTGGTCAAAAAACTTAACTGAACAGCTGATCATCACAGTAAATTATAAGCGCAACAACGTATAAAATACCTGCTCTATTTAAGCCTTATTATTTTTCTTATTTTACATTTGTTTTTGAAACAACAAATAAATTTCTTACAATATTATGGAAGATTATTTAATTAATTTTCTGATTTTTGGAAATTTTTTGAGTAATAAATATTGTATGGAACGTTAGGTTACAAAGATAAATGAACATAAAACTAAAAATGAAAAAAACCGGCTTCTGTGAGTAAAAAAACCGGTGTATTCGACATTCGAAAAATTAACATTTGGAAAAAAACGCCTGCTGAAACAGTAAAAAACCGGGGTTTCCACCGGTTTTAAAACCGAGTCGATCACCCTAATATATACTATATTTAATTCAAGAAAAATTTTTAAAAGCTTTAGTTTTATTTATTTAGTTATTAATTGTGTTTTACTTTTTGTTGTATTTTTTAAGAGCATTATTTTTGATTGTATTTGTTATTCTTTAAAATTTGCAATAACTTCTTTACTTTTTGTAAAGAAGAAAAAAAATTAGATCTACAACACGGAATTCAATTATTTGCGAACTTTGTATGAGTATATTCGCACATATATGTACGCATGTATCTAGTTATACATACACATTTTTACGTCTTTTAATTTCTCCAATGTAGTACAAAGTCCACCAAACAATTTTCTGTTTAATTTTTATTTTTTATTTTTATTTATTTCTATCATTTTGTTCTAAAAATACTTAATATTTATAAAAGTGACAGTACTACATTAATAAATAATTTTTAAAAATATTGTAAAAAATTTAGTATGTATTGAAAATTTTTATAGAACAAAATAATTGTAGAAGAAATATGTATATGCGAACTTAAAATCACCTTGATTTTTGTTATTTTATTGTTTTTGAAAATTTTAAAAACAATTTCTTTAACAGCATACATTTTTTAAGTGCGCGTTAAAAACTATTTTAATAAAACTATTTTAATTTTTTAATCGAGTAACAAGAATAAATTTAAAATAAAACTTTTATATCAAATATTTGTATATTTATTACACAAGGAAACAATGTTTTTGTAGATTAATACTGAATGTTATTTGGAAGGCGACTTTTCGCGATATACCGTTATGTCCAAAATTAAGGCACTTCCACTACTCATATTGGAATAAACTTGTCAACAATATTATCCTTAAGTCGGGCTTACATTGGTTTTAAATTTTCCCAGAGATATCGGGTAAGTTGTGGCAGAAAATTTTTCGACTTTTTAAAACTTCTTAAAAAATATAGAACGACAAAAATCCCGTTAATAGGCAAATATGTTCCAAACAAAACGAGCTATATTTCGTTCAAATCGATCCACGTGAAAGTCATAAAAGTTTATAATTTTTTCTACTTTGAAGTTTTCAAATTGGAATTTTTTTTTTTACTTCAACAACAATTACTCAGAAATTTTTTTTTTGTGATTTTTAAAGTTTGATTGTTTTTCAAAGGTAACAATTACATCTAAAAGAATTTTGAGGAGTAAAGTAACTTAAAAACGCTAGCTGGTGGAGATATGATTTGGAATCAGCGACCTTAAATTAGTAAAAAATTGCAATAAAGTTCCAGTCAACACAAAAAAAGTTTAATTTTGTTCCCTTGTGTTATAACTTATAATGCATGTGTAGCACCTGGTTTCACCATAAACGGGTCTTTTACCTAGATTGCCAGATTAGCAAAATTTAGGTCGAATAAACCAATTGCTATAACAAGTACTGGACACTGTATTCGTCATAAAACTATTACCATTTGTATCCACATTTCATAATATCGCGTATATGCAAAGTTAAATTTCAAAGTTAGAAAAATTGTTTTTCCTTCTTCTTCTTTTATACCCGCCACCAAAAAAATGGTGGGGGTATATTCATTTTGTCATTCCGTTTGTAACACATCGAAATATCCATTTTAGACCCCATAAAGTATAGATATTCTGAATCAGGGTTTGATTTGATGACGATCTAGCTATGTCCGTCCGTCTGTTGAAAGCACGATAGAGGTCGCACCGAAAAAGCTAGGGAGCTCAAATGTTGCCAGAATCTTTCTTATAGACAAAGTTTGTTTGGTATTGAAAATGGGCTAAATCGGAATATTAGGAAGAGAGTTATAGCTCGTAATGCAAGAGTAGGTAAAAAACACCGTGTCCTTCGAACATCGAATAAAATGCAATAGTGTCCAAACGCATTAACGTACAGTCATGAAACTTCGAATATATATTTCTGGAGTCAAAGAAATATCCCTGCCCATCTACATGCTTACATCTATGCATTAGAAAAGTAGTTATAGATAAAAATGTACGAAAATTTATACCGCGCAGTATATTTTAAATTAAAAACCTAATAAAACGGACAAAATTAGATGTACGATTCTGAAATTTTGCTCACTTTGCTTTTTGGTGAGAGGCTTTTCTGTAACAGAAAATCAATGTGCCACGCCCACTTTTATGCCCACCTCTTATATAACGTTTTACCTCAAATTCATATAATTTCTCTATTAATAAAAATTTTGGAATAATAAAGGACTATATTGAAACATCTAAGTTGTACTCATTAGCAAAAATAACTTTGACACTCCTACTATAACGCCCACTATTCACGTTATCTACCGTTAATGAAATTTTAAAGCTCATAAAACCGACAAAATTAGAGGTATGATGATAAAATTTGCTACGTATATCCTTCTAGTCAATGTCATTACTGTGCCAAAAATTTAAGCTGACACGCCCACTTTAACGCCTACTTCCCATATAACGGTTTATCTTAAATTCATGTAATTTCCCTATTGACAAAGTTTCTGGGAAAATAAAGGACTATATTGAAATATCTAAGTTGAGGTATGTTCACATTAGGCAAATTTTTTATGAAATCGAAGTTACCATTAAAAAACAATTGATTTTGGCTCTATAAATTAATGTTTTTTAATTGCAAATCTTCTAAATTTCTAAATCCAATTGCAATATTAATTCATTGTAATAATTTTTGCTATAGGTGTGTTCATTTACTTTCCCAGTAAATACTTGCAACAGGAGAGTAAAAAGAAACTATGTAAAATTACTCTCACAAATATTAAAAAGTAAATTAAATTTTAAATTTTAAAAACAATCGCAAAATTCAAAGAAATGTTTTTGTAATACTTTGTTCTAGTTATTAATTTTTTTTTTTACTTCATTTGCACTATAAAAAGCTTGAGCAAAAATGGGCTGTGTATATATGCTCAGATGCAAATAAGGGACAACTGTAGTTTTTGACATTTCGATCGCCAATAATTTTATGTAAAAGAAAACTAAACTAACAAGAAATTTCTTTTAGTAACAATAAAACTAAAAAAATATATTTTGTTGAAAACAAAAAAAAAAATAAATATGTCTTTAAGAAATTCAGTAAGAAGTTGCTAGATTTCTTCAGTCGGTAACTCTGACAACACTGGCTGATATAAATATGTATTTCGGATTAAAAAAGGATGCCGCGATCTGCCGTAACATTGACATCAAATTTGCACAGGTTTAATCGTAAATATCCTTACTATCAATAAATTGTATTAAGGGTGGTAAAATTTTAAGGGCCGATGTTGAATGTGAGCCACACTTAAACGTCAAGTTTTTTTTCTGCTTTTCATTTGACATTTCTTAATTTCAGACTCACTCAATTTGAACCATGGAAAGATACAACACAATCAAGCAACGCGTTAAAGTTATTTAGGCTTATTATGAAAATGTACGTTCAAATCAAAATGCCCATCAATTGCACCTCTCACGCTCGTCGTTGATGAACATTATGCATAAAGACTTGAATTTACACGCTTACAAGGTGCATTTAACTCAAGAACTAAAGTCTCTTGACCATTCCAAACGTCGTCAATGGTCAAAAGCTAATGGATGAGATAATTCGGCACATTAACGGCATAGAACCTCAATTATGCCTCAGCGTCATCGAAAATTTGGACCATCGGATGGAGGCCGCGGCCATTGGCCGATATTTTGTTCCATACATAATTGAACCATACCAACTATATCATAATAAAAAGAAATGACAATAGTTTCCTAAATAATTTGTGTTTAATTCAACATCGGCCCTTAAAATGTAACCACCCTTTATTATTGTTTTTTATAATAACATTTTAATTAAATTAAGTTAGTAAATAGTTTTTCTAATCATATAAACGAAAAAAAATTTAAAACGTTTCGTCCTTTTCTCCACAACGTACCTTAAAATACTTTTTTACAAATTTATTTGCTGCTTTCACAATCCATAGGATTTTGTGTCAAAATTTTACATGTTTTGTTGCTGTAACAAAAACATATGTATATGTATATAATATATGTAAAATTCTTGGTCAAAGCGATCGTTCGGTTTCTAAAAACTGCACATTAATTTGTTATTATTGAAATATTTTTGATATACAGTAAATGCACTTTTAGATTGTATAAAAAATCACTCTCGGTAAAAAATCGATTGTGAACTTATTTGTAACGCAAGATCTCAGGAACCGTAAAAGCTATGAAGCTGAAACTTTTACCATGGGTTCAAGACGATCAATGTTTTTGTATTATTTTTAATTCTAATTTGATCATCTATGTATGTGGTAGTAGAACTATTTATTACACATATATGCACACGTGTACATATGTATGTATGTTTTAAAATATCCCCTTTCTCTATTTTTTAATGTAAACCTCTTTTTGGGTATATTATTATTTAGGATTTCATTATGTTTAAAAAAATGAGAAAAAGTTGTTAACGGTAGGAATCAATGTGTATATGATTTGTTGTTATTCTCATTTCTACTATTATTAATAAGTAAATACTATATAAGTATGTACTTACATAAGCTAACACTTAAGATAAATTATCAACTTGTCATAAATAACTTATGGCTTGTTGTTCATTTTGTATTTTGTTTATAGTCAACTGAGGTTAATATAGCAATCAAAACATATTCTTGTTTACACACTTAAAGAGTGAGCCAAAAAAAACTTATACTCTTGTTAAGTTAAATAAAACTTAAACCGTTCAATAAATTATTCAAATATTGTACAAATTAATTAAACATTTAAAAATATTGGCATATTACTCGGTATTTATAAATTTATCACCGTTTTTTTTCAAAAATCCTCCTATTAAAATTTTTATATTTGCTTCGGCTACCTTTAAGGACGTTGTGATCCACTTTCGTTTAAAATCAGACATGTCTTAGGATACATTTTCTGAGTTCTTTGTTTTTTTTTTACAAGAGCCTTTTTACAAGTTCTGAACAGTTGGCTTGATTTGCCTCCCGTGATACAAAATTTTTGTTTTAATACTGCTACGGGCCTTTTTTCCAAATTGGCATTATGTCAAATCTGGCCAGATATATGAAAGGGTGATCTATGCTGTTTTAATAAAGGTAAAAGACTTTTTTGAAAAAACGAATTAACAATATTTCTGTGTTTATCACGCCTGAAGTCGCAAATAATTGGTTTCTTTTGTCAGAACTGCAAATGGCTTGCAAGACAAGTAACTTCTTAGGGAATTTTATTAGTCCCGTATTGTTTTCGTCCATCAGCCACACAAAAATCTTGACCCGGAAGTTGTGAAAAGTCTGCGCACAAAATACAAAGAGCATTTAACTTTACGAGCTGCTTTTCTGATAGAAGTGATCTTCGAAAGAGTTCGACTTTGTTTGCCTTACCAATATCTGTTAAAGAAAGTACCAAACTGTTTTCCCGAATTTTCTCCTTTCTATCCTGTTATGAATGTTTATTTTTACTAAATTATTTAATTTTGTATATCTGGTGATATTCATATTACAAATTAGCTCTATAATTAGGAAAATATATATTTTTCGGCATTTTCCGCCTTTTTTGTACCTATTTTGTCACCCTAAAAGTTTCAAAAATTTTCATCCTAATAAAGGGTGGTTAATTTTTAAAGGCCGATGTTGATTTTGAATAAAACACAAATTATTTAGGAAATTATTGTCATTTCTTTTTATTATGATATAGTTGGTATGGTTCAATTATGTACACGCAAAGAAAAACCATGGTTACGACATGATCACGACGGTCATATTATTTTTTCTAAAACAATATTTGGTTGTCGAAAACAAGTAATAGTTATTATACCCTTCACCTGTGGTGTACAAGGGTATATATAGCTTTGTCATTCCGTTTGTAATTTCTACAATTTTCATTTCCGACCCCATAAAGTATATATTTTCTGAAAGCTCATGAATAGAGGAGTCGATTAAGCCCTGACCGTCTGTCCGTCTGTCCGTGTGTTGGTTGAAATCAACTTTTAGAAGCAACTATATGTTCCTCAGATCTATATATGGTATCAATCTCTTGGAAATATCCAGGAATGAATCGCTATTGAAATTCAGCACAATCGCCCCATAACTTTCTGAGATATGAGCAAAAAACCACGACCACCTCGTTTTTTTTCACAATTACAACAACAACATGCATACATACATACATGTAAAAAACATACCAAACAAAAAAAAATTACAAAAAAAAAAATATTAAAATTAAGAAAAAAATAATAAAAAAAACTACAAAAAAAAAATTTTTTAAAAATTTTTTAAAAATTTTTCTAAAAAAATTTAAAAAAAAATATAAAAAAAAATAATAAAATATAAATAATATATTAAATAAAATAAAATAAAATTTTTTTGGCTCAGCTGGGATTCGATGCCACATATATTCTAACGTGTACGTATGCACGTATTTTATATGGGATGAATGGTGATACAAACAATTGTTATTGCATGACTACACGTTGTGAAGGGTATATAAGATTCGGCACGGCCGAATATAGCACTGTTACTTGTTTTTGTTTCATTTCATCATATATTTTGTCACGATAATCAAGCATTTGTTTGAATTGTATCATTTAATGTTTACTTTTCGTAAAAATTTCAAAATGGTTATCTTTAAAAAATAGTATGATTTAAAAAAAAATAATTTGACAAAAATAACATTATATTCAAAAGCATTAAAAACTACAAACAATCATTAAATAATAAGTGAGACAACAGTATGATTACAAAATAATCAAGCTATGATTTTTTTTAATAATAATTTGATTTCAGTTGTTCTTCTTCTTACTGAATAAATTTTTATTATTTTAAAAGTTTGAGATGTCAAAAAAAGGAACAAAAATTTTAAAAAATTAAAGAAAATTTTAAAATAATAAACGAGAAAATATAAAACAAGTAAGAGCGCTATATTCGGCCGTGCCGAATCTTATATACCCTTCACAACGTGAATTCATGCAATAACAGTGGTTTGTGTCACCATTTATCCCATATGAAATACGTACATACATATAAAAACATACATATATAAAAACGTCCCATTGTAAAATTATAAATTCACGTATGAATGTTAAAAAAAACAAAAAAAAAAAAAAAAACACAGTGAAAAAGGGTATATATAGGTTTGTCATTCCGTGTGAAATTTCTACAATTTTGATTTCCGACCCCATAAAGTATATATTTTCTGAAAGCTTATGAATAGGGGAGTCGATTAAGCGCTGTCAGTCTGTCCGTCTGTCCGTCTGACCGTCTGTCCGTGTGTATGTTGAAATCAACTTTTTGAAGCCCCCCGACATCGCTTGGACTCGGGTGAGGTATTAAAATATCAGAAATATTCGGGAGTAGATCGCTATTGAAAATCAGAAACATCGGTACATAAACAACTGAGATATGAGCAAAAACCCACGACCACCTCGATTTTTTTTTCACAAAAGCAACATTACAACAACAACATACATACAAACGTGTATACTGGTTAGAAAAAACGTGGCATCGAATCCCAGCTGAGCCAAAAAAATTTTTTTTTAAATTTTTTTTTTATTTTTTTTTTATTTTTTTTTATTTTTTTTTTTATTTTTTATATAATATATTATTTATATTTTTATTATTTTTTTTTTAATTTTTTTTTTTTAATTTTTTTTTTTCAATTTTTTTTTTTATTTTTTTTTTGTTTTATATATATTATAAACATAATAATTTTTAAAAAAATTTTTTTTTTTAAAAAAAATTTTTTTTTTTTAAATTTTTTTTAAAATTTTTTTTTTAAATTTTTTTAAAATTTTTTTTTTAAATTTTTTTAAAATTTTTTTTTTTTTTTTGTTTTTTTTAACATTCATACGTGAATTTATAATTTTACAATGGGACGTTTTTATATATGTATGTTTTTATATGTATGTACGTATTTCATATGGGATAAATGGTGACACAAACCACTGTTATTGCATGAATTCACGTTGTGAAGGGTATATAAGATTCGGCACGGCCGAATATAGCGCTCTTACTTGTTTTTTTTTTAATTTTTTTTTTAATATTTTTTTTTTATTTTTTTTGTTTTATATTTATTATATATATTTTAAATATTTTTTAAATTTTTTTTTTAATTTTTTTTTTTAATTTTTTTTTAAATTTTTTTTAAAAATTTTTTTTTTTAATTTTTTTTTTTTTTTTTTTTTTTAACATACATATGTACGTAAATTTATAATTTTACAATGGGATGTTTTTATATATGTATGTACGTATATCATATGGAATGGTGATACAAACTACTGTTATTGCATGACTACACGTTGTGAAGGGTATATAAGATTCGGCACGGCCGAATATAGCGCTCTTACTTGTTCACTGTGTGAAGGGTATAAAAATATTGGTAAAAAAATTGCAATTAAATTGGTGAGTACAAGCAATATGTGTATGTTACAGCAAAAGACAATAATTTGCCCTAAAAAAGCAAAGATTGTCGATTTCAATTGTAGTCATATATATGATTATTGAATGATGCTTAAATTAAACATAATAATGATAACTGGTAACCATTATTATTTTAAACATAATCATACAATTCAATCATAGTATGTTGCTCTTCGATTATGGTTACCACAACCATATTTTTTCTTTGCATATATGCATATATGCGAGGTTGACTGCTTTTTTAACACACTATCGCGTAAAACAGCAATGTTTTCCGTTCAACGAACTAAGAAAGCATTCACAGATGTTTTCACATTTAAAACAGACATGTTTTGCTGAAATTAAAATATTTTTTATTATTCTCCCGATTGTGGACGAATTTGAACGATTATGTTGTTATGTTGCACGAAATGCATTTTGATTTGAACGCCTATTTTCATAATAAGCCTGAATAACTTTAACGCGTTTTTTGATTGTGTATCTTTCCATGGTTCAAATTAAGTTAGTCTGAAATTGAGAAATGTCAAATGAAATGCAGAAAAAAACTTGGCGTTTAGGTTTGTTTCACATTCAACATCGGCACTTAAAATTTAACCACCCTTTATTTGGTCATATCTATAAGAAAATAATAATTACACGCAAAGAAAAAATATAGTTGTGGTAACCATAATCGAAGAGCAACATACTATGATTGAATTGTATGATTATGTTTAAAATAATAATGGTTACCAGTTATCATTATTATGTTTAATTTAATCATCATTCAATAATCATATATATGACTACAATTGAAATCGACAATCTTTGCTTTTTTACGGCAAATTATTGTCTTTTGCTATAAAATACACATATTGATTGTACTCACCAATTTAATTGCAATTTTTATACCAATATTTTTTTAAATTTTTTCGTTTATTTTTAAATTTTCTTTAATTTTTCAAAATTTTTGTTCCTTTTTTTGACATCTCAAATTTTTAAAATAATAAAAATTAATTCAGCAAGAAGAAGAACAGTTGAAATCAAATTATTGTTAAAAAATCATAGCTTGATTAATTTGTAATCATACTGTTGTCTCACCTATTATTTAATGATTATTTTTAATTTTTAATGATTTCGAATATAATGTTATTTTTGTCGTCATCATTTTTTTAAATCATACTATTTTTAAATGATAACCATTTTGAATTTTTTACGAAAATTAAACATTAAATGATACAATTCAAACAAATGCTTGATTATCGTGACAAAATATATGATGAAATGAAACAATAATAACTATTACTTGTTTTCGACAACCAAATATTGTTTTAGAAAAAATAATATGACCGTCGTAACCATGGTTTTTCTTTGCGTGTATCAAATTATTTCCTGTTATAAAATAAGAAAAATTTTTTTTACAAAAGTACCAAAAAGAGGGAAAATTATGCATGCAAATTTGAAAAATGTTTCGAAATTCTATTAATATTTTTTCCCCGATTAATTAGTACAATTAAAAATATTTTTCCCAGTTTTATGTCTTTGGATGTTACATAGGGTACCAAAAAAGTGCCAAATTATAGTTTTTAACCTTTTTTCCCCTTAAATATTAATAATTAAAAATGTATAGACACCTGTCAGCTTTTTTTGTGTGTAAATTACAATAGCTTTTCAAGTTAATTTGTATAATTTTTAGTTTAGCAAATATAAGGTAGCCGATTGTACCCTCTTAAAGTACGAATTTCCAAAATTCAATGCTAGGCGAAGATATACATCGAAGGAGGAATCCATTGTCTAAATTTCATGTCTCTAGCTTTTTGCGTTTTGGTTGTGCGATGATGAGACAGTTAGTCAGTCAGTCACTTTACTCTTTTATATATCGATCGTGACAAGTAAAAAAGTTCTTAAAAACTAAGTTTTCGGTGATTTCACATATACACCTCGACACAAAAATTGTTTGCATTTGTGTCAAAAATAGCAGTTTTACAAGCAAAAAACGTTTTTACCTTCTCCTGCAGAGTTACAATTATTTGAGTAGAGCCTTTCTACTTGTGACCAACCATATATAGATTCGCAATCATTTGTTAATAAGTATTACACATGCATATGTACTTATACATACGAGTACATGCATATGTATGAATTTAATATTATATTACACTGTGTATGTACATATGTTCATTAGTTTGTTATTGTTTACTTTTACAATCATAGTTATTTAATATTTTTTATTTATAAATAAACCTTATAGAGATTACATAAAACATATGTACTTTTAAAAATCCTGCTAATTATTAAACCTTTTGATAAACAATAAGAAAAAGAACGCTAATAACTAAGCAGAGCAATTACGAACTTATTGTGGCTTCTATATAAAAAGTGAAATAATGGCGTCCAGATTGATGCTAATTGAAATTTAATATAGTCTGTGACAATAAATCTAATATTTATGGCTTCTGAGAGTTAATTATATTTTGTACTAAAGTATTACTATTAAAAATCAATTTCCTTAAAAGAAATCCGAATTTTTCTGCATACATAATACATATTGTTACGTTTATGCTTTTTATAAACGTTTCATTTTCTTTTGTATTGCAAATAATAAAACTTTAAAAGGTTATAAAATTTAGTGCATTTTATTAATTTTTAGTACAATAAATTAAATTTATACAGTTATTTATTTAGTTATTTTTTCACTTATTGTTATAAACTTTTATTAAGTATTAAAGTCAATTTGATAATTAAATTGTTTTTGAATAACTCCTAAGCACTTGAATATATAAAAATCCCTTATTTAACTGACCTTAAGAAGATTTTGTTTTCAGTCCGATCAAAATTGTTCTTAATTTATGATGAAATGTATCAGTAGTACCGCCTTATTTCGGGCTCATAAAAAAATACGAGCCATCAATATATAGATTTTAAACTTTAATTCCACCTTTTTCAAATCAAGTTGAGATTTTTCAAATCTAGTATAATATTGCACAAAAAATCAAGTTCAGCATTTTTTAAAACAAAATATATGGAATTTGACAATTCTTTGGACTGAAATCTCTTTTTATACCCTTCACCTATGGTGCACAATGGTATATATAGCTTTGTCATTCCGTTTGTAAAATCTACAATTTTCATTTCCGACCCGATAAAGTATATATTTTCTGAAAGCTTATGAATAGAGGAGTCGATTAAGCCCTGACCGTCTGTCCGTATGTTGGTTGAAATCAACTTTTAGAAGCAACTATATGTTCCTCAGATCTCTATATGGTATCAATCTCTTGGAAATATCCAGGAATGAATCGCTATTAAAATTCAGCACAATCGTCCCATAACTTTCTGATATATGAGCAAAAAACCACGGCCACCTCGTTTCTTTTCACAATTACAACAACAACCTACATACATACTGGTTAAAGTGAACGTTGCATCGAATTCCAGCTGAGCCAAAAAAATTTTATTTATTTAATATATTATTTATATTTTATTATTATACCCTTCACACAGTGAAAAAGGGTATATATAGGTTTGTCATTCCGTGTGAAATTTCTACAATTTTCATTTCCGACCCCATAAAGTATATATTTTCTGAAAGCTTATGAATAGGGGAGTCGATTAAGCTCTGTCAGTCTGTCCGTGTGTATTTTTGAAGCCCCCCCGACATCGCTTGGACCCGAGTGAGGTATTAAAATATCAGAAATATTCGGGAGTAGATCGGTATTGAAAATCAGAAACATCGGTACATAAACAACTGAGATATGAGCAAAAACTCACGACCACCTCGATTTTTTTTCACAAAAACAACATTACAACAACAACATACATACATACAAACGTGTATACTGGTTAGAGAAAACGTGAAATCGAATCCCAGCTGAGCCAAAAAAAATTTTTTTTTAGTTTTTTAAAAATTTTTTTTTTTATTTTTTATTTAATATATTATTTATATTTTTATTATTATTTTTTTTTAATTTTTTTTTTTTATTTTTTTTGTTTGTTTTATATTTATTATATATATTTTATTTATTTTTTTAATTTTTTTTTAAATTTTTTTTTAAATTTTTTTTTTTAATTTTTTTTTTTATTTTTTTTTTTGTTTTTTTAACATACATACGTGAGTTTGTAATTTTACAGTGGGATGTTTTTATATATGTATGTACGTATTTCATATGGGATGAATGGTGATACAAACTACTGTTGTTGCACGACTACAAGTTGTGAAGGGTATATAAGATTCGGCACGGCCGAATATAGCGCTCTTACTTGTTATACCCTTCACACAGTGAAAAAGGGTATATATAGGTTTGTCATTCCGTGTGAAATTTCTACAATTTTCATTTCCGACACCATAAAGTATATATTTTCTGAAAGCTTATGAATAGGGGAGTCGATTAAGCTCTGTCAGTCTGTCCGTCTGTCCGTGTGTATGTTGAAATCAACTTTTTGAAGCCCCCCGACATAGGTTGGACCCGGGTAAGGTATTAAAATATCAGAAATATTCGGGAGTAGTTTGGTATTGAAAATCAGAAACATCGGTACATAAACAACTGAGATATGAGCAAAAACCCACGACCACCTCGATTTTTTTTCGACAAAAACAACATTACAACAACAACATACATACATACATACAAACGTGTATACTGGTTAGAGAAAACGTGGCATCGAATCCCAACTGAGCCAAAAAAAATTTTTTTTTAGTTTTTTAAAAATTTTTTTAAAATTTTTTTTTTTATTTTTTTTTTTATTTTTTATTTAATATATTATTATTATTTTTTTTTTAATTTTTTTTATTTTTTTTTTATTTTTTTTTACATTTTTTTTTTATTTTTTTTTTGTTTTATATATGTATATTATATATATAATAATTTTTTTTTAAATTTTTTTTAAAATTTTTTTTTTTCGTTTTTTTAACATACATACGTGTACGTATTTCATATGGGATGAATGGTGATACAAGCAACTGTTATTGCATGACTACACGTTGTGAAGGGTATATAAGATTCGGCATGGCCGAATATAGCACTCTTACTTGTTTTTTTTTTATATTTTTTTTAAAAATTTTTAAAATTTTTTTTTTAATTTTTTTTTTTTGTAATTGTTTTTATTTTTAATATATTTTTTTTTGGTATGTTTTTTTACAGGTACATATGTACGTATTTTATATGAGACGAATGGTGATACAAACAATTGTTATTGCATGACTACACGTTGTGAAGGGTATATAAGATTCGACACGGCCGAATATAGCAATGTTACTTGTTTTTTTTTTATTTTTTATTTAATATATTATTTATATTTTTATTACTATTTTTTTTTTTTGTTTTATATTTATTATATATGGGCTAATCCGAAAATTTTTAAACCAAAGACAGAAATTTAAAGTTGCCCAAAATCCAAATGTTTGTTAATAGAATAATAGGATACATATTCCAGCTCCAAAATATATAAGCAATACGGTTTTACAGTGGTTTGTTTGGCCTTGTCAGAGGCTAACCTTAACGTACCTCTTGCTTTCATTTATTTTTGTAAAAAGAGCGTATTTTTCATGGTAAAAAAAGTGAGCAAAACAGTCGTTTCAGTATTTAGCGTTTAGCAAAACTTTAATTTGCTTAATTTTCTTTTATTTGCGATACAAATCATATTTGTAAGTTATCTAATATTTATTAACAATCGGAACTAAAAATGGGTACACTGTGTGTAACGTCCGTAACTGAAAATAGGGGTTTTTAAGTTTAACAGAATGAATTTTAATAATTTTGTTTTCCAAACTAGCTTTATAAACAGAGTTTTTTATGCACTTAAATCTGATGGAAAAAAAGAAATACCTTTATTACACTTTTTTTTTTAAATATAAATGACAATGTGTGTAACGTCCGTAACGGCATGAAAATACTCAAAAATTGTATTTTCATATTATGATGTGGAAGTAAGTGTTTATAATGGATTTTCATCTACTGAATCTGAATCTGGGTTTAAAATTGCTCTAGGTTGTCGAGAACCCAAAAAACTTTACCTCAAATTAACCAAAAGTGTGTTTAAATAATATGCGATCCACCAATCTGCAACTTAAATTCAGATGAATTTCTAATTCTTCTGAAACCTAAAATAATTCCTAAAAATCAATAATTAGTAATTAATAACCATGTTGTAAACCGCAATCCCGATGTCCCCCTTCAAATATTTTGCGGTACGCCCATGCATGCAATGTTTACGTACTGGATTTTCCGTTAGAAATTAAGAATTTTTTTGCTACTTTGATTGGAAAAGGAGCGGTGGACGGTGTTGGCGCTATTGTTAAGCGAAAAGTTTGGCAACTAGTAAAAGCCCAAAATATCATCTTAAAAAATGCTGGAGATTTTCACAAATTAGCAAAAAAATATAAATGGCGTTTTCCTAATTTACGTTGGTAAAAATTATGTCAAAACTGTATCTGATGAAATATCAAAAACATAAATAAATGTAAAGAATAGTCCAGCTCTCAAATCATATCATTATTTTTCGGACTTTTCCAACGAAAATACTATAAAAGTAGCTCGAACAGCTGGGTCTATTAAGCATAAGATACAATGTTAATACAGTTATATAAACAAATAAATAAATGGATATAAACTAATATAAGAGTAATGAAATATTCTATAATTTTTTTGTAACTAATAAATTAATAATTGCAATGCTAAAAAGATTTTTACATACATGAATGTTTTTTATATACACAATTTGGTTTAATGGAAAAAGTGTAACGTCCGTAACGTAACGTCCGTAACAGACAAAAATTAAGATTTTTGTTTAACGGGACTACTTAGACTTCTTTTCTAAGCAGGATTGATATCGTCATATATTCCAATTAATTTGTTGTATATGGAATTTTTTTGTTTATTATGCAAAATTAGCTAAAAAATGTTTAAATGCACATAAGCCTCAAAATCGACTTCCATTTTTTGTAACGTCCGTAACGGAACTTTAAGCTAGCATAACTTTTTTTCAAAAACAGTTAACCTTTAAATTTAAAAGTTTTAAAGCACTCCCAAAGACCTGCATTTTGAAAAAAAATTTCATGAAAATATTCCAACGTGAACGCCAGCCGTGTCAATCTTAACAAGCAAATTTGCGTGCGAATGTAACGTCCGTAACGCAGGATTAGCCTATATGTATATTTTAATTATTTTTTAAAAATTTTTTTTTTTTAATTATTTTTTTAA
Organism: Phyto melanocephala; assembly: GCA_941918925.1. Classification (NCBI taxonomy): domain Eukaryota; kingdom Metazoa; phylum Arthropoda; class Insecta; order Diptera; family Rhinophoridae; genus Phyto; species Phyto melanocephala. The sequence continues at coordinate 123,049,743 of OW799233.1, read as the reverse complement.
TTTTTTTTTTATTTTATTTTGTTAACATACATACGTAAATTTATAATTTTACAATGGGATGTTTTTATATATGTATTTTTTTATATGTATGTACGTAATTCATATGGGATGAATGGTGATACAAACTATTGTTATTGCATGACTACACGTTGTGAAGGGTATATAAGATTCGGCACGGCCGATTATAGCGCTTTTACTTGTTACTACTATAATTTAAACTTTTCAGCCATAGAATAATTTATAGGTACCTGTGTTACTATTTATATATGTAATAATCCTATAGAGATATTCGTGAAAAATGTTAGATAAATCGAGCTCTAATCGGTAAAGTTATAGGCAAACATTTTCATTTTCACAAAAAAAACCAAACACATTCACAAAAAAACTAATTTTTTCAGCTTTTAGAAAACCAAAAGAGTCAATATTGGCATCATCCGAAAGGACTTGACTAGCGCAATATAAGCATTATAAAAAAATTAAAAATCATGATGGACACCACTTTAAAATGGCGGACAATAAATTTATATATGGGTCAAATCTGGTATTTTAAAATATAACTTCTTGAATTCTTTCAATATTGGTATTAAATAAGAGGGCTTGACCAGTGGAATACAGTAAATTATTGAAAAATGTAAAATCTAAGATGGCGTCTAAAACAAAATGGCGGAGCAAATTTTTTTAACCCCATCAAAATGGGTATCAAATGAATGGGCTTGACTAGTAGAATACAGATAACTTCGTAAATATTTAAAAAATCGCGTAAAACATGAAATATAGATTAAGCTACGATGTGGAAGATTCGGCACGGCCGAATATAGCACTATTACTTGTTTTTATATGAAGTTTGACAATTTTTTGGAATGAATTTTTTCACGTTCAGACTCAGCAATTGACTAGCCCAAGTTTCGTTCTCTTTTGCTTACTATACTCTTCACACAGTGAAAAACGGTATATATAGGTTTGTCATTCCGTTTGAAATTTCTACAATTATCTACACATACATACAAACGTGGTATAAAGGTTAGATAGAGCCAAATTTTTTTTTTTTTATTTTATATATTATTCAAATTTTTATTGTTTTATTTTTAATTTGTCTCTTAATTTATTTTTTTTTACTATTATCACAATGGACCGTATTGGTCTCTGGGTGAGGGTGTGAAGGTTACTTTCACGCCGGCCTTACTTACCTTATTTTTTTTTAACACAAAAGTAAACAAAATTTATAATATTACAATGGGATGTTTTTATATATGTATGTTTTTTATATGTATGTACGTATTTCATATGAGATAAATGGTGATATAAACAATTGTTTTTGCATGACTACACGTTGTGAAGGGTATATAAGATTCGGCATGGCCGAATATAGTACTCTTGTTTGTTTTTATTTCTTTTTTGTTTTTGGTTTCTCAACAAAAACTTGCTCGTACTTGCCGAGTACCGGCAAGTGTGTACTCAAATATGAGCAAGTTTCTTCCTCCTAACCCGACCTTACCCCTTTTGACTATAAACACAAGACTTGCGCAAGTGACTTGCCTAGTCAGAAAGGGGTGTAAGTAGCATTAAACAACAATTACTTCTTTAAATTAAATTCGATTATATTTTTAGTTTTTATTATATTTTATTATTTTTTTTTAGGAATCAACCTTCTTTTAACTTTAATACCCTGTTCAGACAGATATTTATACTCAATTTATCTGACTCCATTAGCATTTGATAGCTGTAAAAATACGATGTGTTTATACCAAATCAAATAATGTTTTTCCTGTTAATAAAATATATACATATACAATACATGACTTTATTTAAACATTTTTTTTAAATTTTTATCAAACATTTTCCATTTTCTTAATTTTTATTTTTTGTATATTTATTTGTTTGACATTAGAAATGCCACCTATAGAATTTTCTTCTCACTGAACATACTTATCAAGAGTTGTATTTCGAGTTTTATACAATAAATGAAACAATTAAGTATATATTGCTCAATTTAAAAATTATTTTTAGTATGGTAAATTGAGCTCAATAAGGCATTTAATTGCGATAATATTATAAATTGACAATTAAGGCGCGTGTGTGAACATAGTATTAGTTTATTTCTTATAATCAGAAGTCGTTTAAGAAAAAGTCACTTATAACATCAACATTTTCAATAATATTTGCTATTGCCATTTTGGATAACATTTTATATTTTTTGCAGAACGTTCAAAAAAGCAAACTCTGCGTAGTTGTTAAGCAGCTGCAATGCATCTGCAACAGCTGATCGTGCATCAGCAACTACATTTGGCATTACTGCCGCAGTGATGCACAAATATGCAGCATTTACGAACGTACCTTTATATGGAGCTTGACATACTATAGTGAGACAAAAAAAATAGTCAGCTGTGCTAGCACCTCTACCTGTAAAAATGTACCGAAACAAAGCTTAATATTACTTAAAACCTCAGAGTCCTTGAATATCATTAGGACAAGTAAAAAATTTCGTCTTCAGAGATCTTACTAGTGGTCGAACTTGGGCTAACTGGGAAATTTCTTTCTCTTTACTTTATTTACACACGCATACATAAACATAAACTTTTTGTTTGTTTGTTTGTTATCATAAAATTTGTGTTTTTATTTTTTATAAGACAGAACAAAGATAAGAAAAAAAAAACGATTTGCCCCCGAAAAAATTAATGTTATGACGTTGTTATTGCTTGTTTGTGTTCATCTTATATTTCTCACGTAGAATTTAATTATATAATTTAATGAATAAAACAAAAAATTTTAAATAATAATTATGTATTCTTAGCAAATTCAAATGTATACGCACCCTTTTCTAAAATAAATTTTAAATGGTGAACTTTATGCCAACAGGCCAGCAATCGGATAGCAAAAGTTTACTCAATCACGTATATTTTATTGTAAAAACCATTGAATATATATGTATTAATTTATGCACTTTGTTGATATTTTGTATATAGAGTAAAAACTTGCAAATATCTATAGAACACCCTGTTTTCTTTGATTTTTTTATTATGCTCCCACTAAGTATGCTTCTTAAGATTTTTATTTGAATTTTGCACGCACTTATAATAAAATATATAATTAGTAATATTTCTTTCAATTATATTTACTATATTATATATATTTTTTTTAATTTATTAAAAAACCTTTTATCACCGCGCCGCTACAGAACTTTACCGTTTAATTAACAAAATCGAATTAGCAAAGAATAGACAAGTTTATTTTTTTATTTATGTTCTCTATTGTATCCACTGTGTATTTATAAGGTCTCACACTTCTCGTATGACGTTTTTATATACATTTTTAAATGAAGTTTCACCAACTAATTACATTCTAAAAATTTTTTTTATATTAAGTTTGACATTTTTACTGTACATAAAAATATTAAGATAGCATATTAAAAGTATCTTATTAATAAATACACCAAATTTTGTATCAAGACAACAAGTAAAAATTATTTGCTGCCAGACTAATGAACTATAAATATTAGTTTAGTGGTAACGCTAAGAGAAACTTGGGAAAGAACAGGAAAAATAGGAAAAACTTTGTATAATTTTTTCTTTTGTTTATATTTTATTATTCAAGAAGTTGCCATTGTTTTTTCAGACGCTTACTTCCTACTAACCATGCTAACGTACTTTAAATGTAAGTCAAAATATATACAAAATTTAAACATTTTATTTATTTATTTATGACGTACTTTAAATTTAAGTTACAATATATACAAAATTTAAACATTTTATTTATTTATTTTTGTTAATGGTAACCTAGCCTTTAGGCCTTAATCGGTTAAAAACTTTTATCATTTTAAGAGAAAGGAAAAAAATTAACAAAAATTTATTTTATATAGAAAAATATGTATAAAAAATTAAATTAAAATTTTAGAATAATATTGAAACAAATTGTATCAATTTATTTGAATATAATAAAATTAAATTAATATTTAAATATATGTATACATTATTGTTTATATTTAGGAATGATAGTCTGAGTTTACATTAAAAATATTTTCTTGCAGAAAATTTTTCTTTTTTTCTTAATTGTGTGCGAGAATAACAGAGACATAAAAATTACTTTTCATACCTACTTGCTTAAAAGGCGAATTCAAATCTAAGGTAGTGTTGATAGCAAAACTGATATACATTTTTCGTTGCATCAATAATGGCTGAATTGTCAAAAGTAAGTTGTTTCTAGTACATCGGCAAAACTAAAGCAACAGTAAAAAACCATTTTGTTTATTTTATTTTGTGTTTGTGTTGCATAGAATTACCACCAACTGATAATTTAATTCGCTCTGCTTACCTATATTTGAAATTCGTTTTGTTTTATTCAATGCAAGTTTTTATGGTTAAAATTATCAGCCCAGCTAATAGGGAACGCTATTGTCAAAAAATAATTGTTTATATTTTTATAAGTGGTATTTGACGTTGTATATACCTGCAAGAATATGATGTTAGACGCGTATGTAAAAAATAAGACTTCTGCAATCAATATTTTCGGTGTAAACGTAAGTTTAAATGAGAAAAATAAAACTTTTTTAAAGAAAACTTTTTTAATGTACACAGACATTTTCTTAAGTGCAATGCATCCATTTATTATGTTAATTCAATTATTAAATAAAAAATGGGTAAATATATATATATTAAAAAACCACCTAAAATTATATTGAAAACTAACTTCCAAATTATATATTTAGATTGATAGAAAATTATCATCTCTTATTAACAACTTTATTCTTAATATAATAAATATGATAATTCATGTGTCTATTTACACTGCTTATATAAAAAGGTATAATTAAAAAACCTATAGCTGAAATAAACTTTTTCTCTAACATTTTCTTGCACTTGTCATTGCATTGTTTTGTTTGGGGTTGTTTATTTTAGTCAATCTGGCAGCAATGCGATAATGCAGCATTGAAAAAGAAAGACAGACAAAAGAAGGTATGAGATGAATGAATGAGTGATTTTTTTTTCAACTCATCACGTTTTTAATATTTTAATAATTAAAATACGACACAAACGTACTTAACTTTATGAAAAACATTTAATTTACAAAAATTTATTGCAGTTTAATTAAATCTAAACATATGTACTTAATAAAGTTTATAAACAACGAATACGATAAAAAAAATTTATAGTCACTAAATTAAGTAGAATATTTTTAAAAATGTGTGCTTCAGCTTCTCTAGATAATGGTATATCATCTCATTCAAACTCGGAGAGTATTGATATAAATGAAGAAAATACAGAGGAAAACGAACCAATACCGGCTATAACATCGCTTGAGGAAATCTTGGAGAATTATGGACCCAATTTTAAATTATTGCAGTGCAATGCACAAGTTTCTGAACTATTAACTATTATAAGAGATAAGTACGTACACTAATTAAGATAACAAATTTTGTATTATGTCCAGTGCTTAAAGTTTAGATAAGTTGGCCAACCTCTTTTGGTTATTGATAACATTTGCTATTATCATAAATTATAAAGCAATTGTTTAATTTACGTTTTCACCCAAAATTGTTAAAACTTTGTTGATAGATGAAAAGTTTGATCATAAGTTTGATCAAACCTTAACCCTAGATTTGATGACGAATTTTTCCTTGACTTTTTTTATAAATTAAAATAATTTTTTCCTACAAAATCGATCTTATTGGACTTTGTAATCTTCTATATATTAAAACTGTTCATAGCAAAAGCAACTCAGAAACTAACGCTTTACAAAGTGTAAGCGTGATTGACGAATCGACGAACGTTCGTACGCTAGGGTTTGATGTCTTTTGTATTTTTGATTGCTAAATAACGGCGTGTAGACAATTTATTTCCCTAAAAGTTTTGAGAACAAATTTTAAATTAATTGAAAAACTTATTTGAACTAAGGCATATTTATTCATCAGGTACTCTTGATCCGTCAGCTGATTTTTTTTTCTTCACTTATTTTATTTTCAGCTGTCAAAATGCATAAATAAAAAACAAATTTCTCTCTTTTCTAATTTGTTTCAAATGTCAAACTTCATACATAAAAAATATAAACAAAAAAATTCTCTCCGAACTGCAATTACCTGATGAATAAATATGCCTTGATTTGAATAAAGAATCTAAAGAAATGATTTGTAAAATATCTCATTGCCTAAAAAATATATTTTTTTTATAAAACCTTAATTATTTATAAAAAAAAATAATGAAATAAAATAATTGTCATAATATTTTTATTTTATAAATTCTGTTAGAAATTTAAAAAAAAACTTTATTTTTGAAATATTTTATAAAAAAATTTTAACTTATTTATATTGCTTTTTTTAGAAATACTTCACGTAGCGATTTTAAATTTTATGCAGATCGCTTAATACGTCTAGTCATAGAGGAGTCATTAAATCAATTGCCCTACTCGGATTGTAGTGTTGAAACTCCTACTGGAGCAATATATGATGGTTTAAAATACCAGTCCGGGAATTGTGGAGTATCAATAATACGTTCGGGCGAAGCTATGGAACAAGGGCTAAGAGATTGTTGTCGTTCAATAAGAATTGGCAAAATTTTAGTAGAATCTGATTCTGATACCCATGTAGCTCGTGTGGTATATGCTCGATTTCCGGATGATATAGCACGTAGACAAATATTACTCATGTATCCTATAATGTCCACCGGCAATACCGTATTACAGGTAAGTTTTAATTTCAATGTTCTTTAATTTATACTAATTAACACTCTTTGTAGGCTGTTAATGTTCTTAAAGAGCATGGTGTTCCAGAGAACAGCATAATTTTATCAAATCTCTTTTGTACTCCAGTAGCAGCTAAATGTGTTGTTACCGCTTTTCCTCGTTTAAAAATATTAACCTCAGAGCTACATCCTGTGGCTCCTAACCATTTTGGACAGAAATATTTTGGCACTGATTAAACTCGTACACATATGTGAACAATTAACGCACGACTTATTATCTATATACTTTATATTATTTATTACTACAAACAAATTTATATTAAAGTAAATTTTTAGCTTAAGCCAAATCTGCAGCGTAATTGTAATTACAATTTCATCATGTAAAAATTTCCGAACGAAACATTTTGTTCACATTCATTTTAATTTCATATTGTGAATTCCATATTAATGAAATGACAAAACTTTGTAAATACCCTTTCTTTACAAATTGTCAAAATATTTCAAATGTGAGCCATTCAAAATAGTTTTTTTTTGGTCGCAAGTTATTTTTTTTAGCTTTAAATTCGGAAATTTTCACAATTCTTTTTCACGATAATCGTGATTGTATTTTTCATTAACATACATATATTTTTGCCTACAATTATTGTATATAAAATATAAATAATTATTTATAAAATATATATTTTTTTTTTAAATCACGATTTAAACCAAAACAATAAAAGAAAAATTTATTAGTTTAAAATTGACTACAGAATGTATTTTTACAATATTTACTAAACAATTTTAAATGTTTAAAATATATTTGGTGGATTAACTAAATGCCATAATTTCCTAAAATTTAAAAGTTAATTAGGTGATTAATTTCGATTAAATAAAGTTTGCTGGCAATGCGAGCTTTAATTCATTTAAATGCAATAAATTATCAATGAATCGCTCGGATTGTGTTAAAAGCCTGGCTCTTCAAATTATATTTGTTTAAATGAAACTATCAAATTATAAAGGGATATTTATACTTTTAAATTTGAAACAAAATATTTATCCCCATATTTAAAGTAAATTTTTTAATTTAAAATACATATGGATAAAAAAATTATGTTCTGCAAAATTGAAAAAAGAAGAAGACATTTAAACAAAGAAAAATATTAGGTCCGAAAAGCGAAATTAACTTCTTAACAAAATTAATATTATATTATGTCATACTCAGCGTTCGTCAGTACCGTCTTACTGAAACCAAATGTTACCGGCATAACGGGCTCAAGCTTAAGACAACAACCAAAATCTGTTATAATTTGCATAGCGTTTGATTTACGGTTATGTTCTATCCAGCATCATTTTAAAAGAAATATTTGCGCATGGGTCCACCAGTCCATATTCGTGAACGTAACGGTAGTTGGAGCTCATCAGTTTAAATGTAAAAATTTTATTTATTTACAAAGGAGATTTCTTAATGTTTTTTTTTTTGAAATTGCTTACTTTCGTAATGCAGCTAAATAATTTGGATACGTTGATGCGGTGTAAGCCTTTACGTGATGAATTGGTTATTGATTTTTTTAATTATTAACGTATTAAATGATCTATTGCAAACAATAAAGTTTATCATCTCATATTGTTATTCTTATTCCTCAGCTGTAGAAAACATTGTATATCACTTTTAAAAACAAAAAATTCAAACCTATTTGTTCGGTTTGTAAAGTTTTAACAACTTTTTAAAGGCCCCCTAGTTGGGCCCCAGATTAAGATTTAGTACTGTTTTGCTTATATTTTTTTCATTCATACTCGTTTTCTCTCTCTATCTTTTCGACCCATTCAACTGGGTATGTCAAGTTAATGGATTAGACAAAGTAGGGTATAACAAGCAATACATGTTTGAAGTTGTGTGTGAACATAAATAGAAACAAGAATGAATAGAAAAAAGAACAAGCATTCACAAAAAAAATCCAAAATGGTTCACGACGTGTTCGAGTTGATGACCAACTAAAAACAAAAATATAACATAGTTTCAGTAAAAAGTTAAAAAAATTAAACAGTTTTTATAAAATTATTAGAATTTTCTTAAAAAAATATCAAAATAGTATTAAATTAATAATTTGAAAAAGTTTAAGAAGCGTGCTAAGTGTTTTTTTGGTGGCAGAAATCTGGGAAAAAATTCTGGCGTCTGTGTGTATTTATGTTGTATTTGAAATAAAGTGTTGAGACAGCGGCCCTGGCATAAAGCAAATAAAAACTGTCATGCCAAAAGACTAGAACAATAATTTGCAGTGTACATTTGTGTAAAAAAATTATCAAGAGTTAAAAAAATTTGTATGATGGCCAGTGTTTCACAATTAAACGATTTAAGAAGTTATTCCCGCCATTGGTTGGGCGAGTTTATCGACCTGTATCAATTGGAGGAATGTTTATGGCAACCAAAACATCCCGACTACAGTAACAATACAGTACGCAACAAAGCCTACGACAAGCTGGTCGAGAAGCTAAAAGAGGTCGAACCGAACCCCGATCGTAATATGGTGGTACGAAAAATCAATTCGTTACGTTCAGCCTTTCGACGGGAATATCGGAAAACCAATGCCAAACAAAACTATGAATCACGCTTGTGGTACTATGACAAACTGTCTTTCATAGCCGATCAAAATATCAAGCGTAACCTAGGTGGAAGCACTAGCGTGTCTGATGTTAAACCACCGAAACGTTCTCTCACCCTGGCCTTCGAAGACGATGATTCAATTGAGTTTGAGGATGAACATCAAATGGAAGCCAGTAGCGCTCATTCGACATCACAGGCGGACTTGCAAAACGATTCTGGTATTACCTCCACCATAACGACAGTTACTAACGGTGAGATCGTTCCCGTGTCAATAGTCAAAAGTGAAGACCCAAAGATTCATCATCATCACCATCATCACCAACAACAACAACATGAGCAACACCAACATCATCAGGAACCTCCGCCGCTTCATCATCATCAGCAGCAGCAACATCACCACCACCAACATCATCATGCTACTGCTGCTCAACAGATTCATACTCAAACCCAACCACAACATACGACCGCCGTCAAGGTGTTAGAAATTACATCGCTCGATTCAAATTCACAACGTGAAATTCAACAGGCCGTCAACTCGCTTGAACAACAGCAACATCAAATCCAACTGCAACATCAACAACAACAGCAGGCAAACGGTGCAGCAGCCGCTCAACTAACACAAATCCATCAGCAAGTTCCCACCATACAAATTGCACGAGAACATCTTCAACCATTGTTTGGCACCTCCGCCACCACCTATACAACAGCTGCCACGACTGGTTCCCAACGTTCGGAGGATGAATTCGATGCCATTGGTATTAATGTTGCCAGCAAGTTGCGTGTCATGAACACCCATCAACGTATTGTTGCCGAGAAGCTTATCAGTGATGTTCTCTTTAACGGCCAACTGGATAATTTAAGTGTTAATTCACATTTGACTCAGTAGGACGTTGCTCCCATGTTGAAGAAGGAACATTTTCAACATCCACAACAACTACTTTATTTACCATCGCCACATCAGCAACAATTACAAGATAGCCAGCCGTTATCTTTATTGGAATGGTTCAGTCATTATTGCCTATCGTCCACTGTTTAATAAATAAGCTCCCAATCCCTGGTGGTAAAATTGACGATATTAAGAAGGTTTAGCTTAAGTCAACACACAATAATTTAGGAAATCTTAAGGTAACATTAAATAAGATTCTTATGTATTTTTATATACTACTTTAATTTAAATGATAAAATTTATAAAAAAGCAGACACCCAAAAAAGCTGACTTCCAAAACTTTAATTGCTTTTTTATTCAAACAAATTCAAAGCGTATAATCTACCTTGAACAAACTATAGTTGTTTGTAACGCTTCAGTACAAAACATTGACAAAGTACGTCTTTTCGCAATCAGTTATTTGTGCATCGGAATTGAATTTGATGCTCATGATTGATACCGCAGCAGAAATTTATACAATACAGTATTTGTACTAATACGTTTTGAAAGTCAGGTTGAATGCTATTTTTTTCCAATAGGTTATAGAGAAATGTTTTGATCTTTATAAATTAAAAAAGATATTTTGTTTTTCGGTCTTCGAAAGAAAAGAAATTATACGGAATTATAGGGTATGCATATATCAATAAGCAAAATAAGAAAACTACGGGGTTACTCTGTAATTCGATTCGAAAGAAAATATTTTTAAATTACAATGGGCCAATTTAAAGTGGTTGCATATCAGTCATATTTGTACTATTTCATATTATTTTATGCATGCATAAAATTTTTGTTAGTAATTTCCATACAAAAAAAATAATATGACTTTACACATTTGTTTCCTATGTATAAGAAATTGTTTATGTTATACTTTTAACCACACTGTCTCTCAGAGAGAATTTCTTCGCTTCTCACCTCTCAAAGAGAATATTTTCTATTTTCTTCTTTCCTGTATACATACAATTTTTAACAGCGTCATCTCTTTGTCTTCTTTCTTGTATTAAATACATAATTTGTTAACAAAAGGTGTTCAAAGTCACTAGTCATATTAATATGAATTATATGACATAGTACAATATGAGAGTCTACTTTGAATTGGCCCAATGTATTTATTACACTCTGACTACACGAGGAATTTATTGTTTGTATTAAGACATAACAAATTGCTCGTATTGACTGGGGGATATACATATTGAAATATTGTTAATAAATGTAACTACTGCACTCTTCAGAGGGGTAATTATGTCATTTTTGAAAGCGAGGATTTTTTGTTTATAACTCTAAATAAATCTAATGACAAAACCAATAAGAATAAGCTAGTTTCTGAAGAAATCACTTGGCTGACAAATTACAATTATAAAATAAAATCATATTGCTCAATATTTCATGTCGGAAATTTAACTCTGAGGTCGTTTAACATATGAGAATTTTATATTAATTTAACTATATAAAATAATTATCTCAGAAATCAGTGCAATTTTAATTCTTCTTGTGTTTAAGGTATATTGATGACCCGGCTAAGCACCAGTGAAATGCATAAATGCCAGCTTAAACCCAACAATTTTAAAATTTTTTATTTTACAAATTGCATAATATTTATTTTTTTGAAAAAAATTATTGTTCTTATTTTGGTTAAAAAAAAAAAAAGACTAGGTTGTTTTATTTTGGTTTTATATGTATGTATGTACACGTGTATGCGCGCGTTCAAACCTTAATCGTTAACCGTATTTTATGTTTCAATTACGTTTAGTTAATCTTAAGCTACGAAAATACCAAATAGTTTAACGCAAATACAATTAAGTGTCAATATTTCTAAGGTAAAATTGAAAATAATTAAGAAATGCGCTCTAATAGTTTGTTTTAATTTCATTTTTATACTTTTCACCAAATGTTGCAAGGGTATATACATATGTATGTATGTATGTGTAACCAAAGATTATAAATATATATTTATAGTTTTTTGCATAAATAAGTTTGTCACTCCGATTATAATTTATAAAAAATTTTAAATTCTTTTCTAAGCAGTGTAAATTCGTGTACTTGTCGAGAAAAAACAGGCGTAAATGTGTTAGTTGGTGATGGAAAATTTCATGAAAAGTATAACAGATTGCAAGGAACGCCGTGTTTTCTATTATTGATGACATAGCCCCCTTCTTTTTACATTCGATCACGATCGAAATTTTACTCGATCGATCGAGTGTGCTGTGTTTTAGGTATAGATTCTAATAAAACTTTTCAAATTTTGATCACGTTTGAATGCCGTAATTTGCCACCTGATGATTTAAAATACTTTTTTATATGTACATACATATATAAAATTAAAGAATGAAAAAAAACTTTAGTAAACAAGATCGTAGTTTTCAAATATTTTATTTTTATTGGTGAAATTGCTTTATTTATTTTGTAATACCAATAAGTTTTACAATTAAAAAAGTTTATAACCCTGAAGAAAATTCTTTGAAAGAATACAACAATTTCGAAAAATTTCAAAACGCTATGATTTCTTCGAAAAATAAAAACAATTTTGTATTCTGCAAAAGAAATGGCTACGAATTTTGTTATAATATGAATTTTTTGGTGTACATGTAGTTGTATAGCATACTTAAACATTGTCATTACTCTTGTTGTTTTCAGTGAGTTTGCAAAACATCTCACAAAACCATGTACTTGTATACTAGCCTGGTATAATAGTAATCGTATTTTCAAATTTCTCTTCCTATAAAAAAAAAGAAGTATGCATAAAAAACATTTATCTTAAATCAATCTTATACACAATTATGAATATTTAATAAACGTTTATACGTTTTTATATTTATTTAGGAATAAAAGGTTAAACTAATTCAAATCCTCATTTTAGATATAATTTTTAAATAACATTAAGAACTTACTTTAATGAAAATATATAAAGGTATAAAATAGTAGCAAACAACGTTAATAAATAATTATTTTTAATTAAAAGAAAATACTATAATTAGTACATACTTTTATGTACTTAATAACAATGTATTAAATACATTCTTCACTGATTAATGTGTATGTGTTTTGTGTATGTACATATAATAATTATGTAATTTGTTTTAAGTTATGCAAATTTCAAACGCTTTCAGTGTAAGCTATTTTAAATTTCTTATAATTTCTAAAAAAATCTTTGTAATTAGTTAAATAAGCAATAAATATTTGAATTAATAAAATATTAAAAAACTACTATAGTTAATACCTATATTTTGTTTTAATAAATGCATTTTCTATCTCAAACATTATTGAAGTTGAAAATTTGGCTTAAAGGGTCCTTTTTGTTAACGAAAATATGATCTAAACCGCATTAAAGATGTTTTTTTTTTATATATTATAATCCAAAAAATGTGACAAATTTCTACGCCTCATTTGTAAGAATTTGGAAATATTTATGGTCATTTATAATTTCGATTTTAAAAAACGGCTCGACTTTTAAATGCATCAAAGTTTATAAAACAAGTATTGTAGAAAATTTCGTTTCTAGACAATTTAAAATTTTTATATAAAAATGAATGAATTGATGCAATTTATAGAAAATTATTTCTTTAGGTTTATCAAAAATTAATAAAATATCATTTACATTTGTTTTTTAAGAAGCGTTTTTATTTAACTAGAAAACAAAATATGTATAGTGCAATGGTACCTATTAATCTTAAGAAATAGTTATAAAGAAATACAGTGCTAAATAACACATGCAATTTTCAAAATTAATTCAAAAATTTTACCAACAGATTTTTATTATAGTAATTCAAAATGATTAGCTATTCATTATTTACAGTATATAAGCACACGGAAACGACACAAGTTTAAGGATTTTCCGCCTTGACTACTGCTATTTTAGAAGTCGTATCATTACCACTTAATTTCCTCATACAATATTTGTAGAACTGCAAAAATTAAAAAAAAAAATACATACACATAAGAAGATAGCTTTAAAAATTTACGATTTTACTTACAGTTACTACTGGCAAATCAATCTTCTCATTCTCCTTTACCAAAGTTCTGTTTTTCTGAATGGCAATCCAGCCAAAATGCAAGGCAATAATGGCAGGCACCATAACAATTGTTACTATATTGCGTGATACATATTTTTGTAGTGCTTTTGGTGGTTTGTCCATGTTGCTTTATGTTAATTTAGATTTTTTATATATTATTAATATTAATTTAATCTCTTCACAACTATTAAGAAAAAACTTGTATTTTGTTTTTTCCCCATTTTTTTTCATTGTTTGGACAGCTGTTTAAAATTGAAGGAGTAACAGGGTGTTTCGTATTTTATATTTTTTATATATTTATCTAGTGCAGTGCTGTAAAACGCTAAATTGAATAAATTGTAGCTTCATATTAATGGGGGATTTACAATAGTGTCATAAAATCATATGTCCTATAATAATAACATGAAAAATTAAGACTATTGTGAATAACCCCTCATAATTAAATGTGCTATTTTGAATTTAAACCAGCTGATGTAAAACAATTATAAAAATACATATTTTCTTTCATTATGGCAAAAACAAGTGAAAAAAAACAAAATAATAGCCGCAAATCACATATAAATTAAATTTTGTTTGATAAACAAAAACAGCAGAGTCCTTAGCCGATCTTATTTGACGCCGCCAGTGATTTGTTATCAAAAATTAGCAACTGCGCTTAAATTTATACAATGAACGGCGACGGCTTACAAAAAGTTGCGGCTTGGCTTAGCCGGCTCAGCCGTTTAGCACAGGTCTTTGCTTATTAAATACGACAGCATAATAAACATAGCGTACAAAGTTCTATTATTATAAGACACTTTTCGTTTGAAAAGCAACAACAACATTTTTAAACCATTGTAAAATTTTAGAACAATATGACATGATAAGACACCTTGTGAATCACCCATATATTTATATAATTTTAACAATTCTCTATTTACATACCACTTTGAATTTATTTTTAAACAAGGGCCTTGAACGTCAAGCCACAGAATATATTAGTTTGTGGTCAAGCGATAGAGTTTTCACGTTTTTTTGGGGTGTCATAGAATCTAATTGTCGAAATCGAATTTAGAAATAACAAAAAAAAAGAAATAATAAGAATAATTTCCCGTCACAAAATCGGGCATTTCATTTTTATATATTATTGGAGTGCTAATTTTAATTAGAATATATGTAAATCCGTAATATTTATCAGAATTCTAGACACATAATTCAATTTTGTTACATATTTTATTTATTACAATTATATAAAACATATTTAAAATCTTATCGCTTAACACTTTTGTTTAGGAATGACCGAAAGTTTTAATGTTTGTATGTAAAGCTAAGTTTTGATTAGATTTTTATGTTTAAAACTTGAACGTTTTTTAAAGCTTATATTATATAAGAGAGTAATATATTTATATAATTACATATATGAGAGAGTAATGAAGTTATAGTAGGTACATTTATAAAATTTTTTATAAGTAAGGAATGCCATCACTAAAACATTTAATAAACCCTAGTTTCGTAATACAGAAACTCAATTTTTTCTCTCTTTCTTTTTTATATATTTTTAACAATTGCTTTAGTTACATTTTTTACAAATCTAAAAAAAAAATATATCTAAATTTTTCTGAATGTCGAAAAAATTATAAATATTCTAATAAAAAAAAGTTGAGAACCTCTTAAATTTTATAATTCTTCTAATCAGTTGTTTATTATGTTGGCTTTCTAAATAAAAAAACTAAACGAAAGTGAAGCCAGATGGTTGGAATATTGAGGAAAAATTATATAAAGGGTTGAAAGTTTTAATATAAATTTCGCTGGTATAAAAAAAAAAACTCGAAATATGTAAAAAACTTTTTTGTTATTTTTTATTTTAATTTTTATAGCTTTTATGTTTATTAAAGTAAAATAAATCGATTAATTTTTTTGTTTGTTTAAATGGAGTTAAGTACTTTAATTTTTAAAAATGCTTCCTTTTTATGTTAATTTTATTATTTATGAATTCGCCTTGCTAAGGTCTTTTTATTTTTATTCTACAAAAATAAAACGTTTTAAAAAACTATATCCGAAAATGGAAAGTTTTAACCAAGGCGAATTCAATGCAGAATTATAAATTGAGTTTACGTATGTATGTATGTTTAAAAAAAAAAAATTATTAAAAATGTATGAAAAACCAAAAAAAAAAAAAAAAATTAAAAAAAAACATTTTTAACAAATTTTTAAAAACCATTAAAAAAAATTTTTAAAAAAATTTAAAAAAAAATATATAAAAATAAAAAAATCAAATAAAATTTTTTTTTGTCTCGGCTGGGATCCGATGCCACGTTTACTCTTACCATTTATTTTGTTGTTGTAATTGTGAAAAAAACGAGGTGGTCGTGGTTTTTTGCTCATATCTCAGAAAGTTATGGGGTGATCATGCTGAATTTCAATAGCGATTCAATCCCGGATATTTCCAAAAGATTGATACCATATACAGATCTAAGGAACATATAGTTGCTTCTAAAAGTTGATTTCAACCAACACACGGACAGACGGGCAGACGGTCAGGGCTTAATCGACTCCTCTATTCATAAGCTTTCAGAAAATATATACTTTATAAATATATACTTCGAAAATGAAAATTGTAAAAATTACAAACGGAATGACAAAGCCTTGTGCACCACAGGTGAGGGTATAAAAATATAAAAATGTGTGATATATGCAGACATTTATACAAAAACAAAATGCATGTGTTTTATAATTGTTGTGTTTGTTGCCGCGATGCATATACTTATGTATCTTATGAATATGCATTGTTTTAGTATGTGTTGTTAAAAATAACGTGTTTAAAAAACAGAATGTAACAAAAAAATTTTAAATTTTTATTGGTTATTATTTAAATAAAGTTTTTATTTATAAAAATTTAATATATTTTAAATTTCATGTTTCTACTCGAAAATAAAACTTAATTTTTCTTTTCGAAAAAGGAATGCAAAACAGGAAAAACTTTTTGTAATTTTCACTTACTAATAATGTCTTGCGGATTCAAAACACAGAACAGACACAACCTTTATGTTATTTATAGAATATACATATAAGTATAACATTTTTTTAAATTCTCTTTGTATTAGAATATTTTTGTTATTTTTTATATAAATTTCATAATCTCAGTTTAACCTTATGTACTACTTCTTATTTATTATTTTTAATAAAAAAATTACATTTACTACAATAATAATGTTAATTTCAATTAACTTTAATATTTTCTAAACAATCAGTAATGAAGAAAAAGCTTTAAATATTTTTTAATGCCTCTTTTTTACTTTTATATTCAGCTAGTAATACCATTACAACCTTTTGTATACGTTTGGGACTGGAAAAACAAAAAATATTTTAGAATTTTAATACATACAGTTAAATATTAACAAAAAAAAAAAAAGAACTTACTAATTGTTGGTTAAACCATTTGCAACGGTAGCTGCTAAATTACTTATATATTTTGGTCGCATTACCACCAAATGTACCATATTAGCCAAAGCGAAAGGGTAAATAATTCTAGCGTAGGGTATTCTCAGTATATGCTTTAAAATAGTGTTTTTTGTATCAACATTTGAAATGTTAATGATTTTCCAAAGAGAACGTGTTCCCTGAACCAATGCTAGTGAAAAAAGTGAAGATTGGGGATATAAAGAATAGCAAGAGCCGGCAAGAAAAGATGAAACAATATGATTCCATACATCGGAATAATAACGTTTTCGATTAAACCAGCAATTGGCGATCTGAAAATATATCGAGAATGTTAAGTAATATGTAATAACAAGGCATATTTATTCATCAGCTAGTCTTGATTCATCAGCTGATTATTTTGTTCTTTACTTAGTTTTAAACTTCAGCTGTCAAAGTCAATACATAAAAAGCATCATATACCTATAAAAAATAAAAACAAAAAATTCTCTCCGAACTGCGGTTACCTGATGAATATATACATATGCCTTGGTGTAATATAAAAAAATCAAAAGCTAATGGGTGTTTTTTATAGAGGTATACAATTTTATGTTGGCAATACTTAACGACCGGCCTTTTGTCAACTGTCAAGTGATTAATGTTTAGTTTGGTATGACATAAGGCACATTGTTTCGTCAGCTGATTATTTTTTTCTTCACTTATTTTAAATTTCAGCTGTCAAAGTCTATAGATACCAAAAATTTTCTCTTCTTTCTCATTTATTTCAAATGTCAAAAAATATAAACAAAAAATTCTCTCCGAAGTGCAATTACCTGATGAATTTATATGCCTTGGTATGGCATTTCAACACGAATAACAAGGCGTAGATTCGTAAACAGGACTGCCGTTGATCCCGATTTTCATAAGCGAATTTTGTTTAGCGATAAAGCTCACTTTTGTTTCAATGTATACGTTAATTAACAAAACTGCCGTATTTAAAGTGAAGATGATCCTCAAATATATGTTGGGACATCGTAACATCCAGATAAACTGGCTTTTAGGTGTGCTTAAAGGCTGGTGGAATCTGTGGTCCGTACTTCTTTAAAAGTGATGCTGGTCAGAACGTTACAGTGAATGGTGACTGCTAAAGAGCCATGGTGTGAAGGAGCTGTGGTTTCGCCGCATTATTGCCGAGGCTATCGAAAATTCCACGTCCAGATTAGACTACTTCCGAGACAGCCGTGGTGGTCATATGCCAGAACTTATATTTAAATTATAATGCCAATAGATTTTCCTTTGAAATTTCATGTCAATTTACAAAATTCATCTTTTTTTATTCCATTTCAAATATACATATGTACATAGATGTGTGTACATACATATGTTTTTTTATATGTAGAGGTAAAAATAATAAAAACATTATTAACTATAAGCTTAAAAAAAAATCACTATTTTATTCCGTTTTTTATAAGTTTTAGTATATTTTTTTAACGTACATATATTATGAACAATTTGTTTTGTTAATAAAAAAAACTCTTAAGCCTATGTGTAGTACACGAAATGTTAAAAGCCACATGCACATGTAGGTCTGACATCACTAAAATGTTTAGCACTTTGATTACATTTTTTTAAATATTTCATGAAATGTATTTTAGTCCAAAAATGCAAATGAAATACATACGGATACATTAATGCTTTATTATGACGTCAAAATTACGTCATAGCCATATGCGTATGTTGCTTTTTACATTTCGTGTACTACAGGCTTTAAAATCATATAAATATCCAAGGTTTATAGAGGATTTATTAAACTGATTGTCTATGGAGATTAAATTTTTAAACCTTTAATAAACCTTTGTTTTTTATATTGGATTGTAAAGACACCATGTTCCGATTAAGTATGGAATATGAAATATCCGTCAAATGGCCCAAGGCTCTACACAGGCCATTTATGTTTTCATGAAATTTTCCCAGACTTTTCTACAGAGATGTGACTGTATATCACCAATGTTACGTTGGATCTCAGATTTGACTCGAGATTTCACTAACTTAAACAAAAAGAAATCACATGGCGTTAAATCGCATGATCTTGTTGGCAAGTTGACATCGGAATTTCTTGGGATCATTTGTTTTGGAAATCGTTCCTGCAACAAATGAACTGTTTCACACGTGGTCCGGGCCGTCTTGCTGAAACCACATTTCCTCCAGATCCAAGCTTTCCAGATGTGGCCACAAGAACTGCAATTTCGGCCTCATCTTCAAAAAAGTATGGCTCAAACACACCGCCTGACCAAATTCCGCACCAAATAGTTGCCCGTTGTGGGTGCATTTGTTTTTTATTGATTGCATGAGATCGGATCCCAAAATTTCGCAATTTTGTGTATTCACGAAGACATTCAGGTGGAAATGCGCTTCATCGGAGAAGACTTTTTCGAAAAATTGGCATTAACTTCACTTTGCTTCATTACTCAATGAACGAATTGCCCACGGTTTACATAGACTGAGCTGCTGAGTAAACAAAATTTTGTGCCTTGAATTTTGTTTTCGCTGTGTTGTGCTTCGTGAAATTTGTAATTTGAAATTTTTCGGGGCACTCTCAGTTTCTTAAATTTTTTACCACTCTTGGTTTCCGATTGAAATTTCTTTGAAGTTTGCAAGCGGTCTCAGCATAACTCTTTAAATGTTTGTAATAAGTTTTCACAAAGGCGTTGTTATTCCGTAAAGCGCTCCATTGCCCCTTGCACAAAAAATTTTTCTAAATTTAAAAATTGCATTCTTACACAGACACCATCAAAAGGTTATTAAGGGGCTTCCCAACATACCAAATAGAAAAAAAACTGCAATACCACTTGTGAATAATATTATGACAATAGTGGATTCACAACTGTTTCTGAACAGTTCGTATGTATGCACACAAAAACTATGCCTCTTAAGTACATACATATGTACGGGAAATTTGTCAACAAGTGCAGTTTTATTTGTTGACAAATTTCTTTTGTGTTTTGCATTTAGTGTTCAAATTTCAAAGTGAATAAAAGTTATAATTTTGTTGTGCGAAAAAAATAAATGGTATGTAATATTATTTATAATAAAATAATTAGAAATGCCTTACAAATATAAAAAAGGGTTACAACAGAAACAAAAGAAGTAATTGAACTTCTTTTTAATAACAAAAAAAAACAAAAAATAATTACAAGGATAATCTTAAAACAATATTATTTTTGTAAGCTTATTCTACTATTACAAGCAATAGCTTATAGTAACCGTGTACATTTAAGCTTATGAATAAGGGTTCCGTTTCGATTATTCTATAATTGTTACACAAACATTTTACAATCGATTCACAACTCTTTTACAAGCTTGCGGCTTGTGTTGGTAAGCTTATTATAATATTATTCACAAGTAATTTGGTATGTTGGGTTTTTATTACAATTATATTTCAGAAATTAATACATTAAAATATTCTGAAGTTTTTTTGTTTATACATTTGACTTTTATGGGCCAGAAATTTAATTAATGGTCTTAAAAGTTTTTTTCTTTCCTAAATTATTTGAAAATTTTAAATATGTATGTAAGTTATTTTATTTAAAGTTTACATATGTATTTCTGCATATTTATTCAGTTTTTTTATATATTTTATATATGAAGTTTGATATTTGAAATAAAAGAGAGAAGAAAGAGAATTATTTTTTATCTATGGACTTTGACAGCTGAAATTTAACATAAGTGAAGAAAAAAAAATAATCAGCTGACTAATCAAGACTATCCATGGTGTAATCACATATGGTGATAGAGCAGAGAGAGAGAGAGTATTTTTTGTCTCTCTTTTTATATCGTTTGAAAAATTTTTAAGCTAGAAACACAATCAAAGGCTACCGACCATCGACTACCGACTACAAAAGTAGCTGTCTTCAAAAATAGCCAAGTCGCCAGCTACTTAATTCTTTTAACGACTACCGACCACTAACTACAAAAAATAAACATCTGTTTTGACATATGTATTAAAGTTAACCAAAACAAAATAAACTTAATTAATGGTGCCACTATAATAGTTTTTCGCGTTTTTAATAGCGATATTTAATGTATTGCGTTTTTAAAACCACCATTTAATGCATTTATAGTATTGGCAGCACTAATCTGTTTTTTGTAGCCAAGAAAAATAGAAAATAGCCTAAGTTGGCTACGGGCTACAAAAGTAGCCGTGTAGTCGGTAGTCGTGTAGCGGCTAAAAGAATTATTCTAATAAGCACGCATGTATTCTATTTTTGACATCTTGTAGTCGATGGTCGGTGGACTTGATTGTGTTTATAGCATTAGATTGAAATAATTTTTTTATATATGGAGTTTGACATATGGTGGGAAGCAAAAAAATAGTCAGCTAGACTGGCACCACTACCCACATATATAAGAATACCTGATGAATAAATTTGCCTTGGTTTGCATAAAGAAAAAATATATTTGTAAACAAATCAGTTCTATTACACTTACTCTATAAATTCCAATGTAAGCTGTCAATAAAGCCAATGAACGTACGCGAAAATTTTTTAATTTGCCCACAAGTTTAGTTTGGTTTTGCACTAAATTCACCTGACTCATAAGCATTTTTAATAAATCCAACGACAGACCCAATATAAAGTACTGACGTACACCCTTCAATATATATTGCTGGCAAGTACTTTTTGGGTGTAAATCACACTTAGAACATTGTTCAACATTTTCCAAACGTTGCACCTTCGGATTTGGATTTAATAACCAAAATCCTTGAGTTTTATACACTTGTTTGGCATGCAAAATAATGGCACTGCAAGCCATAAATATCAAAGTTTGAAGCAATTTTGAGTTGGCTATAGAACGACTTATGATGTTTTTACGCATAAGAAGAAATGTTTCAAATGCCTAAAAGAAATATGAAAATATAAATGCAATTTTCTTTCCTTTTTTTTTGTTTATATAACTTACACACTGAAATATCGTTGTTTCGTATAAATTAATGACACGTTCTGTACCACCCAAATACAATACATTGGCTCCCAAAAATGTTGGTAAAAACAAAATGCTATAGAAACCAAACTTACCTCGGATGTTTCTATTGTTTTATAAAATATACATTATTACTTCTATACATAGTGCATACATATATATGTATGTATGTATGCATGTATGTATGTATGTATGTATCTCATTAGTTATGGAAAAAGTACAAAATTTACTTCACTTGGCACAAGTAAATACCTGAGTAAACAAACAAGAAAGTTTATTGAATATCCAACAAATGTGCCCACAATTGAACAATTAATATAGTATTCCAAAGTTTTCCGTACTTTCGTTTTGTTTATGGTTTGTATTTTAATAAGAGCTGGTATCTGCAAATAAAATTTAAATAATTAACTTAATCACTATGTACGTATTTATGTAGTAGTACGTTCATTTTAAATTTAAAATTTTTTAAAATTTAGTAAATTATAAGTGCTTACTAGACATATCGGTGCAAAGTATCTAAAATTCGATAAAGTGTATAACAGTAAATCCTTGATTAAATGTTCTCTACATGTCTCTGAATGCAAAGGAATATCTTGGCATGTTGCGATCTGTAAACGCTCATAGAAAAACTTACTTAATGTAGTCATTTTATTAAGTTGTGTTTCGAGCAAAGGTTTTATACAAACTAAAATTAAATTCAAGTATTTAAGTGAGTTTATAAATTAAACACATACATATTTAGTAAACATGAGTTTCGTTTAGTAAGTAAAGAAAAAAACAACGCATTTTATATTCTTTAATATATTGGAGCTTTTGATGCATGTACATAAATACAATTATTCTAAAATAGCTGAACCCGAACAGCATTGCTATTTTCAAACAAATTTTTATACCCGCCACCAAAAAAATGTTGGGGGTATATTCATTTTATCATTCCGTTTGTAACACATTGAAACATCTATTTTAGACCCCATATAGTATTATTTTCTGAGTTCTGGTTTCATTTTATGACGATCTAGATATGTCCATCCGTCTGTCCGCGTGTTGAAAGTACGATAGAGATTAAACCGAAAAAGCTAGGAGGATCAAATTTTGCTAATACACAAGGTTTGTTTGGTATTGAAAATGGGCTAAATCGGAATATTAGAAAGACAGTTAAAGCTCGTAATGCAAGAGTAGATCAAAAAGACCATATCCTTCCAAAATCGAATAAAATGCAATTGTGCCTAAACGCATTAACGTAAAGCCATGAAATTTCGAATGTATATTTTCTTAGTAAAGAGCATATTTTCCCTTAAAACTGCTTAAATCTATGCATTAGGAAAGGAGTTTTCGATCGAAATGTATGAAAATTTATACCGCACAGTGCATTTTTCGGTATATTCAAAATTAAAAACTTAATAAAACTGACAAAATTAGATGTATGATTCTAAAATTTTGTAAACATTTCTTTTTTAGTCAAAGACCCACTTTTACGCACATCTCCCATGTAACGCTTTACCTTAAATTCATATAATTTCTCTATGAATAAAGATTTCGGAAGAATAGAGGACTATATTGAAATATCTAAGTTGTATTTATTAGCAGAAACTACTTTGACACGCCTACTATAACGCCCACTTGACACGTAATCTACTGTTAATAAAAAGCTCATAAAACCGACAAAATTAGAGGTATGATGATGAAATTTGCTACGTCCATCTCTCTAGGCAATGTCATTACTGTGCCAAAACATTAAGGTGCCACGCCCATTTTAACGCTTACCTCCCATTTAACGATTTATCTTAAATTCATATAATTTCTCTATGGACAAAGTTTTTGGAAGAATAAAGGACTATATAAAAATATTTAAGTTGTATTTATTAGCGAAACTATATTGACACGCCTTTCATTAAGAGACTAAATTAACTAAAACATTTTAATGGCATATCAAAGTTATACAAAGAAAGTGATACATATTTTATTATAAAGAGATTATACCATAGCGTTTACAGTTAATAACAAAAAAATAAATTGTGTGCTATAAAAGTACATTAAATTGGTGGTGGGTATAAAAAATTCGGCACAGCCGAATATAGTACTCTTACTTTTTAAATAAAGATATCAAAAGAGGAAAAGCGTTGCCAGTTTACAAAATTTTTAAAATAATTGCGATTGGATATATCGTATAGAGGCTCGGAGGAATTTTTGAGATATTAATACAATTGCTAAACCGGATTTTCTTTTTTTTTGTATTAAACAACTTTTTTTTCATAACTGAAAACTTGTTTAATTACCAAAAAAAATGAAAATTTTTTTATTCTTTTAAATATTGTCAAAATTTTTTTATCTTTATTTTAATAATTTCTTCTTTTACTTGAGCTTGAGATCTTATAAAGTGAAAGAGAACAAGTAAGAGCACTATATTCGGCTGTGCCGAATCTTTTATACCCACCACCAATTTTGTGTACATATTAAGCACAATATTTATTATTTTGTTAATCGCTATAGAATAATCTCTTTATAATAAAATATGTATCACTTTCTTTGTAGAGGGTGGTTAAATTTGAAGGGCCCATGTTTAAGGTGAACCACATCTAAACTTCAACTTTTTTCTTGTATTTCATTTGACATTTCTCAATCTCAGACTAACTCAATTTGAACCGTGGAAAGATACGCAATCGAGCAACGCTTTTAAATATTAAAGATTTTTATAAAAATGGGCGTTTAAATCAAAATGCATTTCGTGCACTTCGTGATTCTTTTGGTCAACATAATCGTTCGAATTCGTCCACAATCGTGAGAATTGTAAAAAATATTTAAATGTCTGCAAAGCAGGTCTGTATGAAATGTGAAAACATCTGTGAATGCCATCTTAGTTCGTTGAATGGGAAACATTGCTGTTTTTCACGATAACGTGGCAAAAGAGCAAGCAACCTCGACTCATCATCGTGACCAACAATCGAGCATCAACAGTGTCATTGAAAATTTGGACTATCGGATCGTGGTGTGCCGCCTAGGTTGGGGGCCATTTGGCCGATATTTTGTTCCATACATAATTGAAGCATACAAATATTATCATTATAAAAATAAATGATAATAATTTCATAATAATTTTATTCAAAATCAACATAGTCCCTTAAAATTAAACCACCCATTATAACTTCGGTATGCCTGTAAAATGTTTTCGAAAATTTAGTCTTTCAATGAAAGTGGCCGTTAAAATACGCGTGTCAATAAAGTTTCTGTTAATAAACATAACTTAGATATTTCAATATATATTTAGTATTCCAAAATCTTTATTCATAGAGAATTTACATGAATTTAAGAGGAAGAAAGTGAATTTAAGGTTAAATTTTAAGGGCCACAGGGTGATTTAAAATATACATTCTCTACATTTTTCTAAAACGGGAAATTTATTAGTAAGATTTTGTTTTTTAAACTTCTATAACATTTTGCTTTTAAAAGATTTTCAAACGAAATAAATTTTGTATAATTTTAAAATTTGTTAGTCATTAGTACATGAAAATAAATTGTTTATAATGTTTAGAGATAATTTTTTTTTTACTTAGGTCAAAATTTTCCTAAATTCCCATTTTTAATAGAGCATAACTTCAGGAGAACATAAGCATAAGTTGTTAGCATGCCATCTAGTAGTTGCTAGTAGAGTCATCTATCTTATCATCTTTATCTTATATTTAGCTACAATACAATAAATGGCGCAGTGTAAGATGAATAAATGCTAATATATATGACTAATATATTTTTATAAAAATTTAAGGAAAAAAGTGTGCGTGACACATCTATTTTCCGTTATAACGAAGACTTTGACCAAAAAGCCATGTTTGCAAAATTTCAGAATCGCACATATAGTTTTGTCAGTTTTATTACGTTTTAAATTTGAAATATACACTGTGCGGTATAAATTTTCGTACATTTTTATCTATAACTCTTTTCCTAATTCATAGATTTAAGCGATTTTCAGGGAAAAATATTCTTTTGACTCGATAAATATATATTCGAAGTTTCATGACTACGTTTATGCGTCTGGACACAATTCGAAAGTGAAAGTGGGCGTTAGAGTAGGCGTGTCAAAGTTGTTTTTGCTAATGAGTACAACTTAGGTGTTTCAATATAGTCCTTTATTATTCCAAAATCTTTTTTAATAGAGAAATTATATGAATTTACGTTAAAACGTTATATGGGAGGTGGGCGTAAAAGTGGGCGTGGCACATTGATTTGCCGTTACAAGAAAGCGTGTCACCAAAAAGCAAAGTGTGCAGAGTCGTACATCTAATTTTGTTGTTTTTATGACGTTTTTGTTTTTAAATATACCGAAAAATACACTGTGCGGTATAAATTTTCGTACATTTTGATCGATAACTCCTCTCCTAATACATAGATTTAGACAATTTTCGGGGAGAGATATTGTCTTTACCCAGGAAATATATATTCGAAGTTTCATTAGTCTACGTTAAGGCGTTTGGACACAATTCCATTTTGTTCGATGTTCGAAGGACACGGTTTTTTCGACCTACTCTTGCTTTTCGATCTATAACTCTCTTCCTAATATTCCGATTTAGCCCATTTTCAATACCAAACAAACCTTGTCTATAAGAAAGATTCTGGCAAAATTTGAACCCCCTAGTTTTTTCGGTGCGACCTCTATCGTGCTTTCAACAGACGGACGGACATAGCTAGATCGTCATAAAATCAAACCCCGATTCAGAATATCTATACTTTATGGGGTCTAAAATGGATATTTCGATGTGTTACAAACGGAATGACAAAATGAATATACCCCCACCATTTTTTTGGTGGCGGGTATAAAAAGAAGAAATTGTTCGGAATTGCCATAGCATTGTTGTTGTGAACAAATACAACCCAGCAAAAAGTTTTTTCACTAAATCAAAGTATATAACACTATTCATGACTTCCAAAAACATTGCTTTCTTTTCACCTAATATGCTTGCGTTCTTTGAACTTAAATAAAATCATATGTTAAGTTTCAAGTATTTAAATAAAAAATTGGTTAAAATATTTACAAATACAGTATACTGTTCTAATGCGAATACCTTGTAATATTCGTTAATATTAATCTTTATTGGATAACAAATCATGTTACTGAAAACTGAAACTTTAAAATAGAGGTTTACAAGAACCTTGATTTTGATGCGACTTTTTTTTCCATTAAAATTTTTTTTTTTATTTAATAAAAAACTGTATTACAAAATGATTTCATGTATAATAAACATTAAAAAAGAAATATGTATGTATGTGTATTAGTTTATGTATATATGTTAATTTCAATTTAATCGACTTCCTCAACGGTGGGACCGGTACGGCCTCCTTGAGATTTTTGACCATTATCGCCAGTAGCCCCACCAGCACCATGCATTTTTGCCATAATAGGACCACAAACACGTTGACAATCTTTTAAGTGATCTTCAAATTCTTCCTTTTCGGCCAAAGTGTTGCTATCCAACCAGGACATTTCTGATGAGCACTTATCACGTACAGTCGATTTATCGGCATCGGTTAATATGCCAGCAGGTGCCTCTTCAACGGCCTTAAAACAAAATATAATCATTAACTTTGTAATAAAACTACCTTTTTTAGATAAAAAATATTTACTTACTTGTTTGCAACTGAAGATATAACCCTCCAAGGCATTGCGAGCTTGAACACGTTGTCTTTGCTTTTCATCTTCATCCTTATACTTTTCGGCATCTGATAACATGCGATCGATTTCTGCTTTCGACAAACGTCCTTTATCATTTGTTATAGTTATCTTTTCTGATTTACCAGTACTATTGTCTTTAGCCGAAACATTTAAGATTCCATCGGCGTTCAAGTCAAAAGTTACTTCAATTTTAGGCACACCTCTGGGTGCTGGAGGAATACCGGTCAAATTAAAAGTGCCCAATAAATTGTTGTCTTTAGTCATGGCTCTTTCACCTTCATACACCTGAATAGTGACGGCATTTTGATTGTCACTGTAGGTAGTAAAAGTCTGTTGTTGCTTACAAGGAATGCGAGCATTACGTTCAATTAGTTTAGTCATTACACCACCGGCAGTTTCAATGCCTAATGATAAGGGCGTAACATCTACCAACAGGACATCTTGAATTTGAGAGCTGCCTACGCCAGTTAAAATAGCAGCTTGAACGGCAGCACCATAGGCTACAGCTTCATCCGGATTTATGGATAAATTCAATTTCTTGCCACCGAAGAAATCTTGTAACATTTTTTGGATTTTAGGAATGCGGATTGAGCCTCCAACCAATACAACATCATGAATAGAAGATTTATCCATTTTGGCATCGGTCAAGGCCTTTTCCACCGGAATCAATGTGGAACGGAATAAATCCATATTAAGTTCCTCAAAACGAGCCCTGGTTATTTTGGAATAGAAATCAATGCCCTCGTGTAAGGCATCAATTTCCAGAGAGGCCTCAGTGCTGGAAGATAATGTACGTTTGGCTCTTTCGCAAGCTGTGCGTAAACGTCTTAGGGCACGTACATTACCACACAAATCGCGTTTATGTTTACGCTTAAATTCCTCAACAAAGAAGTTGACCAAACGATTGTCAAAATCTTCACCACCCAAATGTGTATCACCAGCAGTTGACTTTACCTCAAACAAAGATCCCTCATCAATTGTTAAGATGGAGACATCGAAAGTACCGCCACCCAAATCAAAAATCAAGACGTTCTTCTCTCCCTTTAAATTTTTATCCAAGCCATAGGCTAAAGCAGCGGCTGTAGGTTCATTAATAATACGTAAGACATTTAAACCAGCAATCGAACCAGCATCTTTAGTTGCTTGACGTTGGGAATCGTTGAAATAGGCTGGTACAGTAATGACCGCATCTGTTACCTTGCCGCCCAAATAGACTTCAGCAATTTCACGCATCTTCGTCAAAACCATGGAACTTATTTCCTCGGGAGCAAAACGTTTACGTTCGCCCTTGAATTCCACTTCAATTTTGGGCTTGCCACAATCATTGATCACTTGGAAGGGCCAATGCTTCATGTCTTGTTGAATTTTAGGATCATCGAATTTGCGACCAATTAAACGTTTAGCATCGAAAACTGTGTTTTTAGCGTTCATGGCAACCTGAATGAATATAAAAGAAAATTTAAAAATTAATAAGATCTAGAAGTCATGTTAACCTCTTAGAAAAAAGTTTTCCAAAATGTTGCCCACATTCATTTTTACATTGATTATGGATGTACTCGCACATACAATAGATTTTATACCTGATATCAAGATTTACTGGGACTAATTGTACAAAATTAAAAGTTTTTAAAAATACTTTTTTATCAGATTTTTATAGGGAAACAATCAATTTTAATTAACGTTAAAAATTTACATTTATTTTTAATCAACTTCGAAACTCGGTCTGTTTATTCGGCCAGACGTAAATTTGAATTAAAAAAATCAGTTATGATCTATAAGACATCAGTTAATTTATAACTGCTTCGCCGCTATCGTCAAAAGCTTTAACCATTATTTATACTTTAACTGTCGTATGCATAAAAATTATTAAAGTATTATTAAAGATGGATTAATACAGTTTCTATAGAAAATCATTTAAATAAACCCTAATACTAATTGGTAAAAAGTACCCAAAATATTGACTAGAATTACTAAAATGAACTAGTGAACACCTGGTTTCAATGCGGACGTATGGCCCCTACTAGTCAATAGTTCCAAAGACACTAGTGGACTTTCAATGACAAGCATATGTTAAATGTTTATAGCATTGTCTGGGTATAATTGGTCAGTAGTACTGGTGACAGAGTCAATAGTTAAAAATAGTTTTACTATATTTACTGGACTTTACTGGATTATTTGCAATTTACATGGTAAACGTGACTCAGCTGGGATTCAATGCCACGTTCACTCTAACCAGTATACGACGTTTGTATGTATGTATAGTACACGTGTTGTTGTTGTGAAAAAAACGATGTGGTCATTGGTTTTTGCTCATATCTCAGTTGTTTATGTACCGATGTATCTGATTTTTAAAACCGATCTACTTCCGAATATTTCTGATATTTTAATACCTCACCCAGGTCCAGGCGATGTCGGAGGGCTTCAAAAAGTTTCAACATACACACGGACAGACGGACAGACTGGCAGAGCTTAATCGACTCCCCTATTCATAAGCTTTCAGAAAATATATACTTTATGGGGTCGGAAATGAAAATTGTAGAAATTTCACACGGAATGACAAACCTATATTTACTCTTTTTCACTGTGTGAAAGGAAAGGTATAAAAAGTACAAAACATTTTTGGGTAAAATAAATACCATTTTTGAGAGACATCAATGAGCAACATTCTAATACTACTCGAATTGAAATCTTGCTAAAATCGTTATTTTGTTGGACTACTGTTTTTGTCTTCTGTATCTTGCAAATACAAAATTTTCCAAAATTAACCTTAGCTTAACTTCAGCTATTGTCAAAATAAAATCCGTTATATTATTGTCTTTTTTCACTTTAAATATTTTTGTCCATATGACATGATAAAAATTACCAAATGAAATATTTTTTATTTGATATATATTCACTTGCTTTGAAATAAATTCTGTGTTATATTTTAATGCTTAATTAATTGAAGATTAAAATTTCAAAGTAAAGTAAGATTTAAAAATTCGGCTTTAACGTAAGTTGACTTTTAGGTAAGTTTTAAGTTCTAGCAACTTCATTAATATACCTTTCATTCTATAGAATGACTAAAGGAATTTTTTTCGTTCTGTGTTGTTATTGACTTGGTTATATGTTAAAAGTATGTGAAACAGAAAAGGGGATTCAATATGAAGGCGTGTCTAAAAATTGAGTATATTAAAAGTTAGACATACCAAGTTTTAGAAGGACTTTCTTGCCACGTGCAAAAAATTTTACATTAAGGGGGAAGGATTCGAGATATCATAAATGACATCATTAATTTGACGTTAGATTAAAAAGTCATCCAGGGAAAAAAGGAAGCCATAGTCAAGGCAAGATGAACGATATGCGATATGATGAGATCAGACTTTAAATGGCGGCGCTGTATATAAAAGAGCGCTGTATCTTGGGGCGTGGCAAAAAAAAAAAATTCCTGTTTTAGAAACTTCATTAACAAATCTTTGATTCTAGGGGCGAATGGCACAACTTTTTTTTGTGTGGAGGCCGACTCGCCTTAATGTATATGCATACATAAATTCAGATTGCGAACTATTCATTTTTGATTATTTTTGGGTGAAATTATAACTTTAGAAATTTCTTTCCAAAAAAAAAATTACTGACCTTTTTCATATCGCGTGCATTTTTGAGCTATTAATATCGGTATAAACTTTAAAAGATTTAAAATAATTAGCATATACATTTATATTTTGCTTTCACTTTTATTTTTTTTCAAGTTTTAAAGTTATAAACTATACATATATTTTTTATTTTCCTATTTTATACTTTATATTAAATTTAAAAAAAAGAAAAACACTTGTGTATCATCATGTCAGGTCATTTTTTGTTCAATAAAAAACATTTTTTAGCATTTCTAAATGATATGTTTGTATGTATAAAAAAATGAATTCAAAATATTTTCTAAACACATACATACGTATTACTTTTTACATAAATAAGTACATATGTATATTTCTAAATATAAACACACACAAAAAATTATGCTAATATAAATAAATAAAAAAAATATATTTTAATAACAACCCAAGAAACTAGAACATTCAATTTGTTTTTCACAATTTTAAATTTTTTATTAGAAAGATGTGTGCAGAGCAGACGTTACTACTTAGAAATAATATTTTATATCCAATAAAAACTCTTCCCACTCATATTGAAAGTTTAAAAACGTCTTTATCATGATAATTATTATATATTTATATTTTATTCGAACTTTTTTCTATATATTAAATTTTTAATGTGAACCATTTTTTATTTTGGCTTAAGTTCATTTGTTTATTTATTTATTTTTATAATTCAAATTAAATCAAACTGTAACCATTTTAGGAATATTCTTTCTAAAAACTATTTCCGATATTAGCCGAGCGGAATGCATTTTCGAAATCAGCTAAATCAAATGAAATTTTAATTTGATTGTAACATAAATAGGAATTTTAAGTTACATAGTAGTATACCGATAAAGAGTGCTGATGATGAAATCGTAGCTGATTTCGAAAATGCATTCCGCTCGGCTAATATCGGAAATAGTTTTTAGAAAGAATATTCCTAAAATGGTTACAGTTTGATTTAATTTGAATTATAAAAATAAATAAATAAACAAATGAACTTAAGCCAAAATAAAAAATGGTTCACATTAAAAATTTAACATGATAATTATTTTTATACCCTTCACACAGTGAAAAAGGGTATATATAGGTTTGTCATTCCGTGTGAAATTTCTACAATTTTCATTTCCGACCCCATAAAGTATATATTTTCTGAAAGCTTATGAATAGGGGAGTCGATTAAGCTCTGTCAGTCTGTCCGTCTGACCGTCTGGCCGTGTGTATGTTGAAATCAACTTTTTGAAGACCCCCGACATCGCTCGGACCCGGGTGAGGTATTAAAATATCAGAAATATTCGGGAGTAGAACGGTATTGAAAATCAGAAACATTGGTACATAAACAACTGAGATATGAGCAAAAACCCACGACCACCTCGATTTTTTTTTCACAAAAACAACATTACAACAAATAACAGTGCTATATTCGGCCGTGCCGAATCTTATATACCCTTCACAACGTGTAGTCATGCAATAACAATTGTTTGTATCACCATTCATCCCATATAAAATATGAGCATACGTACACGTTAGAATAAATGTGGCATCGAATCCCAGCTGAGCCAAAAAAAATTTTATTTTATTTTATTTAATATATTATTTATATTTTATTATTTTTTTTTATATTTTTTTTAAATTTTTTTAAAAAATTTTTTTAGAAAAATTTTTAAAAAATTTTTTTAAATTTTTTTTTTAAATTTTTTTAAAATTTTTTTTTTTAGTTTTTTTTATTATTTTTTTCTTATTTTTAATTTTTTTTTTTTTTTGTAATTTTTTTTGTTTGGTATGTTTTTTACATGTATGTATGTATGTATGTTGTTGTTGTAATTGTGAAAAAAACGAGGTGGTCGTGGTTTTTTGCTCATATCTCAGAAAGTTATGGGGCGATTGTGCTGAATTTCAATAGCGATTCATTACTGGATATTTCCAAGAGATTGATACCATATAGAGATCTGAGGAACATATAGTTGCTTCTAAAAGTTGATTTCAACCAACACACGGACAGACGGGCAGACGGACAGACGGACAGACTGTCAGGGCTTAATCGACTCCTCTATTCATAAGCTTTCAGAAAATATATACTTTATGGGGTCGGAAACGAAAATTGTAGAAATTACAAACGGAATGACAAAGCTATATATACCCTTGTGCACCACAGGTGAAGGGTATAAAACAACATACATACATACAAACGTGTATACTGGTTAGAGAAAACGTGGCATCGAATCCCAGCTGAGGCAAAAAAAAATTTTTTTTAATTTTTTTAAAATTTTTTTTTTAATTTTTTTTTTATTTTTTTTTATTTTTTATTTTTTATTTAATATATTATTTATATTTTTATTATTATTTTTTTTTAAATTTTTTTTTTTAATTTTTTTTTTATTTTTTTTTTTGTTTTATATATATTATATATATAATAATTTTTTTCTTAAATTTTTTTTTAAAATTTTTTTTTTAATTTTTTTTTTAAATTTTTTTTTTAATTTTTTTTTTTTTTTTGTTTTTTTAACATACATACGAGAATTTATAATTTTACAATGGGATGTTTTTATATATGTATGTACGTATTTTATATTGGATGAATGGTGACACAAACTACTGTTATTGCATAACTACACGTTGTGAAGGGTATATAAGATTCGGCACGGCCGAATATAGCACTTTTACTTGTTAAATATAAAAATTAATAAATTTATAAAATAATTTTAAATTCTTTTTAATATAAAAAAAATTATAGTAAATTGGACAATTGTAACAACATTTAACATGTTTGGTAACAACCATTTTTGGTCTAAAGGCATTTGAACACAAGAGTGTTATAATTTTTATATGACCATTTTTGAACATCTAGCGCTATATTAAATATGATGGTGTATTAGTTTTTTGGACACATTTGTTACAATTGATTTAAACACAATCACAAATAATTGAGAACTGGCCACGAATAAAGAATTTATCGAATATCTATATATATAAAAATCAATGTGTGTTTGTATGTTTTTATGTTTGTTTGTGCTTTATAGACGGTTAAACGGTTGGACCGATTTCCTTGAAATTTTCACAGAATCTTCCTGTATGTCTGAAAAGAACTATAGGCTATACTTTGGTTTGAAATTGTAAGTGGGCGGGGTGCCACGTCCTATTAAAGAATAAGTATTAAATATTATATATCACGAAAGTTAATGCAGCTAGAATCTTCAAATTAAGTACGGTAAGCTTTGACATCCACACAAACATTTGGGTAAAAAATAGGCGGACTTGCAATAGTAGGCGTGGCCACATGAATTAAATACTAAAATTCGTATATTTGGAAAACGATATCGATTAGAGTAGTAAAATTTTGCAAAAGCAACTTTGATATTCAAATAAACATTTATGGAAAAAATGGGTGCATTAACAATAGTGGGCGTGACACCTACCATATGAATTAAACACTAAAATTCGTACATCTGAAAAACGATATCGATTAGAGTACTACAATTTTGCAAAAGCAACTTTGATATTCAAATAAAAATTTATGGAAAAAATGGGTGCATTAACAATAGTGGGCGTGGCACCTGACATATGAATTAAATACTAAAATTTGGGGTGGCGAATAGCAACATTAGCATAGCAGCATTAAAAGTTTTATATAAGTATACAGAATTAAAGTAATTTTTTTTTTTCGTTTTCTGTAAATAGAAAATTAGTAAAAAAATTTCAATGAATAGAGAATTTGTTAATTTTATATCCTTAACATGACAGTGTAAAAGGGTACATATACATACATAGGTTTGTCATTCCGTGTGAAATTTCTTTAGTGTATTCAGGGTATCAATTCCCGTTCTATGAAACTATGAAATGAAAAGTTTTTGTGTTTGTATGATATTATATGGTGCCATCATACCCTTTGCTATGCAAAAACTTTTTCATTTCACAGTTTCACAGAACGAGAATTGATACCCTGAATACACAAAAGAAATTTCACACGGAATGACAAACCTATGTATGTATATGTACCCTGATCGCCAACGGTAGCGGCGGTAGCTGATATTTTTTGTTACGCTTTTCTATTTTCTATACTTTTTTATTATCAATTTGTAGTTTTATTTAATTTATGCAAACAAATTGCACGTTTTTTGACATTTGAGGAACACCTTTGTTTTTAGTGTTGCAGTGTTGCCACCATGTACAATAAATTAAACTTTAACTGAAGAAAAGACGACCTATTATGTGGATATTGTCATTGTTTGTGTTTAACCGTATAATTTTACCCGTGCGGTTAAAACTGCAGAAAAGAACAAAATGTATGAGCACTTTTAAGTTATTTGCTTTTAAATGTACATCAAATAAAACTATCAAGCCTTTTATTAGTAAAATTGCGTTTGTATGCCTTACACCGAAAAATATTTGTTTTGTTATTTATCAATCATAGTCGGTGTAAAACATTCAATCACATTTTCACAGTGCTTGCTGTGTCTAGTCCCCTTTATAATGGGAATGGAAAGCCAACATCAAGTTTGTTTTAATTCTGCAGTCCAACAGGATATTTATTAACTATGTATATAAAAGTTATTTATATCGCTTGATTTCAGAATTAAAATCAAAATCATAACGAAAAGCCGTTTAGAAATCAAATTAAATAAAGTTATACTTTTTGTAATACTGTGAAATAAAAAGATTATATTCAATAA
Organism: Phyto melanocephala; assembly: GCA_941918925.1. Lineage (NCBI taxonomy): Eukaryota > Metazoa > Arthropoda > Insecta > Diptera > Rhinophoridae > Phyto > Phyto melanocephala. Next base: position 123,013,234 of record OW799233.1, on the reverse strand, counting down.
AAGTAACTTTTAATTGCACAGTTCCAAGATTTTACTCCCTGCTTTATAAATTCTAATCAAAAAAAGCCTCTCCTAAAACCAAAAAGTACCAATATTAAGATTCTTTTAAACCACAAACTAATAGGTATAATAACGTTATATAAAATTAAGTGCTAAAAGTTATATTCCAACGATGACAAAAATCACATCATGTTAATGCTATTTTTAAATTAATACACAAAATTATAAATCATTTGTGATGTAATATACATATTTAATTCAAAACAAATGTCAAATGTACTTTATATGTAGCACATCATATCAGTCACTCTAAATCAATTTAACTAATTTAGTCATTATATGTTTATCTTAGAGTAGTAATATGTACATACAAACATACCAAAATTCATTCATACTCGTATAAATATATGAATCTTATATAGAAGTTGAAAATAACACAACAAACATACGCTTGTTCAATGACCATAGAAGTCCAGCCGTTAGTCCGTCCGACGTTAAGAGAAGAGGTCAAGTAAATCTTGATGCTTCACTAAGTTTCTTGAAGCAATGTTGTTGCTATTGCTGTAACCAATTACAAACTTACTGTTGTCAACATAAATTTTAACCAAAAAATATTAACAATAATAAATCAAATGGTGTGAAAAATAATTTTTATTAGTTTACTTTTTTTGTTTTTTGTCAACCAAAAAAAAAAAAAAAAAAATGCAACAAATTACGCTTTCAGAATAATAAATGAGCATGAATCAAAAACATGTCTATAAAAAATTTACATTTATTTAAGGAAAAACTAAATTTATGAAAACGAAATGTGTTTCATAATTGTGTATAAAAAATGTAAAAAATGATTAAAAGTTTGTTGTAATATAGCGATGAACACTATTGCAGCTTTGAACAAAAGAACATTAAACAATTTATACATATTTTTTTAAAATTAACACATGCCTTATTTAAAACAAATAATAACTTTTTATATCCTTCACTAATGTGTAGGTATGTGCAATTTCACAAACTACCCCATCGTTAAAGTACAGCATACTAGCTTTAACACAGTTCAGATTTCAAGTTTAATGTGCTTACTTTCCAAACATTAAGAGAAGTCCTAAAAGAAATGAAGAGAATAATCCAAGCGCCATCTTGAGTTTTCGTATTTTTGAAAAGCTAACATTGTTTATAATTGATTTAATTGTAATTTAATTGTAATTACTGTATTTTAGCCACATATCCGCCATTTAATTGCGGACACCATCTTGGATTATTCATTTTTACAAAGATAACTGCATTATGCTAGCCAAGCTCTTTCATTTGATATCATTACTGACAGGTTAAAGAAGGTAAATTATTAATTATACGCCATACGCGGCCAGCATTAATATCAATATTTAATCTGTCAAATGTCTTAAAGGTGAAAATAAATTTAGTTTAACTAATTCTTTCAGCTATACATATAAATATACCCATTCCATAATTCGTTAAAGTGTATATATCCCTGCAGCTAAATTTTTAACTAGTTACGTTTTGAAGCAGGCATATAACTAGTTGTAGCGAGAACGTATTTAGTCTAGTATTTGAACTAGGAAAAATTAACTAGTTGGGCTCCTATGACAACCTAATTCTTAAATCGATAGTTTGATATATGCAAAACGGACAGTCTAAAGTTAAAAGAAACTAATATATTTCTAACCACATACTAGATACTTAGTCTGCAGGGATATTATAATAGATCATTAATATGAGGGTAGGTTTAAAATTGCATCTATTTATTTAATGATTTTTTGTAATACATGTAGCTATTTGGCTAATGACCATTTTCAAATAAATAATAAGAAATTTACTTTATTTCGAAACAGTTTTAGAAGCTCAGTAGAAAAAAGTACTCTGTTACTAAAAATAATAGATTATAGTGCTCTATAAATATAATATTAAAAAAAAACAGAGACTTAAGGTGAATTCACCCATTTGTTCTGAACAAAATTTTTTCCGGAGAATAACATTTTTTACTGAGAGTTTTCTGCAGAACGATTCACCCATTTAAGAAAATTTGTCCGAAAAAACAAAGCTGCCATATAATATAAAATGCAAACAGTTGTACAAAGTGGAAGCACCGCTAGCAAACTATGTAAATAAATACAAACGTAAATTATTTCATTAAAATATATGTGAAGAAAATGTCGGATAGAAGAAAACTAAAATTATTATTTTTAATTGAAGTGCATAAAGTCAATTTGTTTGCAAAAGAAATTTATAAAAAAAAATCGAAAATAAAAAGAGTCGCTTCTATTTCATTCCATAAACCCTGTTTTAAATAATTATTTTTGTATGCACTATTGCTCATGTCATACAAACATTTTCTTCCTGGTTTTTTAAGTCTTCTATTAATTTTTGAGCAATATTTTCATTAAATTCCATTTTAATTGTTAATTTTCGGCAAAAACAATTTTTGTATAATAAATGTACTGACACTGTGTGATGTGGCAACCAAATTCAATTTTCATGTAAATATTGAAAAATAGTGGCATCCCAATTCAGTTTCTTCTGAACAAAAATTAAAATTAAACCAATTCAAGAAAAATCTTTCTGAACAAAATAATCTCTCTCTCTCTCAAAAGTAAAACATCAAACTCAATACAAAAAAAATTTGTTCTGAACTAAAATTTTATGGGTGAATCCAGCTTTAATTACGGCCTTCAATTGTGTGTGAAATCACTATATTGAAAGCAAAAAAAAAAAAAGAAATTGCTCCTTTGAAAAAACAAGCCGTAATTCGGCACCAGTCTTTTATTTAAGAAAATCGTTTTTAATAAATTCTTTTTATACAAATTTTCTAAAAATCTTTATTTGATTTTTAAAATCAAGGCATATCCATAAGGTATATGTATGCAACGGCGAATTGATACAACAAAGCAACTTTTCATTGGATGAATAATGTCAAGGCCAATTCGTATATCAGGGATGGAAAAGTTGTTTTTACATATTAAATATAATAAAATTTGATTAAAAAAAGGATATAAATTTTTAAACACATTATTAATGACGCAAAAGCAAGATTAAGCACACTCAGAAAAGTACACTAAAGTTAATTGTTTAATACCGAAACCAAAATCACATTTCCTATCCCTGCATTAATAAATGAAATCAAGGCGAATTAAACCAATTTTGACAAAAAGTTTCCCCATCAGCTGGGCTGATACACCTGTATGAAAATCATGATTCAGTTCTGGTCGGGTCAAGGGCTCGCGCGTCATCGCGGCAATCAGGCCGTCCTTTTTATCCGGCTTCGAGAGTTTCGCGTCACACTATCGCATTGATCAATTGCGTGGCGTCGGTTAACTGTACTGAGGTACAGTCACCCGGAGTCTCAATTAACCTTTGCAAAACTTTTAACGAAAAAAATATTCGCGATCAGCTCCGACTTCTTATATGAAGGTATAGGTCGACTTACGGATTCTGAACCTGTGTGGGATACCCTGGCTCTATGGTTTTAAAACCTTGCAATTGAAATTAATTCACCTGTATGAATTCGCCTTGGAATAAATTCTTTAAATAAATTTTTTTAGGAAATTTTTTATAGAAAATTTTAAATTGTCACATAATTTTTGAACTTTTTTATAGAAAATATTAAATACCTTATATAATATTTTTTTATAATTTTTGAAAACTGTCTCCCCTTGCAAAAGTTTATACATTCGATACTGTTTAAATATGGAAACGATATATTTTTTTTTGTAGCGCTGTGTAAAATAGCCCCCAAATAGAAAAACGCCAAATGGAGCCAAAAAATTAATAGATTGCAACAATACCAAAAATTGGGTTGGTTTTGCGCTTATTTTACGGTTATTTGAAATTTTTTAATTGGGCTTCTTTCATTTTTGTGCAAATGACACCAAAGTTAGTTAAATAGAAAACGGCCCTACATAATTTGCATTTATGTATGTTTTGGGCTATTTTTTTATGTCAAAGTATTTCAAAAATTATAAAAAATTATTTAATAAAAAATTTTATCATAAAATATTTTTATTAATTTAGCCTTGATAAATTATTAATTGTATACCGAGTTAAAGTTTAGATAGTAATCGTCCAAAGAAAGATGTCAACGCTCCACTTTAGAAGGTAAAGTAGGAAGTCAGTCTTAGGCTAGGCGCAGGGAATTAAAAATCTTATAGTCTCGAACCATCGGCTTCGCTCTAGCCTTCGGTCGGTCAGAGTCTTTAAACTCTTGTAAATTCGTAACGTCAACTTCGCTATCCATGTGCATATGGACTATTAATAGACCTTGGCAGAACACTTTGATTAAGCTAAGCCGTCATTTGGAATATACCACAGTTTATAGTTTATACCCGGCCGAAGGCTACAGCAAAGCCGACTGTTCGAGTCTATAAGAGTTTAAATTTCCTATTTGTTTAAACTAACTAGGTTTAAAATTTTTAAATTAACCAGAGTAAATAAAAAATGTTTGGTTTTTTTAATTATTAGTTGTAACCAGGGTACACTTATACAAGGTGGCGGTGCAAGCCCAGCTGACTATTTTTTTGTGTTCTGGAGAATGTCAAAATACATACTTAAAAAAATTATTTCAACTTCGGAAATTGTCAAACTCCATACATAAAAAAAGAGAGACAAAAATTGCTCTCCTTTACGCTATCACCTTACACCATGGTTGTAACCTATTTTTTGGGGTGAAATCTTATTATATATTTTAGGGCAACATTTAATAACAAAAAATTAGGATAATTTTTAGGGTATCTTTAATTTTAAAATTGGACTGACATATCATAATAAATAATAACCCCAAAATTGGGGCTTATATTCATAAAACATATTTTGGGTTTATTTAGGGCTTACTTGACATATTTCTGTCAATAAAACTAAAATATTTTTTATGAATTGGACCGTAAAATTTTAACGATGTTTCAAATTGTAAATGATCCCAGCAAAAAAAATTGGAAGTAGTGCAAAGCGAATTACATTTACAAGACTTCTAAATCAACTTTGTAAAAGCATTAATTCTAAATGACTTCTTAACTGCAAAATAATTTGTCATAAATGATGTGCTTAAAAATGAATGCAACATCATGCAAAATATCTTAAAGAATTCATGTAAACAAACAAATTTAAAACATGAAATATCCGATAATTGTCACCAAATATGCATGAGTTCCATGCACTTATTAGAATGGAGTGCAGTTCAATAAAATATTCATGTAAAAACATGATCTCTAATGACACGCTAATGTTAAAATCATTAGTGTTTTTACCTCAATTTAATCACTTCGTCACCAGTTGAACCCCTGCAAAATCACTTTTTTGTCATAGATTTTTTTGCTGGGATGGGTTATGAAATTACAATTAAAAAATATGATTAACTCATTGCTTTATTTAATACTAAAGGATCCGCCAAATAACTTTTTTTTTTTTTGAAAATGCTATAAAAAGTGTAGCTTCGGCTGTGTGACACGTAGCGTCGTCCTGTTGAAATCAAATGTTGCCAATATCCTCCTCTTAAATTTTTGTGAACAAAAATTCGTTCAACATGGCCCGATAACGATCGCCATTGACTACGGCCACTCCTTGCTCGTTTTCGAAGAAAAATGGCCCAATTATGCCTCTGCACCAAACAGTGAATCATTTTGGGTGTATCGGCTTTTCAATATATGCGTGCGGGTTTTCTGTGCCCCAAATGCGACGACAATTTTGCTTCAATTGAGCTTCATGTGAAAAGATGATTTTTTTTGGCAAAATCGGCCAAAGTAATGTCGCAATATTTCCCAGCGTTTTTCAAACGTATACGCAACCATATTCGTTCAGCGGAAGGATAAAACTAATTAGGTCTGTCTGCGTACACATATTTTGCATCATTTTATGCAAAATGTTACAAAATCTTGCAAAATGTTGTCTGCGTACTCAAAATCTCTTGCAGCGAGAGAGCAAAAAAGAAAATTTTTTGACAGTTGGAAGTTGAGAACTTGCAAAATGTTGTTGGAGAAATTTCTTCTTGCAAGATTTTGCAACTAGATTGAACAGCTGTTTTTATTTACTAATTATGAAAAAATTTTTTTGAAACGAAAATAAAAATTGAAATTTAACAATGGCAGAGGTAAGTAGTTAGAATTGTGCTGATTTTTAACGTTTATAAAATATTATAATAAACAACATTTTACCGTAATGTAAGTGGATTGGAGATGGCAGAACCGATAAAATTAGCATTTTTTAATTTACCGCGAGAATTCACTTTCGCGTACACATATGCTAACTAATTCTTTCAGCTATACATATAAATATACCCATTCCATAATTCGTTAAAGTGTATATATCCCTGCAGCTAAATTTTTAACTAGTTACGTTTTGAAGCAGGCATATAACTAGTTGTAGCGAGAACGTATTTAGTCTAGTATTTGAACTAGGAAAAATTAACTAGTTGGGCTCCTATGACAACCTAATTCTTAAATCGATAGTTTGATATATGCAAAACGGACAGTCTAAAGTTAAAAGAAACTAATATATTTCTAACCACATACTAGATACTTAGTCTGCAGGGATATTATAATAGATCATTAATATGAGGGTAGGTTTAAAATTGCATCTATTTATTTAATGATTTTTTGTAATACATGTAGCTATTTGGCTAATGACCATTTTCAAATAAATAATAAGAAATTTACTTTATTTCGAAACAGTTTTAGAAGCTCAGTAGAAAAAAGTACTCTGTTACTAAAAATAATAGATTATAGTGCTCTATAAATATAATATTAAAAAAAAACAGAGACTTAAGGTGAATTCACCCATTTGTTCTGAACAAAATTTTTTCCGGAGAATAACATTTTTTACTGAGAGTTTTCTGCAGAACGATTCACCCATTTAAGAAAATTTGTCCGAAAAAACAAAGCTGCCATATAATATAAAATGCAAACAGTTGTACAAAGTGGAAGCACCGCTAGCAAACTATGTAAATAAATACAAACGTAAATTATTTCATTAAAATATATGTGAAGAAAATGTCGGATAGAAGAAAACTAAAATTATTATTTTTAATTGAAGTGCATAAAGTCAATTTGTTTGCAAAAGAAATTTATAAAAAAAAATCGAAAATAAAAAGAGTCGCTTCTATTTCATTCCATAAACCCTGTTTTAAATAATTATTTTTGTATGCACTATTGCTCATGTCATACAAACATTTTCTTCCTGGTTTTTTAAGTCTTCTATTAATTTTTGAGCAATATTTTCATTAAATTCCATTTTAATTGTTAATTTTCGGCAAAAACAATTTTTGTATAATAAATGTACTGACACTGTGTGATGTGGCAACCAAATTCAATTTTCATGTAAATATTGAAAAATAGTGGCATCCCAATTCAGTTTCTTCTGAACAAAAATTAAAATTAAACCAATTCAAGAAAAATCTTTCTGAACAAAATAATCTCTCTCTCTCTCAAAAGTAAAACATCAAACTCAATACAAAAAAAATTTGTTCTGAACTAAAATTTTATGGGTGAATCCAGCTTTAATTACGGCCTTCAATTGTGTGTGAAATCACTATATTGAAAGCAAAAAAAAAAAAAGAAATTGCTCCTTTGAAAAAACAAGCCGTAATTCGGCACCAGTCTTTTATTTAAGAAAATCGTTTTTAATAAATTCTTTTTATACAAATTTTCTAAAAATCTTTATTTGATTTTTAAAATCAAGGCATATCCATAAGGTATATGTATGCAACGGCGAATTGATACAACAAAGCAACTTTTCATTGGATGAATAATGTCAAGGCCAATTCGTATATCAGGGATGGAAAAGTTGTTTTTACATATTAAATATAATAAAATTTGATTAAAAAAAGGATATAAATTTTTAAACACATTATTAATGACGCAAAAGCAAGATTAAGCACACTCAGAAAAGTACACTAAAGTTAATTGTTTAATACCGAAACCAAAATCACATTTCCTATCCCTGCATTAATAAATGAAATCAAGGCGAATTAAACCAATTTTGACAAAAAGTTTCCCCATCAGCTGGGCTGATACACCTGTATGAAAATCATGATTCAGTTCTGGTCGGGTCAAGGGCTCGCGCGTCATCGCGGCAATCAGGCCGTCCTTTTTATCCGGCTTCGAGAGTTTCGCGTCACACTATCGCATTGATCAATTGCGTGGCGTCGGTTAACTGTACTGAGGTACAGTCACCCGGAGTCTCAATTAACCTTTGCAAAACTTTTAACGAAAAAAATATTCGCGATCAGCTCCGACTTCTTATATGAAGGTATAGGTCGACTTACGGATTCTGAACCTGTGTGGGATACCCTGGCTCTATGGTTTTAAAACCTTGCAATTAAAATTAATTCACCTGTATGAATTCGCCTTGGAATAAATTCTTTAAATAAATTTTTTTAGGAAATTTTTTATAGAAAATTTTAAATTGTCACATAATTTTTGAACTTTTTTATAGAAAATATTAAATACCTTATATAATATTTTTTTATAATTTTTGAAAACTGTCTCCCCTTGCAAAAGTTTATACATTCGATACTGTTTAAATATGGAAACGATATATTTTTTTTTGTAGCGCTGTGTAAAATAGCCCCCAAATAGAAAAACGCCAAATGGAGCCAAAAAATTAATAGATTGCAACAATACCAAAAATTGGGTTGGTTTTGCGCTTATTTTACGGTTATTTGAAATTTTTTAATTGGGCTTCTTTCATTTTTGTGCAAATGACACCAAAGTTAGTTAAATAGAAAACGGCCCTACATAATTTGCATTTATGTATGTTTTGGGCTATTTTTTTATGTCAAAGTATTTCAAAAATTATAAAAAATTATTTAATAAAAAATTTTATCATAAAATATTTTTATTAATTTAGCCTTGATAAATTATTAATTGTATACCGAGTTAAAGTTTAGATAGTAATCGTCCAAAGAAAGATGTCAACGCTCCACTTTAGAAGGTAAAGTAGGAAGTCAGTCTTAGGCTAGGCGCAGGGAATTAAAAATCTTATAGTCTCGAACCATCGGCTTCGCTCTAGCCTTCGGTCGGTCAGAGTCTTTAAACTCTTGTAAATTCGTAACGTCAACTTCGCTATCCATGTGCATATGGACTATTAATAGACCTTGGCAGAACACTTTGATTAAGCTAAGCCGTCATTTGGAATATACCACAGTTTATAGTTTATACCCGGCCGAAGGCTACAGCAAAGCCGACTGTTCGAGTCTATAAGAGTTTAAATTTCCTATTTGTTTAAACTAACTAGGTTTAAAATTTTTAAATTAACCAGAGTAAATAAAAAATGTTTGGTTTTTTTAATTATTAGTTGTAACCAGGGTACACTTATACAAGGTGGCGGTGCAAGCCCAGCTGACTATTTTTTTGTGTTCTGGAGAATGTCAAAATACATACTTAAAAAAATTATTTCAACTTCGGAAATTGTCAAACTCCATACATAAAAAAAGAGAGACAAAAATTGCTCTCCTTTACGCTATCACCTTACACCATGGTTGTAACCTATTTTTTGGGGTGAAATCTTATTATATATTTTAGGGCAACATTTAATAACAAAAAATTAGGATAATTTTTAGGGTATCTTTAATTTTAAAATTGGACTGACATATCATAATAAATAATAACCCCAAAATTGGGGCTTATATTCATAAAACATATTTTGGGTTTATTTAGGGCTTACTTGACATATTTCTGTCAATAAAACTAAAATATTTTTTATGAATTGGACCGTAAAATTTTAACGATGTTTCAAATTGTAAATGATCCCAGCAAAAAAAATTGGAAGTAGTGCAAAGCGAATTACATTTACAAGACTTCTAAATCAACTTTGTAAAAGCATTAATTCTAAATGACTTCTTAACTGCAAAATAATTTGTCATAAATGATGTGCTTAAAAATGAATGCAACATCATGCAAAATATCTTAAAGAATTCATGTAAACAAACAAATTTAAAACATGAAATATCCGATAATTGTCACCAAATATGCATGAGTTCCATGCACTTATTAGAATGGAGTGCAGTTCAATAAAATATTCATGTAAAAACATGATCTCTAATGACACGCTAATGTTAAAATCATTAGTGTTTTTACCTCAATTTAATCACTTCGTCACCAGTTGAACCCCTGCAAAATCACTTTTTTGTCATAGATTTTTTTGCTGGGATGGGTTATGAAATTACAATTAAAAAATATGATTAACTCATTGCTTTATTTAATACTAAAGGATCCGCCAAATAACTTTTTTTTTTTTTGAAAATGCTATAAAAAGTGTAGCTTCGGCTGTGTGACACGTAGCGTCGTCCTGTTGAAATCAAATGTTGCCAATATCCTCCTCTTAAATTTTTGTGAACAAAAATTCGTTCAACATGGCCCGATAACGATCGCCATTGACTACGGCCACTCCTTGCTCGTTTTCGAAGAAAAATGGCCCAATTATGCCTCTGCACCAAACAGTGAATCATTTTGGGTGTATCGGCTTTTCAATATATGCGTGCGGGTTTTCTGTGCCCCAAATGCGACGACAATTTTGCTTCAATTGAGCTTCATGTGAAAAGATGATTTTTTTTGGCAAAATCGGCCAAAGTAATGTCGCAATATTTCCCAGCGTTTTTCAAACGTATACGCAACCATATTCGTTCAGCGGAAGGATAAAACTAATTAGGTCTGTCTGCGTACACATATTTTGCATCATTTTATGCAAAATGTTACAAAATCTTGCAAAATGTTGTCTGCGTACTCAAAATCTCTTGCAGCGAGAGAGCAAAAAAGAAAATTTTTTGACAGTTGGAAGTTGAGAACTTGCAAAATGTTGTTGGAGAAATTTCTTCTTGCAAGATTTTGCAACTAGATTGAACAGCTGTTTTTATTTACTAATTATGAAAAAATTTTTTTGAAACGAAAATAAAAATTGAAATTTAACAATGGCAGAGGTAAGTAGTTAGAATTGTGCTGATTTTTAACGTTTATAAAATATTATAATAAACAACATTTTACCGTAATGTAAGTGGATTGGAGATGGCAGAACCGATAAAATTAGCATTTTTTAATTTACCGCGAGAATTCACTTTCGCGTACACATATGCTAAAACTTTTTTGCTTTGTAATTTCAATTGTTTACACACCGATCAGCTGTTTTCTTGCAAAATTTTACTGGATACTGTCTGCGTACTTTTTGATATATTTTTAGCCGCCAGAGTAAAATTGGTCTTACTCTCCCAAAAAAATTTACTGAGTATTTGCTACTGAAAAAGTACGCAGACACACCTATTATCTGTCAAATCAGACATGAGCTAAGTGTTACCATTCACGAAATAAGCACTAGTTGAAAAAAAAAAAAACGTTAGATGGCGGACCCTTAAGTTTTGCTAATCGAATTCCGATCAAATAAAAGCAAATATTTATCGTCATCTTAAACACAAACTTCCCTGATATAATAATTGTTATTGTAATTATTTGAATTACAATTATAATTCTTTTCAAAAATACAAATTTTAGGACTTTTAATTTTTTCTTTGAATTTAATAATTTGAAATTTTCATTGTAAAATGAAATAATCTCGGATTGTTAAAAAACATTTATTAAGAGTTTCGATTGCAAATTAAATTATATATTTGCACCTCGTATTATTTTTGTATCTTATGGTTTTATTTTCTAATTGATTTATTAAACCAAAAATGGGTGCACATTTTTTTCTAGATTAATTTCAAATGTTTCATTATTTTTTTATTGATTTTTTTTTTGTTAATATTGATATTTTTACCTGATTTTTGGCAGCATCACCAATTAAACGTTCGGTATCGTTGAATGCAACATAACTGGGTGTTGTACGATTTCCCTGATCATTTGCAATGATCTCAACTTTACTATGTTGCCAAACACCAACACATGAATAAGTGGTACCAAGATCTATACCAATTGCGGGAGCTTTAGCCATTTTTGTTTAAGTCTAGTTTTTTTTTCTATCTAAAGATTTTAATCCAAATTATTTATAAGGCTTAATGCTGGCAAATCACACTGGCAATCAATGTATTTAAGTATTTTATTTTTTTTTGTTATTGAGATTGCACTTTTTTTAATATTAGTTTTTCAAAGCTGCCGCAATTTTTAAAATATTTTTTTGTAATGTTTCCAACGACGTCCAACGTATAACTAATGAGTTTTCAAAATGAATCACTAGATTTTATGGCTTGTGTGTGTGATTTTCGTTAAAGCATTTTAGATTAAATAATAATATTGAAAAAATCTTTAAAATCTTTAGAACCCTCTCTTTTTTTTTGCTAAAATGATGACATGAGTTTTTTTCCTCAACTCAATTTATTGTGGAAAATTGGAAAAGAAAATTGTTGAAAATTTTGTTATTATTGTTTTTTTTTTTAATTCATTCTAGAGTTATTGTGAATTATTTTATTTTCTGAATTTCTTTTTTGAAAATGATTTTATTAAAATGTATGTATGTATGTATGTCAGTATCTACATATGTATATGTATGTACATATACATATATGTATTTACTTTTCTTCGGCCCTCCAATTATGGTATTTCAAACGTTGTGTAGGTGATTATATTCATGACGTATGTAAATATCTGTTTGTATGTTTATTTGCCGGTTATATTTAAGAAAATGAGTCACATTCATCTTTTTCCCTTCTTCTTTTTCTTTTGACCATCTGGCCATGCAAAACCGCGAGATTTTAAAACATCCTACAAATGACATTTAAAAATATAGGAGTATGTAGTTACATGTACCTCTCATATTTAATTATTTACTCTTATAGTGTTATCTACTCACTTGCACATTATGACATACATAGTAGGCATTTTCCATGGCTGCATCATTAAATATATCACATCCTAATGATTTTCCTCCAGAGCTTTTTTTCTTAACGCCTACTTCTTTCTTTTTCTTGTCATCACCTTCGCCATTGCCGCCATTACTGGATGTTGAGTCTTTACTGTTACGCTTTTTACGACTTTTTGCAGTCATAGAAAATATTTATGTAGGTTCTTCTCATTTACAGTTTTTTATAAGAATACATACAGACGCATATATGTACAGGTTATTGTTTGTTATTACTTGGCATCATTCTAACTATAGTTTATTGATTAAACATACAATGGGATAATGGTAACCATAGTGACTAAAATACAACTATGAATATTAAATTTTATTATAAATTGTCGTCTAAAATTATTAATGATTAAAATTTGTTAACTTTGCCATCGGTGTTTAAAATTATTGAACTCTTTTCTCTTTTGTATCTCATGCTTTTCCTGATTATCACAAGCTTATTTTAATAACGGTATAATTTATAAAAATTAAATCCACTTTAATTACGTTTAACATTTTTGTGAATAAGACAGTTTTAGTTAATATTTGCTTATTTAAAGTACTTATATAATAATTGGTGAAATCGACTATTTTCTAGGTATAGTTCGATAAAATAAGAATACATATCGATGCCTTACTTCCTCAACCTCGTATCTTAAAAAATAAAATTTTTCAGGAGAGAAAAAAAAACGGTTCATCTTTTTATACTTCGGTGTTTGGTTAAAAGTTTATATGCAATTACAGTCGTGTCTGGATATAGTGAACCAATTTTTGCAAGGCTTGTTCATAGTGTCCAGGTTGTTCTCTATATCAAGGTTGAAATTTTTGTTCAAAAACTCGTTTTATTTACTAAAAATACATACATGTAAATGCAATAGCTGATTAGAAATAATTTGTACAAAAAAGGAATACATACATATGTATTTAAGTTTAATAAAAGAATTGTTGTTGAAGTTGTTTTAAAATTTTTTTTCACTATTAGAGTTTTTCACTATTTAGAGTACTCCATGCAAAAATTTTGGTGTTCACTATATCCAGACACGACTGTATTAAGAAATTGATTGTATTTATGTATATTAGTAGTAATAATATACTAATCTTTTTTAGTTAAAGCATGAAACAATCGTTTGATATAAAAAAGTCTAAACCGTTTTTTTTTAAGTTACGAGATTGAGGAAGTAAGGCATCGATATGTAAATAAAACAAGCAAGAGCGCTATATTCGGCCGTGCCGAATCTTATATACCCTTCACAACGTGTAGTCATGCAATAACAGTAGTTTGTATCACTATTCATCTCATATGAAATACGTACATACATATAAAAAATATACATATATAAAAAACATCCCATTGTAAAATTATAAATTTACGTATGTATGTTAAAAAAAAAATAAAAAAAAAAATTAAAAAAAAAAATTTAAAAAAAAATAAAAAAAAAAATTTAATAAAAATTAAAATATATATAATTAATATAAAACAAAAAAAATTAAAAAAAAATAATAAAAATATAAATAATCTATCTATCTATATATATAAAAGTGAAACTCTGTGTGTGTGTGTGTGTGTGTGTGTGTGTGTGTGTGTGTGTGTTAGCTATAGACTCTGAAACTGTAAAACCGATCGGGCTCAAACTTTGGTAAGTTGTTGTACACATACCAGGGAGTGTTTATGGGTGAAAAAAAGTGGGCGGGGCCACGCCCATAAAAAATTAATTATCAGTTTTAGCTACTTGCACTTGACCGATTTTTCTGAAACTTTGCACACATATCGAGCTGTCATGACTGAATAATTTTGTGATAAGAAAAGTGGGCGGGGCCACGCCCCTAAAAAAGTTTTAATTTTGAGGTACTTGCACTGGACCGATTTTTCTGAAACTTTGCACACATACTAAGCTGTAATAACCATAAAATTTCGTGATTAGAAAAGTGGGCAGGGCCACGCCCATAAAAAAATGTTATAATTTTTAGGTACTTGCACCAGACCGATTTTTCTGAAACTTTGCACACATATCGAGCTGTCATGACTAAATAATTGCGTGGTTAGAAAAGTGGGCAGTGCCACGCCCATAAAAATAGGTATCATTTTGAGCTACTTGCACTGGACCGATTATTCTGAAACTTTGCACACATATTGAGCTGTTATGACTTTACAATTTCGTAATTAGAAAAGTGGGCGATACCACGCCCATAAAAAAAATTATAATTTTTAGGTTTTTGCACTTGATATTCAATAAAATTCAGAATGCATTTCGATTCATTAAGGGGCGTAGCAACGCGCGCCGGGTTTGGCTAGTATTAAATAAAAAATAAAAAAAAAAAATTTAAAAAAAAATTTAAAAAAAAATTTTTAAAATATAAAAAAAAATTTTTTTTGGCTCAGCTGGGATTCGATGCCACGTTTTCTCTAACCAGTATACACGTTTGTATGTATGTATGTTGTTGTTGTAATATTGTTTTTGTTAAAAAAAAATCGAGGTGGTCGTGGGTTTTTGCTCATATCTCAGTTGTTTATGTACCGATGTTTCTGATTTTCAATAGCGTTCTACTCCCGAATATTTCTGATATTTTAATACCTTACCCGGGTCCAACCTATGTCGGGGGGCTTCAAAAAGTTGATTTCAACATACACACAAACAGACGGTCAGACGGACAGACTGACAGAGCTTAATCGACTTCCCTATTCATAAGCTTTCAGAAAATATATACTTTATGGGGTCGGAAATGAAAATTGTAGAAATTTCACACGGAATGACAAACCTATATATACCCTTTTTCACTGTGTGAAGGGTATAATAATTCTGTTAAAAAAATTATATACATACGTAGCAATTAATAGAAACAACACAAACACAACGTAGGAAAGAAAGAATAAAAACTATTAACACAATTAAACTAACAACAAGGTCAACAGCAAAAAAAAGGCTTCGATAACCACTATATATATTTAATGCTTCATGGATATCTAAGTACAAAAATGGTTAAATTTTTTAATTCTATGGGTAATTTTTTTTTAATTTTTAATTAAAATTCAAGATTTTTTTAGACGCTTCTCTACACAATTAATGATAACTCGAAAACGGTTAGTCCGATATTATTAAAATAAACTTGATCTACATAGCCTTTAATCCGTTTATATATTGCGTTTTAATTGGCTCAGAAGTTTCGGAGTTATAATAAAAATGTAAAGCAGAAATATATTTTTTTAGTGAAAATAGCAATTTTTTGTTTTCAAAAAATCATGAAAAATCGAAAAGATCGTGAGATTAAGTTGATTTATAAAAAAGTTTAAAAAACAGAATTTGCTCCTGTTACTTTTATTTTTTTGTTTTCACTTTAAACATATGTTTTTTCATAGTAAACTTTACAAGTTAAAAAATGTCTAGCATAAACTTTAAAATACTCAGCAAAACATCACACTTTATTTTCTAAATTTATATTTTCGTTTACTGGATTTTGTGTAAACGAACGCAACCCAAATATAAACAAATAAATAAATGTAACAAGACCAAATGTAGCTTTTAAATATTAAAATACATACTTACATACGTGTTTTATTAAATTTATACGGACAAAATATAAAAAAATATTTATTCTAACTTTTTATTTAATTTTTTTATTAATTCATTAATTACAATATGTATTTAACAATATGTGCGGCCTCAGCGTCACTCAGACATTATGAGGCGAGTTGGCGAAAATAATAATAATAATATTAAAACAAGAAATAAAGTACAATTACTGTATTCGCAAGGTGTTCTAAATTCAAATTTTCTAGAATATTAACATAAAAAATATGACTGTTGTGAACGACCCTCAATAAATAAGTGTGATATATCAAATTTAAATCGCCAATTTTTGCTAAATTTGTGATATCAGATATATTAAACGGATATCGGAGGGGCGGCTTACAAATATTCTTAGCTGATCGCCGCAGGTATCTGAATAGTTATGACAGCACAATAAACATACTATACACAGTAGTATTATTTTAGGACAGTTTTTACCAAGGCACATTTATTCCTGGTAGTCTTGTTTCGTCAGCTGCAATTACCTGATGAATCAATATGCCTTGGTCCATAGATAAAAAATAATTCTCTCCCTTCTCTCATATTATTTAAATATAAAACTTCATATATAAAATATATAAACCAAAAAAATTCGCTCCAAACTGGATAAATATGTAAACTTTTGATAAAACAACTTCATATTTCGAATTTTCAAATAATTTAGGAGAGAAACAAACTTTCAAGGCCGCTAATTAAGTTTCTGGCCCATAAGAATATTTTAATGTATTAATTTCTGAAAAATAATTGTAATAACAAGTTTTCAAAGCCCCTAAATAACCTTTTGATGGTGTCTGTGTAAGAATGCAATTTTTAAATTTAGAAAAAATTTTTGTGCAAGGGGCAATGGAACGCTTTACGGAATAACAACGCCTTTGTGAAAACTTATTACAAACATTTAAAGAGTTATGCTGAGACCGCTTGCAAACTTCAAAGAAATTTCAATCGGAAACCAAGAGTGGTAAAAAATTTAAGAAACTGAGAGTGCCCCCGAAAAATTTCAAATTACAAATTTCACGAAGCACAACACAGCGAAAACAAAATTCAGGGCACAAAATTTTGTTTACTCAGGAGCTCGAGTCTATGGAAACCGTAGGCAATTCGTTCAAAGTGAAGTCAATGCCAATTTTTCGAAAAAGTCTTCTCCGATGAAGCGCATTTCCACCTGAATGTCTTCGTGAATACATAAAATTGCGAAATTTTGGGATCCGATTTCATGCAATCAATAAGAAACAAATGCACCCACAATGAGCAACTATTTGGTGCGGTATTTGGTCAGACGGTGTGTTTGAGCCATACTTTTTTGAAGATGAGGCCGAAATTGCAGTGATTGTGGACGGCATTAGTTACAGTTAACGGAGTTCTTGTGGCCACAACTGGAAAGCTTGGATCTGGAGGAAATGTGGTTTCAGCAAGACGGCTTCAACTGCTACATTACGCATGAAACAGTTTATTTGTTGCAGGAACGATTTCCAAAACAAATCATCCCAAGAAATTCCGATGGCAACTTGCCAACAAGATCATGCGATTTAACGCCGTGTCATTCCTTTCTGCGAATAAACCTGAAACAATTCCTGAGCTAAAATCTGAGATCCAACGTTACATTGGTGACATACACATCACATCTCACATCTCTGTAGAAAAGTCATTAAAATTTCATGAAAACATTAATGGCCTGTCATCAGAGCCGTGGGCCATTTGACGGATATTTCATATTTCATACTTAATCGGAACATAGCGTCTTTATAATCCAATATTAAAAACAAAGGTTTATTAAAGGTTTAAAAATTAAATCTCCATAGACAATCAGTTTAATAAATCCTCTATAAACCTTGGATATTTATATTTTTTTAAGAGTTTTTTTTAACAAAACAAAGTGTTCATAATATACGTTAAAAATATATTTAAACTTATAAAAAACGGAATAAAATAGTGATTTTTTAAAGCTTATAGTTAATAATGTTTTTATTATTTTTTCCCTCTACATATAAACAAACATATGTATGTATGTATGTACACACATCTATAATTGAAGTGGAATAAAAAAAAGATGAATTTTGTAAATTGACATGAAATTTCAAAGGAAAATCTATTGGCATTATAATTTAAATATGATTTCTGGTATATGACCACCACGGCTGTCTCGGAAGTAGTCTAATCTGGACGTGGAATTTTCGATAGCCTCGGCAATAATGCGGCGAAACCACAGCTCCTTCACACCATGGCTCTATAGCAGTCACCATTTACTGTAACGTTCTTACCAGCATCGCTTTTAAAGAAGTACGGACCACAGATTCCACCAGCCTATAAGCACACCTAACAGTCAGTTTATCTGGATGTTACGATGTCCTAACATATATTTGAGGATCATCATCACTTTAAATACGGCAGTTTTGTTTATTGACGTATACATTGAAACAAAAGTGAGCTTCATCGCTAAACAAAATTCGCTTTTGAAAATCGGGATCAACGGCAGTATTGTTTACGAATCTACGCCTTGTTATTCGTGTTGAAATGCCATACCAAGGCATATAAATTCATCAGGTAATTGCACTTCGGAGAGAATTTTTTGTTTATATTTTTTGACATTTGAAATAAATGAGAGAGGAGAGAAATTTTTTTATCTATAGAATTTGACGACTGAAATTTAAAATAAGTGAAGAAAAAAATAATCAGCTGACGAAACAAGACTACCTGATGTAGTTTTGATTTTTTTTATATTACACCAAGGCATATATATTCATCAGGTAACCGCAGTTCGGAGAGAATTTTTTGTTTTTATTTTTTATAGGTATATGAAGTATGATTTTTGAAATAAAAAGGAGAAAAGAGAGAATTGTTTTTTATGTATTGACTTTGACAGCTGAAGTTTAAAAACAAGTAAGAGCGCTATATTCGGCCGTGCCGAATCTTATATACCCTTCACAACGTGTAGTCATGCAATAACAGTAGTTTTTATCACAATTCATCCCATATGAAATACGTACATACATATATAAAAACATCCCATTGTAAAACTTTAAATTTACATACATATGTATGTTAAAAAAAAAATAAAAAAAAATTCTTTTAAATAATTAAAAAAAAAATTAAAAAAAATAATTAAAATATATATAATAAATATAAAACAAAAAAAAAAAGAAAAATTAAAAAAAAAAAATAAAAATATAAATAATATATTAAATAAATAAAAAAAAAATAAAAAAAAATTTTTTTTAGCTTATAGCCTTTAAGGCTATAATACACGGCATGTTTTTTACATCTGACTTTAAAATTTGTGAGACATATGTAAATCTACATGTTTGCCAAAATTGTACTTTTACGCTGACTGCTTTGCAGCAGCAGAGATTTCTGCCAACGACTGATGTCACATGTTTTTACGAGAAGAAAATAGAGCGCACTCTAATTAAAATTTTGTCAGATGTCTCAACACATGTTTTTTTACAGAAGTAATGTTTTAAAGGTAACACACGACATGTTTGTATTAGCAGTGGAGAATTTGACAAGTCAGATGTAGAAAACATGCCGTGTATTAGCTCCTTTAGCGGTGAATAGTGTTGTTTCATTTACTTAATATGAACAAGAACTTTAAACATGAATTATTCAATGAAATCTAGAAACATGCTGTTCTCTGGTGAGTACATACAAAATTGTTATTTGCTAATTCGCCATATACTCGTTATATAGAAATTGTCTGCAAGTAAATTCATACTAATACATACATATGTAATTAAAAATTCAAAATTAAAACAAAACAAATCAATTTGTTAAAAAGTGTTTAGTTTAACTTAAATTTTCGGTCGAGTAAGTTATCAAAGAATTTTAAACCATTGGCGTGTGCGTAACTTTTAATTAAAATAAATAAAAAATATATAAAAATGGTGGCTCCCAGTAAATTATTTAACAGTCCTTTAAAATATGTTCACTGTTCCCAAACTATAATACATCCGGGTGTAGGTTGTTTACGACATTTTATCGATAACATCATAAGTCATAGTTTGGCCGGTTTAAAATATTTTTCACCCCTATTGATAGTGAGTGTAAAATTAATTTACTTTAAAAATGTATTAAATTTTTTTTGCTTTCCAGACTCCCTTAGTGCTAAAATATAAATCGATGAATCGAGAATTACTTGTGAATACCCTTAATTATTATTTACAAACAGTCTGTTGGGCGACGCTAAGTACCTCGATTGGAATTCTAATGGTTTGTTGTTTAAGGTAAGCAAAACTTAGTCTGCATTAGGGATGTCAGGATGACCTTCTTCGCCAAATTAAATGTTCAAAATCGCCAAAAATTATTAATAGTAATTATTTAAAATATTTTTTACAAATTCATAAAAAAAATCGCTAAAATTCGACAAAATATTAAAAATTTTTTAATTAAAATAAAGTCAAAATTTTTAGTGATTACAAAAAAATAGTTTATAGTATCTACTTAAAGAAGCGAAAAAATAATTTTTGTGGTAGTATTAAACAAGTATAAGATATCTATATGTATGTAAGTAAATATGTATGTATGTATGTATGTATGTATGTATTTAGGTGCAATTGTATTTATTATATACTAGCCAATCCCGGCGCGCGTTGCTACGCCCCTTCATGAATTTTAATCGCATTCTGAATTTTAATCGCATTCTGAATTTTAATCGAATATCTAGTGCAAGGCTAAAAACTATAACTTTTTTTATGAGCGTGGCACTGCCCACTTTTCTAATTACGAAACTGTATAGTCATTACAGCTCAATAAGTGTGCAAAGTTTCAGAAAAATCGGTCCAGTGAAAGTACATTAAAATTATAACTTTTTTAATGGGCGTAGCCCTGCCCACTTTCCTAATCACGAAATTGTATAGTCATGACAGCTTAATATGTGTGTGCAAAGTTTTAGAAAAATCGGTCAAGTGCAAGTAGCTAAAAATTATAACTAATTTTTTATGGGCGTAGCCCCGCCCACTTTTCTAATCAAGAAATTGTAAAATCATGACAATTCAATATGTGTGCAAAGTTTAACAAAAATCGGTTCAGAGCAAGTACTTCAAAATTATAACTTTTTTCATGGGCGTGGCACTGCCCACTTTTCTACTCACGAAATTGTAAAGTCATAAGGGCTCACTATGTGTGCACAGTTTCAGAAAAATCGGTCCAGTGTAAGTACCTCAAAATTATAACTTTTTGTATGGGCGTGGCCCTGCCCACTTTTATAATCACGAAATTATTAAGTCATAACAGCTCAATATGTGTGCAAAATTTCAGAAAAATCAGTCCAGTGCAAGTACCTCAAAATTTAAACTTTTTATGGGCGTAGCTCCGCCCACTTTTCTCATCACGAAATTATTTAGTCATGAGAGCTCGATATGTGTGCAAAGTTTCAGAAAAATCGGTCATGTGCAAGTAGCTTAAAATGATAACTAATTTTTTATGGGCGTGGCCCGCCTACTTTTTTCCATCCATAAACACTCCCTGGAATATGTACAACAACTTACCAAAGTTTGAGCCCGATCGGTTTTACAGTTTCGGAGTCTATAGTTAACACACACAGAGTTTCACTTTTATATATATAGATAGATGAAGATGATTTAAGATATTCCCTATACACCATCTAAATGAGCCACCTATTTGTCGCCTCAAATTTTATACATAAAAATATCAGAATAAAATTGTTATTTTTTCGTATACAGTTTAACGATTCTCAAAACTAATTCATGGCTCATGAAAAATAGCCAAGAAAATCGTCAACTACTTTGTTAATCGCCAAAAATTCGCACCTGAGCGTTACGACAGTAGCCTCTTTTCGTAATAATTCAGGTTGTTGTTTATCTGTGCGGCAAATTTAGTCATTTTTTGCTCAATAAGGGAAATAAATAAAAACATTTAAGCATACATACATATATTTTTAATTAGTGGGACAGGATTAAATGCAATTATTTAAGACAATATAGACGACGTATGATAGACTCTCAAAAACCTTGAACAACCGTCTAACTAAAAACAAAAATATATTTATTGCATATTTCCACAACTTTGCTTAATTATCAGCTTATCTAGGTTTTTGTCTATCTGAGTGCCAAATTTCATTTAGTTCCGTCCAGCCTGATTGACTCAAATTCATATAATTTCTCTATGAATAAACATTTTGGAAGAATAAAGGACTCTGTATTAAAATATCTGAGTTGAGTTTATTGGCAGAAACTATTTCGACACGCCTACTATAACGCCTACTTTTTACGTATTCTACTGTTAATGAAAAGCTAACAAAACTAACAAAATTAGGTATGATGATGATATTTCGTAGTCAACGTCATTGTTATGCCAGAAAATAAAGGTGACACGCCCACTTTGATGCCTACCTTCCATATCACGATTTATCTTAAATTTATATAATTACTCTATGGAAAAAGTTTTTGGAAGAAAAAAGGACTATATAGTAATATCTGAGTTGTATTTATTAGCAGAAACTATATTGAATGACTAAATTTACAAAAATATTTTAATAGGATATTGAAGTTATACAAAGGAATAATTAATTTTGTGTTATAAAAGTATATAAAATTGGTGGTGGGTATAAAAAATTCGGCACAGCTGAATATAGTGCTCTTACTTATTTTTATTATAATACATGACGAGAAGGATAATAAATTATCTTTTGATTCATTTTATAATTTTTTTTTATATATTGTACTTTTTCTAAATAAACACAAATAAAACATTTTATTTTTTTTTTTACAAATATATTATTGACCTAAAGTTTAGAAATTGAATCTAATATTTATTTGCATACATATGAATGTACAAATGTAAATTATTCAATCGATTCAATAGGTAAAAGCTATATATTCAGCTTTTCTAAATCATTAAAGCCAACTACAAAGGTGTTTCTTTTTTTGTTGGGTTATTTTTTATATTATTTTTTTTTGTATTTATGCTTTATGTATGTATTTTGTATTTATTCAATATTAACTCTGTCGGATTTAGCTAATTTTTAATAGCAAACTTTGTCTTGAAACTACATTTTTGATAATTCGCTTTTAATAGTGCGGCCATGATAAAACTTTAACTAATAAATAAAAAAAACTTATATGTGCAACAGGGTTTGTTCGAAAAAAAATATTACCAGTCACCTGATAGAAATAAAAATTAATTGAAAACAATTTCAGAAATTTTTAATTTTTTCTACACCCCAGGATGCTTTTAGTGTTTTTGTATACTGCGTCTCTATTTGTAGTGCGATCATAACATATTACATTTAATATTTAAATTCCATTTGTGACTTACAATCTCGGTTCTACCCACTAATGCTAATTATTTTTGAACGAAGAGAAAGTTAATAAAGTTTCGCTTTAACAGCATTTAAGTAAAGGGTGATGTTTTTTGCTATTTCTCTTTTAGTGAACATTTTTTCAGTGTAAAAAAGATTCGTATCATGTGTCAAAAATGCCTAGTAAGGTTTGCCGTTTCGTAATGAATATGAGCGATGAAGCTCATTTTTGGCTCAATGGTAACGTCAACAAACAGAATTGCCGAATTCAGTGTAAAGAGGCCAGAGGCAATTCAAGAGCCAATACACCGTAAAAGTTGTTTGGTGCGTTTTGTGGGCCGATGGTATCATTGGACCGTACGATAAAATCGCAGTGATACAGGCAATTGAGCCGTCTTTTTTACTAGATGGATGAATTAAACTTGGTTGACATGTCGTCGTTCGTAAATTATTGTATAGGTATGTATATGTATAGGCTTTATATATCACATGGAACACAATAATTTACGAACGACGATGTGGTTTTAATAAGACTGTGCCACATGCCACACGGCACGCGATTTTATAAACCTCACGTCCCAAATAAATATTTCATTCACTTTTCAAAAGTCATATGATAAAAAAATCATCCGTTAATTATGTATCTCATTTTTTTCAAATGTCAAACTTCATATAATTATAAAATTAAATGTTTAATCAGAATTCCAAAGCAACATAAGTACAAATTGGTACATAAAATACGCCTCAAAATTCAGTCGCGAGATAAAGTAAATTTTTTTAGAGCGTATTTTCGTATGCTCTTATTTAAGAGACTATTTCTCTGAATAATGCTACCATATTTTCAATAAAAATTTCATACATTGCTCAAACAGTGGGTTCGTTCGTCTACTTAAAGTTTCTACTATTTTTTACTGAACTGCACTGGGTTGTTTACGTTTTATATATGCAGAATTTTGTGTGAACAAAAGCAATCAAATAAAGTTCAATAAAAATAGTAAATACTTTTGAGTGAAAGAACATAATATATTTTTATTGCTTTAGCGCAACCAAAAAAATGAACAAAACAATTAAACACTGAAACAAGAGTATTTAACGTTACTGACTTTTGCAGTTGAAAATTTAATTGATCATTGATGATGGAATCAGCCATGCGTTTTGAACCATTTTTTCTCAAGAATTTTTTTATATGTATATATTTTGTATTTCCAGATTACTTTTTGGTCAATATCGTATGTATACGACTATTTTTATTCCCACTGTACTTGGATTACAATTCTGTTGGTTTTTTCCCGCACGAGTCTTAAAATTATTTACAACCGCAACATCACAAGCTGTAAGAAACTTAAATTAACTGCATATGTAAATTAACAAAATTATAATAAAAACTATACCTATACTACTCTAATCTTAGACACTTGAAGGTCTCTTGCGACAGAATTCTAACAAATTCACTAATTTAATTATAAATTCACCGATAGTGCAAACAATATTATTTATGATTAATAGCGCCATCATTTTACACTATAAACGAAAAAATATTTGCAACGATTTTTGGTTTATTCAGCCATATGCAAAATTAAATGAACGCACTGCTACAAATCAAGATAAGGACGAAACACAAGGGCCAAACGATGAGTTGAAAGAAGCTGAAGTACTTTATCGGAACCGTAATTTAGAATGTGTACATTTGAATTTAACGTGTAAAAAATTTTTACTTGACGGTCTGAAAAAATATCTTGCATTTGGTGTATCTTTGGACTTGTTATCCATGTTAATGAAACGTGAAGTACCTCTGGGAACTAAGGGGTTTTTATGCAAACTCATAGAGAAACTTAGAATATTTCGACCAAATATGACAGGATTTTTTATAACCTATATTGTTATTTATCGGGTAAGTTTATTTGAATAATTTTTTTTTTTAATTAACTGACCATGTATACGTTTAAAATTGTTCCTAATATTTTTAGTTATCGGCCTGTTTGATGCATAAATATATTGCTAATTTATCCAAGGATCTTCAACATATACTGTCAGCTTTTTTAGGTGGTTTTTCCTTCATTTGTGTTAGACGTGTTAATTTTGTGTCCTTAGCCCTGGTCATATCTAGTCAGTTGTTGTGGCAACAGTTTTGCAGGAATATTGAAACAAAATCTAGTAAAAAGTCTAACTTGGTACTCTTGCTAATGAAAAATGCTTCATTATCTCAAATGCTATTTTCTATAAATTGCGGCTATTTAGCGCATCATTATATGTTTAATGTTCATTTGGTAAACTCATTGGCTAGAGGATTTTTGGATGCTCTTGTCTGTAATAGGTAAGTTCGAATTAATTTATTTTAACATATGTACATAGATACAAAATAATTTTAAATTAATATAAAAAATATTCTTATAAACCTCAAAGGAAAAAACTTTGACAAATTGGCCCACCCTGTATAAGTAAATAGACATGTACAATATGTACGTACAAAGATGTCATTACCATTGGCGCAGCTACAAATTGTTTCTGAGATTCGCAAAAGCTTAAGAAATTTTTTCTTCCAATTCTATAACTGAGTTAAATTTTAATGTATATTAAGTTTAAATAATTAATTTTTTCAAATTCTGATCTAGTTACGCCAAAGGTCAATAAATTTTAGTATGTACGTAATATAATTTTTATTTCACAATATTTAAATTTATATTTGTGTTTTTTCAGAATCGCTAAAATTCGTGAAAACATACTAAACAACGATCTACAGACCCTGATGGATATAGCGAAATCAAATTCTGTTAAATTGTTCCTTTAGAAGTCTTTTACATTCTATTTCTTAAGTTGCCCGGTTTTTCAATATTAGATTTATTCATTACCATTACAGTACAATACCATTGTCTAACTATACATATGTATATGGAATTGCAATATAGAGAAGATCTGCCATAAGATTTTTATACCCACCACCAAAAAAAAGAAAAGGTTATGGGTATATTCATTTTGTCATTTCGTTTGTAACACATTGACCTCATAAAGTATATAAATTTTAGATCCTGTTTTTATTTTAAAACGATTTAGCTATGTACGTCTGTCTGCCTATATGTCCGTCTGTTGAAAGCAATATAGACCTTGAACACAAAGAGCTAGGGAGATGAACTTTAAAAAAAAGAAAACAATAATTTGTCTTACATGGAGTTCGATACTAGCGTTCCCCATCAGCAGGTCTGATTATTTCACCTGTATGAAATCGCTTTGCTTAAACATTAAGGGCCGTATTCATAAAAAATATTTTAGGTTTATTAAAGGCTTATTTGACAGATGTTGTAAAGAAATTTGTCAAATAAGCCTTCAATAAACCTAAAATATTTTTTATGAATACGGCCCTAATTGTATTTTGATTTCGAATACCTAATTAACAGGTGCGTTGTCAACTTAAAAATTTCAAAAAGCACTTAACCCCTAAAATATCGTAATTTCCATACAAAATCAATGAAATTAAAATTGTTTACTTGTTTTATTTATTTGATTAAATTATAAATTTTGATATAAAAATATTATCAGTTCCCATCGCTCCTATTAGAAGCACAAGGAGCACATAATCACTATTTTACAGAAAACAGCAACGAAACTGTAGTTTATTGTTATCGATAATCGACATAAGTCTATAGATATTCTGTTTTATATATCATCTCGCAAAACCCTCTTTGAATTATAAATTATGATGCTATCAATATAAAAATGGCTAAATATTGACCTTATCAGGGTGTCAATTGTAACTCTGTAAAATTGTAAGATGAAAAGTGTTTGCATATCAATTTCTCTGTTTTTATTAAATTCATACAAACGTAATTTTTTATATAGTCAATAGGTTTGATCAATTTGATACTTTACTTACAAAATAAATTTTGAAACAATTACATTTTTTAAAAAAAAGAGATGCTTTATGTCTCATAAACCATATAGGATTTCAAGAAACGAGTATCGAAATAAAATTACAATTAATAATGTAAAAAAAGCAATCCACTCAAATAACATCCTTATCCAATCCACTACCAATCATTTAAATTTTTTAATTAATAGTTTTAATATCATAGAATTTTTAACTTAATATCAGTTTACATAAGTAGTTTTGTTAAGACAGAAGATAAGATAAGGAAATTGTTTTCAATTAAAAAAATTAATTTAAAATTTAGTATCTGGTGACTTAAAAATAAAAATATTTAAAGGCGGATTCATATTTTTTATATGTGAATTTGATATTCTCACATTAACGCAAAAACAATAAGCTGATAAGTTAAGATTACCTTGTTAAGTGTACCCTGCTTAATATGGTATATGCTACGGTAGACATAACAAGGAGTACACCAAGGCATATCCAAGGCGAATTTATTTATCAGGTGGTGGTAATTCTACAACAAATACAACATTAAAAAAACAACATGGTTTCTTATTGTTGCTTTCGACTGTCGATGTGTCAAAAACTACATGTTTTTTTGCGCGGGAAGGAGTAATCTATGTAAACATAAATATTTGAAATCATCATTTTTGCAAACAAAAAAGTAGATCAGCTGCGTTGTCAACACCACCTGATAATGAATTCGCCTTGGGCATATCCATAAGGTATATGCAACGGCGAATTGATACAACAAAGCAACTTTTCATGAGATGTTTTATGTCAAGGCCAATTCGTATATCAGGGATGGAAAAGTTGTTTTTACATATTAAATATAATAAAATTTGATTAAAAAAAGGATATAATTGTTTGAAACACATTATTAATGACGCAAAAGCAACAAATATACATAAATTTAGCACATTTATTATCAAAAAAGTACACGTAAGTTAATTGTTTAATACAGAATTTAAAATCACATTTCCCTTCCCTGCATTAATAAGGCAAATTCAACCAATTTTGACATAAAGTCTCCCCATCAGCTGGGCTGATAATTTGGAATACACCAGGGCGAATTCATACAGGTGAAATTATCAGCCCAGCTGATGGGGAAACTTTTTGTCAAAATTGGTTTAATTCGCCTTGATTTCATTTATTAATACAGGGATAGGAAATGTGATTTGGGTTTCTGTATTAAACAATTAACTTGAGTGTATTAATAATGTGTTTAAGAAATTAATATCCTTTTTATACCCTTCACCTGTGGTGCACAAGGGTATATATAGCTTTGTCATTCCGTTTGTAATTTCTACAATTTTCATTTCCGACCCCATAAAGTATATATTTTCTGAAAGCTTATGAATAGAGGAGTCGATTAAGCCCTGACTGTCTGCCCGTCTGTCCGTGTGTTGGTTGAAATCAACTTTTAGAAGCAACTATATGTTCCTCAGATCTGTATATGGTATCAATCTCTTGGAAATATCCAGGAATGAATCGCTATTGAAATTCAGCACAATCGCCCCATAACTTTCTGAGATATGAGCAAAAAACCACGACCACCTCGTTTTTTTTCACAATTACAACAACAACATATATACATACATACATGTAAAAAACATACCAAACAAAAAAAATTACAAAAAAAAAAAATATTAAAAATAAGAAAAAAATAATAAAAAAAACAAAAAAAAAAAAATTTAAAAAAAATTTAAAAAAAAATTTAAAAAAATTTTTTAAAAATTTTTCTAAAAAAATTTTTTAAAAAAATTTAAAAAAAAATATAAAAAAAAATAATAAAATATAAATAATATATTAAATAAAATAAATTTTTTTTTGGCTCAGCTGGGATTCGATGCCACATTTATTCTAACGTGTACGTATGCACGTATTTTATATGAGATGAATGGTGATACAAACAATTATTATTGCATGACTACACGTTGTGAAGGGTATATAAGATTCGGCACGGCCGAATATAGCACTGTTACTTGTTTTTTTTGGTATGTTTTTTACATGTACATACATACGTATTTTATATGAGATGAATGGTGATACAAACAATTGTTATTGCATGACTACACGTTGTGAAGGGTATATAAGGTTTGGCCGAATATAGCATTGTTACTTGTTAAATCAAATTTTATTATATTTAATATGTTAAAACAATTTTTCCATCCCTGATATACGAATTGGCCTTGACATAAAAGACCCCATGAAAAGTTGCTTTGTTGTATCAATTCGTCGTTGCATATACCTTATGGATATGCCTTGAAATACACAGTGGCAAATTCGACTGAATTCGCCTCATTCCCAAATGTCAAACTTCATATAAAAATATATATATACAAATGCGAATTCATATATTTAAAATGAAGTAGTTTTGCGTTACCTTGTTAAGTATACCCCGATATATGTAGTGGCGAATTCGAATAAACTCCCTTGCTCGTAAGTATGTCAAACTTCATATAAAAAATATTTATTCACGAATTCATAAATTTTTTACATAAAGTTTAACAGACTTACGAGTTAGGTATACTCGTCGGCAACTTCGACTGTACTAGCTTTCTCTTACTCTACGTCTTGACGAGCCATCGATTTGTTTAGACTAGAACAAAACGTCGGCAGAGCAACTGTCAAAAAATTTTTCATGTTCTTTGATATGGAGAAAACGTATAAAGAGTATTTTGTTGGTATTTGTATGTGTCGTCTTTTTCTTTCATATTCAAAATGCCTTTTAATATCAGACATCGTTGTTCGAACAAATGTTCTGGCAACGCTGTTTGAACAAGAACAAAACATCGACAACAGCGGTCCACACCAGGCAAATTCATGTGCGCACAAAAAATTGTTCGTTGTTCAAACAAATCGATGGCTGGTGTAGACCGTAGGTTATTAATTTCAAACATAATTTTAAAGATATGTCTTAATGCGAATTCCTTTTTTTTTCTTGACATTAAAAATAAAAAGCAAATATGATCAGTTACGGGTACCTTGTTGAGTATATGTACCTTGCTTACATGCATGGTACAGTAATACAAGATAGCCGTAAAAACACAAGAAAGAAAGAAATCATTGCTTTTATTGGTGCAATGTGATACGAACTTCCAAACATCAGCTGATTGTAATAAAAATAAAGTGAAAAGTGCAATAATTTGTAAACAAATGTGGCTATTTAAAACATGTACAATATTGTCATAGTCATAATTACCAAAAAATTAAAATAATGAAAAAGGTTTGTATTACTTATTGTATTTTTTTTTTTTTTAATTTTATCATTTTTTGAAATTGTGACAATACGATACCTAGGACACCTTGGGAATTAGCCAACTGTGTTGGTAAGAAATTAGCCAAGGCGAATTTAATTATCAGGTTGTGGTAATTCTACAACAAATACAAAATTAAAAAACAACATGGATTTTATCGTTGCTTTCGTTTGCCGATGTGTCAAAAACTACATGGTTTTTGTTTGTTTTTTTACGCGGGAAAATGTAATCTATGTCAACATAAATAATATTTTAAAACTCAACTCACATTAATGCAAGTAAAAAAGTAGATCAGCTGCGTTGTAAACACCACCTGATAATGAATTCTCCTTGACATTATCATTATTTATATCTGTACGTTGTCACATTTATTACCTTTACCTTAATGCATGCAAACGGTTTGTTTAATATTTATAAAATAAATTAATATACTTTGAAATAAAGGATGTCAATGTTTATTAACGATATATCGGTGTATAGAAAACATCGTTGACGTCCCTACATGTCCTAGCCTTTAACATATGACTTGGTAGTAAATTTTACGTCTTTTTAAACCCTTCACACAGTGAAAAAGGGTATATATAGGTTTGTCATTTCGTGTGAAATTTCTACAATTTTCATTTCCGGACCCATAAAGTATATATTTTCTGAAAGCTTATGAATAGGGGAGTCGATTAAGCTCTGTCAGTCTGTCCGTCTGTCCGTGTGTATGTTGCAATCAAGTTTTTGAAGCCCCCCGACATCGCTTGGACCCGGGTGAGGTATTAAAATATCAGAAATATTCGGGAGTAAAACGATATTGAAAATCAGAAACATCGGTATATTAACAACTGAGATATGAGGAAAAACCCACGACCACCTCAATTTTTTTTCACAAAAACAACATTACAACAACAACATACATACATACAAACGTGGCATCGAATCCCAGCTGAGCCAAAAAAAAAGGTTTTTTTATTTTTTTATATTTTTTTTTTAATTTTTTTTTTATTTTATATATTATTTATATTTTATATTTTATTTTATTTTATATTTTAGAGTACAGAAACATATTAAGTGTACATATTACATGGTTCAAAAAACATTATATTAATAACATAAGTATATAAAACTAATTACAAACATTAAGAACATATTAAAAAAGATTTAGGAGAAATAACTATATAAAAAAGCTTTAAAACTATTAGCATTGCTATTTAATTGTTGGTTTAGTGGAAGAATGTTCCAAAGGCGAGTGGCATGTATGTAAAACTGCCATTCTGATACTAGGTATTGATGCCGTGGAATAATTATATTTCTTCTCCGATTTGATTGAAAAAATCGCAATCTATCAAATAAATATATATAAATATTATTTGGGATCCTTGCTATAATATTCATATTGATAGTATCGAGTCTGTACAAAAGAAGTTTTTAATATTTTGTCTTCGTGGCCTTGGATGGAATTCGTTTTTACTACCATCATACGAAAGCAGACTCTGTCTTATAAAATTACCAACTTTAAAAAGTCGTCGTTCAATGCTGAGTTTTTCTTTTGTGCTGGGCCTAATTCAAGGCGATATCGACTCAGAATTCCTGCTAAGTAAAATATCTTTTAATGTTTCAACGAGACCAACTCGAAATTTCCGTTTTATTAACTTAAAATACTATAGAACCAACTATGCTAATAATGATCCTCTTCGTCGTATATGTGAAAACTTTAATAATTATTATCACCTTATTGGCCTCAATGAAAGTAAAGAAATTGTTAAAAGAACTATCATTTTATATTTAAATCGTTGAATTATTATAGAATATTATTTTATATATAACCTTAATTTTGTTTTGTTATTTTACATACTTTAGTCTGTAAGGATTATTATCTATAGACAATAAATTAAATAAATAAATAAATAAAAAATATTTAGGTGTCTGAGTGTTAATTATTTTATGTAAAAAAACAAGAGTACGTATTTTTAGAAGATTGTCAAAAGAAACACCGTAAAGATTTTTCGAAACAGATGAAATGCGATCAAATCTTTTTAACCCGTATACGTATCTAGCAATATTATTGAACAAAATATTTAATTTTCTTTTGCTAACTGAGTCACAGTTTCCAAATAATTCACACCCGTAAGTTAATCTGGGAATCAGGTAAGTTTTGGCAAGTAAAATTCTTATTTTTAATGGTGTGAAATATTGTGCAGACCAGATAGCTCGAAGTTTAATATACGTTTGGCCAACTAATGAATTTACATGATTGTCCCATGTCAAATTGTTATTAAATATTATTCCAAGATTTTTCGCTGCTTTCACAATTTCAATTTTCTCTCCATTTATCACTATATCACTAACAGTACTAGAATCAAAGTTCTTTTTGTGTATTACAATGCATTTAGATTTTTGCGGATTTAAACAGAGACCATTTGCAGTTGCCCAAAGGTAAATTTTGTTTAACTCTTCATTAAGAGTAGCAATACTTGAATCAATATTTTGAACTGCACTACTTAAATAAAGTTGCACATCATCTGCATATAAGTGAATCTTGCAATTTGAAAGTTGATTCGGCAAATCATTTGCATACAACGAAAAAAGAAGCGGCCCTAAAATAGATCCCTGAGGCACTCCTCTAGTAAGAGAAAGAGAGTCTGACCAATGACTATTTATAAATACTGATTGTGTGCGTCGTGAGAGGTAGGATGATATAAGTTTGGTTGCTGTAGAGGCAAAACTAAAGAAGTGCCTTAATTTTTTAAGCAGCATGGTGTGGTCAACAGTGTCAAAAGCTTTGGAATGATCCAGAAGCACTAAAAAATTTATATTGCTATTCTCCAATCCCAGCCGTATATTCTCACCGACTTCCGCAAGTGCTGTGATACAGCTATGATTACAACGGAAACCTGATTGCGTAATGGAAAGCAAATTATACTTATTAATATAATCAATAATTTGCCTATGTAAAAGTTTCTCTAAAATTTTCGAAAGAAAACACAATATAGCAATTGGACGGTATTCACCATTCGACTTAGGCAATGGGATTATTTTCGCATGTTTCCATATAGGTGGAAACGTACTTGTCATTATGATGCTATTAAATAAGTGAGTAACATACGGGAGAATTAAAGGCAAAAGTAACCTTACAAATTTTGGATGAATATTATCATATCCAACAGCATTAGATTTGATCAAAGAAAAAGTTGAAAAAACATCGTACTGTGTAACACAAGAAAAATTAAATAAGTGGCATTCAGATGACCAATTATGCGTATCTGAAGAAACTGAAGGAAAATTGTAAAAACTGGTGTTAGATTGGATTTTAGGTAAATTTGTAAAGGTTTTATTAAGTTCATTTGCAGATATTGGACAGTTATTGTTAATATCCTGACTACCAATACCAATTTCACGGATAGTTTTCCACTTCTGTTTAGATTCTATTGCAGAACTAAATCGTTTGGAATAATATTCAGTCTTAGCATACTTAATTTGTCTATTGACATTTCTTCTGGCAATACTGTACAGCAATTTTAGTTCGGGCGTTTTGAATCTCTTCCACCTGGCATATGCTAAGTCCCTAAATTGAATAAATTTTTTGACAGTACTTGAAAACCAAGGTTTCTGTTTGTACATAACTTTTCTGTGTTTCAACGGTATAGACACATCAAAAAGATATTGAATCTTGTGTTCTAAAAAAGAAGATTGCTCGGCAACAGAAGTCATATTATATATATCCATCCAAGAAATTTTAGAAAAATTCTCATATAAAAGATTTTGGTCCAGGTTTTTGAAATCTCGATAGCTAAAATCCTTCTCAGCCGGTTGAGGCTTAAAGTTGTAAGTTAAAAATATTAAATCATGTTTTGAAAAACACGGAGCAGATATTTGATCATACAATAGAATACGGGATATATTAGACACAAAAAAGAGGTCAATAAGTGTGCTTATTGTTGTGGTGTGGTGAGTCGGACTTGTTGTGTTAACTGGAATAAGACCAAGTGATAACATATTATCAGAAAGAGTTTTTTCCAGTAGAATGTTTGAATTAAAGTCACCAGAAATCACAATGTCATCATATTCTGTTGTTAGAGTGCTAAGAACTGAATACAGATCAGTTAAGGATATTCTATTATTTGGTCTATAAATACAACCAAGCAAAATCTTTTTACCGAATGACGAAATTTCAATAAAAATAAATTCAACATTTTTAGTTTGACTATTATCAGAAAATGACCTACAACAAACTTTGCAAGATATGCTGTTTCTCACAAATATGGCAACACCGCCAGCATGACTTGCTCTGTCAACTCTAAAAACTTTGTATCCTTTAGGACATATGAGACTATCCGGGGTTGAAGTTGACAGCCACGTTTCCGAGACACAAATAATATCAACATTTGATTCCTCGAAGACTAGTTTAAATTCATCGATTTTATTATTTAGACTTTGGGCATTTATATGTGAAATAGTAAAACCTTCTTTATACTTGGATAAAATTCTTACCATACTTTTTATTATTATTTTTTTTTTAATTTTTTTTTATTTTTTTTTGTTATATATTTATTATATATATTTGAATTATTTTTTTTAAACATTTTTTTTTTTTAATTTTTTTAAAATTTTTTTTTAATTTTTAAAAATTTTTTTTTTATTTTTTTTTAACATACATACGTAAATTTATAATTTTACAATGGGATGTTTTTATATATGTATGTTTTTTATATGTATGTACGTATTTAATATGGGATGAACGGTGATACAAACTACTGTTATTGCATGACTACACGTTGTGAAGGGTATATAAGATTCGGCATGGCCGTATATAGCGCTCTTACTTGTTTTTAAATTCTTTATTCATTTAAAAAATGGCTTGTAAAATAAACATCAAGTTTTAATAAATAAATCAAATTTTTTATTTTTTCCCTTACTCTGAATTCAGAAGTAATTAACATTGAGTATGACACTTGTAAAACGTTATTAAAACCTTTAAAAATAATCCGGTGTAAAATTTACTACCACCTCTTCCTATATGTTACAAAATTTCACCTCATAACTTGTTATTTCGCAGAACGAGAATTGAGGCCTGTTAATTTTTTTCTAATCGATATTTTTGTTTACTGTCAAACTTCGTATTGATGCCAGCCTAACTGACTGTTTTTGTGTCAAACTGCTAATTAAAAAATAAATTTCAGTCCAAAGATTTGTCAAACTCCAGATATAAAAAAGAGAGAAAACAATTCTGGGTATCAATTCTCGTTCTATGAAACTATGAAATGAAAAGTTTTTGTGTGTAATATCATATGGTGCCACCATACCCTTTGCTATGCAAAAACTTTTTCATTTCACAGTTTCACAGAACGAGAATTGAGCCCCTGTTTATCTGCGCTATCACCTTATGTGATTAGACCATGTGTCAACCTAGATCAAGGTATATTAACTTCAGGTAGATGCACCGCGTATTTTGCTGCTACAAAAAACTACCTAAATGTCAAAGCAAACACTAAAACAGCTGAGTAGCAAAATGTTAGAAAATAAAAAATATTTATGATACAAACACGTTGCAAACACGTCTAGCATAAAACAAGGTATGTAAACGAACAAAAACATGTAAACAAATTTTGACATTTGGAAAGAGAAATGCATAAAAAAAACAATTGTAACAAGAAATTTTTAATATGGAGTTTATTTCCCAGTAAGAAAATATAATTGGTGTATGCACAAGATTTTAAAGTTGCCTTAAATTTAAAAAAAAAAAAAATTGAAAAAAATACTGTGCTGTTCATTGTAAAATTTTTAAACCACTATTAAAATTGACAGTACGACATGATAGTGATGTGAATTCAGTAAAAATGTTTTTATTAAAGATGGGGCTATCGTATATAAAATGCTTTTGTGTAGTTATTTGTTTACCTTCGATATTTAAAATTTGAAATGCATTAATTAAAACATGAATGTTCAACAAAATAGTGTTATTGACTACTGTTCTTAAAACCTTTATTATTTAAAATTATAAGAAGAAAAACAAAATGATATATTTTAAGTTTAATATAGCTTTTGTAATGTATAATTTATTTTTGGGTCCGATGACCGGTAAGATAAACGAGAAAATCTTTAGAAAAAAATATTTGATACTTTATATTATTAACAGCATTAGATGAGCCTCAAATGCATCATTATTATCAAAGCACCAGATATATAATGCTAAATGAACGGCATCAAAAGCCAACAGATACAGATAGCCATTCCATGGTCAATTCTGATAAACCGGTATCATTTTTGCAACATGGCCTAGTGCCAGAGTCATTTCAAAATATTCTGTCCAGTGATTTGGGTGATGCAATGGTAAAGGTAACTTTGATTCCAGTTCCTATGCAAAATCAAATATTTGTGTTTATTTTCAGAGTAAAAATATACAACTTGCTTTAAAAGCTGGTTCTGGCAGCTTTCATCACGGTACTGATATTAATAAATACAAGAACTCACAGCGCAAAGAAGAGGGTGCATTTTGTAAACGCAGTTTTGACGGACGTAGTGGTTACTGTATATTGGCGTATCAGTGTTTACATGTTATACGTGAGTATCGTGTTCATGGAACTAAAATTGATATTTGTACCTATCGAAAGAATGTACCCGTAATATGTTGCCCTCTGGCCGATAAACATCTTGATGATCAAAGAATTAGTGCTCAAAGTAAGTATGAAAATGGAAGAGTTCATAAAAATGAGTTTTGTCCCTATATGCATATAAAATTTGTATTTCTTTACAGAATGTCAAGAATATCATAAAGCTGTCCGAAGCATTAAATTAGACTTGACTCGTAACTTTTCGGGAAAAATGTGTGTACCCAGTATACCATTAATAGTTGGCGGAAACGTTACTCAAAGCGAAGAATATCCTCACATGGTAAAGTTTTTAAATTTATTCTAAAATGTATACATATAAAACCGAATTCATTTGTTTAACTTAATTAAGGCTGCTTTAGGATGGATTCAGAATGATAAAAAAATTAAGTGGGGATGTGGCGGCACTTTAATCAGTGATCGATTTGTGCTAACAGCAGCTCATTGTGCTACAACCGCCAGGTACGTACGTATGTATGTTTATTTTATGGATTTAAAAAATTTATTTTAGATGTGTGTACGGGAATTTGCTGAATTTTGTACGAATGTAAAAAAACCAAATAACAAAAATTTGTTTACCAAATAATAGTCCAATGGTTACATTCTGAACATTATTTTCTGTTTCATTTGACAAAATAAAGACACCTCCTCCAACTATAATAATATTACATAAAAATAAAAATGTTACACAAATTTTTGCTATTTGCAGCCAAAGTCAAATTGGTCTGAAATTTATTCATATCTTAATACTATTGCTGTGCAAAGTTTCCTTTAAACATGAATTTAAGGTAACACATTTAAATGTAAAAATTCCGTTTAGCTTGAAACAAAACTTCTTTTTTCTTTTTGAAACCTATTTAAACCTTCATAATTTAGATAGGAACATATTTCTTCCAACAATCAGTAAATAACCAGTTCATAATTATTATCATTATTATCAGAGGTTTTTTTTAGAATTTTTGAAACTTTATACAAAATTTAAAAAAAAATAATCATAATTATCAACAATAAAGGATTTTTTTTAGACATTTAACTTTATCCTGAGTATCTAATTGACTAATTAAAAAATTTTGATATGATCTAAAAACGCTAAACAATGACCAATAGCCATAGCCCAAAATCATAGCAATAAGTATCTTATGTAACACTTTTAAACTAAATACAAATTTCTACAATTTTAATTTTTAGTAGACCACCCGATATTGTACGGCTAGGTTCACAAAATCTTAACCGCACCACAGCTGAACAGAAGGACGTAAAAATTCTCATCATTATACTACATCCAAAATATCGTTCCTCATCTTATTACCATGATATAGGACTGTTAAAACTTACCAAACGTGTACGTTTTTCAGCACATATACAGCCTGCATGTCTTTGGCAATTACCTGATATTGACATTTCAACAGCTATTGCTACCGGTTGGGGCCGCACAGAGTTTTTGGGTACCAAATCCGATGAGTTACAAAAAGTTGATTTAAATATTATTGGTCACAAAAAATGCAAGGAAATCTATCGGAAAGAAAGACGTTTGCCACGCGGCATAATTGACAGTCAACTTTGCGCTGGCCATTTGGAAGGTGGAAAAGATACGTGTCAGGGCGATTCTGGTGGACCGCTACATGCTGAGCTGCCAGAACTGAATTGTGTAAAGTTCGTCATTGGTATAACATCATTTGGCAAATTTTGTGCAGCATCCAGTGCGCCGGGTGTGTATACGAAAGTCTATTCTTATTTGGACTGGATAGAAAAAATTGTATTTTTGAGTTGAAGAAATAATGGAGAGGTTTTCATACTTTATTCAAAATAGTAAAAAAAAAGGCAAATTTATTCATCAGGAAGTCTTCAGATTTGTCAACTGAATATATTTTTCTTTACTAATTAAAACTTCAGCTGTAGAAGTCCATGGATAAAAAACAAATCTCTGTCATTTATTCAAAATGCCAAAAAAAACGGAAAAAAAGTTTTCTCCGAACTTCGAATACCTAATGAATAATCATGCCTTGTAGTATTTGTATATTTTTTGTAGAATACGTGCATGAACAATAAAGTTTTGAAATTACCAATAAAATTTTAAGATAAAAAAGACAAGCTCATAAACGCTTATCTAAAGTATGTAATAGAAAAAAAATAGCTAATATGCTTCGCGTTGCTGCCGCAGAAAAATGTTATACTTACACCAATACATCAAAAAATAATAAAATTTACGAAAAATTAAATTAAACGTATTTTTATAATTTAAAGCGATTTTTTAACGCGGCTTATTGATATTTTAGATTTTCAGAATTCAGTTAGTCTCATTAAAATTTTTAAAAATCCTACATTACGTGGATAATAAAAAAAACAGAAATAAAATATGCCGTAATTTGGCCCCAGGAGGCAGATTACGTTCGTCGTAATCTTGTTATCATTCTTGAGTTAATACGCGTTTTTTTTTTAACTTTTATGAACAAAGGTAAGTCGATTTGCTGTTTACGCTAATATTATACAACGAATTTCAATAACAAAAAATATACCATTTGAGTGGACATTTGTATTACAGCCAGTGTGCGCTTATGCAGGTAGTGGTGCGAGCACACCTTAAAATTTTTTTCTGTGCCAGAATATGTCAAACTCCACTGTAAAAAAAGATATCAGTGCAAAGTATTATTAAACCTTATTTTAAAAGAGAAAAACGAAAAATTCTGTCCTGCGGATTACCTTACACCTGTCAAAAACTACAGATAAAAAATAATTTTCTCTTCTCTAATTTTTTTCAAATGTCAAAAATTTTATAATACCAAGCCCGGCGCTTGTTGCTACGCCCCTTAATGAATACAAATGCATTCTGATTGCATATTTTAATTGAATATATTAAAAATAACAGTTTAATGATTTT
The DNA here is from genome assembly GCA_941918925.1 of Phyto melanocephala. NCBI lineage: Eukaryota > Metazoa > Arthropoda > Insecta > Diptera > Rhinophoridae > Phyto > Phyto melanocephala. Next base: position 122,973,004 of record OW799233.1, on the reverse strand, counting down.
TATTGTACCTAATGCAAGTAGTAGGTATACATAAATTTTTTTTAGTTTTTCCATTTGCTACAAAATGAACAAATTTTTTGGTGTTCCCACTCTGGACCATACGGCGTACAGCTGGCCATGTGAAAAGCATGGATTTCCAAATTCTATTCTGCAACACGCAGAGATTGTCCTTGTGCTTTGTTGATGGTAATAGCGAAGGCAAGGTGAACTGGAAGCTGTAGTCGTTTAAAGTTGAAAGGCAAATAGGTGGGAACCATTGGAATGTTTCAGAAAAATCTATGTAGTGCAAGTAGCTAAAAATGGTAACATTTTTTATGTGCGTAGCCCCGCCCACTTTTTACCACCCATAAACACTTCCTGGAATGTGTATAACAACTTGCCAAAGTTTTAGTCCGATCGGCTTTACGGTTTTTGAGTCTATAGCTAACACACACACAACCAGACAGAGTGCATATTTATTCATCAGGTAATTGCAGTTCGGAGAGAATTTTTTGTTTACATTTTTTATATATGAAGTTAGGCATTTGAAATAAATTAGAAAAAGAGAGAAAATTATTTTTTATTTATGCATTTTGACAGCTGCAACTTAAAATAAGTGTTGAAAAAAATAATCAGCTGGCGAATCAAGAGTACCTGATGAATAAATATGCCTTGATACATAGATAATAATTTAAAAATCCCTCTTAACTGCCATTACCAGGAGCTAAATTCTCGTTCTGTGAAACTGTGAAATAAAAAGTTTTTGTACAGCAAGAGGTATGGTGACACCATGTGATATGGCATACAAAAACTTTTCATAACATAGTTTCACAGAACGAGAATTGAGGTCCTGATGAATAAATATACTTTGGTGTAAAAATTTAAGCTCGGGTTTGAAATATGTTTTGTTATATTTTTTATATGTTAAATATGGTGTTTACAGTTTATTGGATTTACTTCTTAATTGAGAATTGTTTTTCCTGATCCAGGGACTTTCAGATAGAAACATAAAATTTTGTGGATATCAGCAAAGCGGTCCGGCTGCAGCTATTCAATATAAATCGGCGAATATTTTTTTTCAAAAATAACGGCTAATTAAACATTGTCTTATTCGCATTTTTTCGTTATCCACTTTACTATTAAACAAAGTGTATGTTTAGATACAACTCTGTTTAATAATCTACATATGTACATGTGTGTGTTAATGTCAAATCCCAATAAGAACTTACAAATTTAGTTCATTGCGAATTGTGCCGGTAGTTAGTTATGTTTTTCGTGTTCCTCTTTTACATACAAAACGTGTACGAGTATTGTTTTAATGTTTTTTGTTAATGAAAATTGCAATTGTTGTTAAACATTTAAATGTTTTAGTAAAAACGGATTTATTGCAAACAACTTAGTGCGATATTTTTGTGCCATATACCGTTAGACTCTAAATTTTTGTATGCACAAAGTGCATGATCAATCCTGTCAATATAAAGTTTCCTGATTAAACAAAATAAAAGTTTTATTTAATTATTAAATAAAGACAGTTAAGTTAACTGCGAAGGCTTATAAATCAATGCAAGATAAAGTGGATGGTAAAATTGTTAAAAATTGTGTTTATGTACAAAAATAACTAAATTTTTTAAATAGGTAAAGTTTTTGTTGTTGCTTTGCGAATTTCGTCACAATCCACAACGGCAGGACGTAGGGTCCAATTTAAGCCGCAATCGCTGCTGCAGCAACAAACACAACAAAATATAGAAATTGAAGAGTGTGTTGACGTAGAGTTAGAAAAAGAGTCTGGCATAGAACAGGCGTTTAATAGAGGACGTCGTAAGATAATAAGATGATTCAAAAGGGTGACGATCTCATAAATGGTGTTAACCATAACTATCAGTATCCACAAACAACAAACAACAACCATTTGGTAAATAATCCAGGATTTATAAGTAACAGTGGAAATTTAAATAATGCAATGAGGTTTGTACATATCCAAATTTTTCAGTTATTTTAAATGTCTTTTTCCAATTTCCAATGTATGTATTTTTTAAATGGCTTTGTAGTTTTGAAGATTATGTACCTCTTGAGAGTACTCTGCCACCCGTAGAAACGGTTCTACCTCAATATATACCTACACCACCACCATCTCTTCCTTCTCCTTCTGTTAACATTACGACCGTGAATTCAACTGTTCCACAGTTTCAGTTTCAACTTCAACATCAAACACCGTCACACGAACAACTACAACATAATCAAAACATAAACAATCATCATCACTTCTACTTTGAGCACCAACAACAACAGCTGCAGCATCAGCAGGTTGGTTTTCATTCATCATCACCCTTTCAATTCAACCATACTAATAACAATAACAAAAACATAGAATCCACTATGAATTCTCAGCTGTCTGTGGATCGCAATTTGTAAGTATATTTTGTTCTCTCTCATTATGAATTTATTTTTGTTGTGCTTGCTTGTTTCATTTGTTATGTTTTGCTTCTAAATATTTATTACACATTTTGTTTTGATATTCCATTTGTTTGGACTTGTTACACATTTATATTTTTTTGTTTTTGCCTTTGATTTTTCTTTTTTTATGGAGCCCTATTTATAAGCAGTGCATTAATTTAATGAATATAAAAAAGTATATAAGTTCATGCAAACAACGAACACTAATTGCCTGTTAAATTGTTTTTTTAAATTTTCAACTAGAATCAAATTTGATAAAAGTTTGTGCGCGGCAATAAAATAAAGAAAAGAAGAAGCCTTGTTAGTACAACTTTCTATTCGAAGTGCATGCTGAGTTTTTAACTTATTTTAAAAAATAATCACTGCATATTTGACTTTAGTAGAACCAAATTTTTATTTTAAAATCAAATTGTTTTTACTTGAATATTTATTGTATTCACTAGTCCCTAGTGAAGTATTGTAATAAAGTCATAATTTTCTAATTTTTTAAAATAAAAGTATTATTAATTGTATTTTTTTTAAAAAATTTTAAAATTATAAAACTTTATTAGAACATTACTACACTTAGGACACCTTGGGAATGAACCAATTGTTTAGTTTCAATACATTAATTTTTTATATTTATTATTTTGGTGGAATATAATTTAATGCAATTATTTAAGAAATATTACTTTTATATACGACGTTGGATGATTAATTTTTTTTTGACAGGACGTGTAAATTTTGGGAACAACTGACTAAACACAAAATTTTTTTTCGCATATTTACGCGAATTTTCTTGAACATAAAGGGTAGCCTTTTTGCGTGATTGAGTAAAAAACATCCAAAAATACAAACATGCATATTTATTTAATTTATTTATTTATGGTAATATAAAAAGTCACCGAGCAATTCTTACAGTACCTCCATACAGAGCGGTATTTATTCTTGGGAACAATATCTGCGTATTTCTAATAAAGTGCATAAAAGAAAATTTAAATTTACATTTAGTAATGTAGGCAACCCGTTCCTAATGATCGTGTAAAAAAATAGTAAGTTACAATAACGAATATAACAAGCAAAATTGCAGCAAAGAAAACGTTTGAAATATTCAGAGATATGTTCTCTTTTACGAACCTGGAAAACATGCCTCACAATTATATTAAAAATAGACATATTATAAAAAAGTGTATAACAACCTCTAGACATTTGATTCGTTCACATGATAAATGAGAATTAATTTGTAATAGCTAAAATTTAGAAGCCAATATAAGTTACAAAACTATTGTCAACTAAATTTTTTTTATAAAAATAAAATCTTTTCTAGAAATAATGAAAATATTCTTTAAAAAGCACATATTTCTATTGTTTTCTCAATTTTTTTTTTTTTAATTTTATCTTGAAACGTATTTTTTCACAATATTAAGAAACAATTTGGTTCGAAATTTGATTTGACTCCTAGATACGCCAACCGAGTAGACACGACAGTAGGAGCATTAATATACAAAGATTCTCAATTAAAATAATTTTTTATTAAAAATTTAAAAAATGTGTTTTCAATTTTAATTAAAACAAGTAACAGTGCTATATTCGGCCGTGCCGAATCTTATATACCCTTCACAACGTGTAGTCATGCAATAACAATTGTTTGTATCACCATTCATCCCATATAAAATACGTGCATACGTACACGTTAGAATAAATGTGGCATCGAATCCCAGCTGAGCCAAAAAAATTTTATTTTATTTTATTTAATATATTATTTATATTTTATTTTTTTTATATATTTTTTAAAAAATTTTTTTAGAAAAATTTTTAAAATTTTTTTTTAAATTTTTTTTAAATTTTTTTTTGTAGTTTTTTTTTTATTATTTTTTTCTTATTTTTAATATTTTTTTTTGTAATTTTTTTTGTTTGGTATGTTTTTTACATGTATGTATGTATGTATGTATGTTGTTGTTGTAATTGTGAAAAAAAACGAGGTGGTCGTGGTTTTTTGCTCATATCTCAGAAAGTTATGGGGCGATTGTGCTGAATTTCAATAGCGATTCATTCCTGGATATTTCCAAGAGATTGATACCATATACAGATCTGAGGAACATATAGTTGCTTCTAAAAGTTGATTTCAACCAACACACGGACAGACGGACAGACGGTCAGGGCTTAATTGTAAGTATATTTTGTTCTCTCTCATTATGAATTTATTTTTGTTGTGCTTGCTTGTTTCATTTGTTATGTTTTGCTTCTAAATATTTATTACACATTTTGTTTTGATATTCCATTTGTTTGGACTTGTTACCAGAGACCTGCGCCGAACGGCTGACAGCCGGCTAAGCTGCGCCGCCGATCATTTTTGGCAGCCGCCGCCGCCGATATTATTTCGGCTAAAAATCGGCTTAAAGTAATCCGCCGATATATTTTTTAATTTTTTTTAATGTATTTTTAAATATTTTTTTAATGTAAAAAAATCAGTTTCTTGAATTTTTTTGCTCAAATTATAACAATGTTTGTCTTAACAAGTAACAGTGCTATATTCGGCTGTGCCCAATCTTATATACCCTTCACAACGTGTAGTCATGCAATAACAATTGTTTGTGTCACCATTCATCTCATATAAAATACGTACATATGTATATACTGGTTAGAATAAATGTGGCATCGAATCCCAGCTGAGCCAAAAAAAATTTATTTTATTTTATGTAATATATTATTTATATTTTATTATTTTTTTTTATATTTTTTTAATTTTTTTTTTAAAAATTTTTTAAAATTTTTTTTTAATTTTTTTTTTAACTGCCTGTTCAACGATGTCGAAAGAAAACACAAGCGAACTTTCATTCGTACAAATACGTTGAAAACAAAAACAAATTTTTAGTTTTTGTTGTTGTTTTCAATATATTTGTACGAATGAAAGTTCGCTTGTGTTTTCTTTCGACATCGTTGAACAGGCAGTAAATTTTTTTTAAAAAATTTTTTTAAATTTTTTTTCAATTTTTGTTTTAAATTTTTTTTAAAAAATTTTTTAAAATTTTTTTTCAATTTTTTTTTTAAATTTTTTTTTTGTAATTTTGTTATTATTTTTTTTATATTTTTAATATATTTTTTTTTTTGGTATGTTTTTTACATGTATTTATGTATGTATGTTGTTGTTGTAATTTTGTAAAAAAACGAGGTGGTCGTGTTTTTTTGCTCATATCTCAGAAAGTTATGGGGCGATTGTGCTGAATTTCAATAGCAATTCATTCCTAGATATTTCCAAGAGATTGATACCATATACAAATCTGAGGAACATATAGTTGCTTCTAAAAGTTGATTTCAACCAACACACGGACAGACGGTCAGGGCTTAATCGACTCCTCTATTCATAAGCTTTCAGAAAATATATACTTTTTGGGGTCAAAAATGAAAATTGTAGAAATTACAAACGGAATGACAAAGCTATATATGTATACCCTTGTGCACCACAGGTGAAGGGTATAAAAAGAGAAGAAATCTAATTAGCATAAAAATCGCTACATTTGAATAGAAAACAGCTGAATATTTACTATTAGTGGGTTTTAGAAAGAATGGAATATGAGAAATAATTACCTACATTACATCACTGGTACGTACAAACGTTCGTTGAAATCTTTTAAAAGTTTAAGTTGTGTTTGAAGTAAAGGTAATTATGAGCGGAAATAAAAAAATTACAGGTTTTTTTAAAAAAATGGAGAGAGAAGAAGACATAGCTTCCAGCTCGGACTCAGATCTTGAGTTAAATTCAATAGAGTCCGACATAAAAAATTACAAAGATGTATTAAACACAAAACAAGAAGTTAAAAATAAATCCAAAACAGTTTTAATAAAAAAAACAGCAGGAGACTCTCCTGTCTGGAGTTATTTTGGCCAAATGTTTATTAACGGAAAAATTATTTTAAATAAATATTTTCTTTGCATACTGTTTTTTATTTGAATATCTAAATGTATATTAAATTCGATACATTTGAGCCGGCTAAGCCGATTTTTTGTATGAGCTGAACAAAATATGGCTAGCCATTCAGATATCGGCTCACAGCCGGCTTTCAGCCGCCGCCGGTCTTTTTGGTAGTCAGCCGCCGCCGCCGTTCAAAATAATCGGCGCAGGTCTCTGCTTGTTACACATTTATATTTTTTTGTTTTTGCCTTTGATTTTTCTTTTTTTATGGATCCCTATTTATAAGCAGTGCATTAATTTAATTAATATAAAAAGGTATATAAGTTCATGCAAACAACGAACACTAATTGCCTGTTAAATTGTTTTTTATACCCTTCACCTGTGGTGCACAAGGGTATATATAGCTTTGTCATTCCGTTTGTAATTTCTACAATTTTCATTTCCGACCCCATAAAGTATATATTTTCTGAAAGCTTATGAATAGAGGAGTCGAGAGAATTTTAAAAAAATTTTAAAAAAAATTTTAAAAAATTTTTTAAAAATTTTTCTAAAAAAATTTTTTAAAAAAATTTTAAAAAAATATAAAAAAAAATAATAAAATATAAATAATATCTATATATATAAAAGTGAAACTCTGTGTGTGTGTGTGTGTGTGTTAGCTATAGACTCCGAAACTGTAAAACCGATCGGACTCAAACTTTGGCAAGTTGTTGGACACATACCAGGGAGTGTTTATGGGTAGAAAAAAGTGGGCGGGGCCACGCCCATAAAAATTAGTTATCAGTTTTAGCTACTTGCACTTGACCGATTTTTCTGAAACTTTGCACACATATCGAGCTGTCATGTCTAAATAATTTCGTGATAAGAAAAGAGGGCGGGGCCACGCCCCTAAAAAAGTTTTAATTTTGAGGTACTTGCACTGGACCGATTTTTCTGAAACTTTGCACACATACTAAGCTGTCATAACCATAAAATTTCGTGATTAAAAAGTGAGCAGGGCCACGCCCATAAAAAAAGGTTATAATTTTGAGGTACTTGCACCAGACCGATTTTTCTGAAACTTTGCACACATATTGAGCTGTCATGACTAAATAATTTCGTGATCAGAAAAGTGGGCAGCGCCACGCCCATAAAAGCAATTATAATTTTTAGGAACTTGCACTGGTCCGATACTTCTGAAACTTTGTACACAAATTGAGCTGTTATGACTTTACAATTTCGTGATTAGAAAAGTGGGCAATGCCACGCCCATAAAAAAAATTATAATTTTTAGGTTTTTGCACTTGATATTCAATTCAAAATTAGAATGCATTTCGATTCATTAAGGGGCGTAGCAACGCGCTCCGGGTTTGGCTAGTATTAAATAAAATAAAATAAAATTTTTTTGGCTCAGCTGGGATTCGATGCCACATTTATTCTAACGTGTACGTATGCACGTATTTTATATGGGATGAATGGTGATACAAACAATTGTTATTGCATGACTACACGTTGTGAAGGGTATATAAGATTCGGCACGGCCGAATATAGCACTGTTACTTGTTAAATTTTCAACTAGAATCAAATTTGATAAAAGTTTGTGGGCGGCAATAAAATAAAGAAAAGAAGAATCCTTGTTGGTACAACTTTCTATTTCGAAGTGCATGCTGAGTTTTTAACTTATTTTAAAAAATAATCACTGCCTATTTGACTTTAGTAGAACCAAATTTTTATTTTAAAATCAAATTGTTTTTACTTGAATATTTATTGTATTCACTAGTCCCTAGTGAAGTATTGTAATAAAGTCATAATTTTCTAATTTTTTAAAATAAAAGTATTATTAATTGTATTTTTTTTAAAAATTTTAAAATTATAAAACTTTATTAGAACATTACTACACTTAGGACACCTTGGGAATGAACCAATTGTTTAGTTTCAATACATTAATTTTTTATATTTATTATTTTGGTGGAATATAATTTAATGCAATTATTTAAGAAATATTACTTTTATATACGACGTTGGATGATTAATTTTTTTTTGACAGGACGTCAGGGAACAACTGACTAAACACAAAATTTTTTTTCGCATATTTCCGCGAATTTTCTTGAACATAAAGGGTAGCCTTTTTGCGTGATTGAGTAAAAAACATCCAAAAATACAAACATGCATATTTATTAAATTTATTTATTTATGGTAATATAAAAAGTCACCGAGCAATTCTTACAGTACCTCCATACAGAGCGGTATTTATTCTTGGGAACAATATCAATATCCATAAAGTATATATTTTCTGAAAGCTTATGAATAGAGGAGTCGATTAAGCCCTGACCGTCTGTCCGTCTGTCCGTCTGACCGTCTGTCCGTGTGTATGTTGAAATCAACTTTTTGAAGCCCCCCGACATAGGTTGGACCCGGGTAAGGTATTAAAATATCAGAAATATTCGGGAGTAGATCGGTATTGAAAATCAGAAACATCGGTACATAAACAACTGAGATATGAGCAAAAACCCACGACCACCTCGATTTTCTTTTCATAAAAACAACATTACAACAACAACATACATACATACAAACGTGTATACTGGTTAGAGAAAACGTGGCATCGAATCCCAGCTGAGGCAAAAAAATTTTTTTTTAAATTTTTTTAAAATTTTTTTTTTTAATTTTTTTTTTATTTTTTTTTATTTTTTATTTAATATATTATATATATTTTTATTATTATTATTTTTTATTTTTTTTTTTTTAATTTTTTTTTTATTTTTTTTTTGTTTTATATATATTATATATGTATATAATAATTTTTTTTTTTTAATTTTTTTTTTAAATTTTTTTTTTTTAAAATTTTTTTTTTATTTTTTTTTTGTTTTTTTTAACATACATACGTGAATTTACTGTTATTGCATGACTACACGTTGTGAAGGGTATATAAGATTCGGCACGGCCGAATATAGCACTTTTACTTGTTTTTTTTTAATTTTATCTTGAAACGTATTTTTTTCACAATATTAAGAAACAATTTGGTTCGAAATTTGATTTGACTCCTAGATACGCCAACCGAGTAGACACGACAGTAGGAGCATTAATATACAAAGATTCTCAATTAAAATAATTTTTTATTAAAAATTTAAAAAATGTGTTTTCAATTTTAATTAAAACAAGTAACTGTGCTATATTCGGCCGTGCCGAATCTTATATACCCTTCACAACGTGTAGTCATGCAATAACAATTGTTTGTATCACCATTCATCCCATATAAAATACGTGCATACGTACACGTTAGAATAAATGTGGCATCGAATCCCAGCTGAGCCAAAAAAATTTTATTTTATTTTATTTAATATATTATTTATATTTTATTTTTTTTATATATTTTTTAAAAAATTTTTTTAGAAAAATTTTTAAAATTTTTTTTTAAATTTTTTTTAAATTTTTTTTTGTAGTTTTTTTTTATTATTTTTTTCTTATTTTTAATATTTTTTTTTTGTAATTTTTTTTGTTTGGTATGTTTTTTACATGTATGTATGTATGTATGTTGTTGTTGTAATTGTGAAAAAAACGAGGTGGTCGTGGTTTTTTGCTCATATCTCAGAAAGTTATGGGGCGATTGTGCTGAATTTCAATAGCGATTAATTCCTGGATTCCAAGAGATTGATACCATATACAGATCTGAGGAACATATAGTTGCTTCTAAAAGTTGATTTCAACCAACACACGGACAGACGGACAGACGGTCAGGGCTTAATCGACTCCTCTATTCATAAGCTTTCAGAAAATATATACTTTATGGGGTCGGAAATGAAAATTGTAGAAATTACAAACGGAATGACAAAGCTATATATACCCTTGTGCACCACAGGTGAAGGGTATAAAAACTCGCGTATAATTCTGCTGCACACACAGTGATATACATAGATACCAAAAATAAAATATACTTTTATTGCAAATTGGGAAGTCTAAAATATAGTTTAACTTCCCGTAGGTACAAAAAAAAATGCCTGTAAAATTCTATCGCGATTGTATTAGAGGTTTGCCTACGTACAAAATGCGAACAAACAGAAGTAATAAAAAAACAGACAAACAAATAATAAATTTGTATTAAGTTTTCAAACTTTACTTTTAATAGAAATATATAAAAATTAGTACTTCAGTATTAATATTAAATATCGTATATGTTTAATTTGGAACAAATCCCCAAATTTAGTTTTAAAGTTTAAAATAATTTTTCTGGCAACGCTTGACGTAATATTTATTTTTTCTTTTGTAGTCTTTATCAGGGATGGAAAATTAAACTTTTGCCTGGTGAGAAGTATTTTTGAAATTGTACGTTTTAACTAACAAATAAATATAATCGGCAATATTTCGAAATTAATAATTTTGTTTCACTATTACATTTAGTCTTAATTTGTCGAAAAATCTTGAGTGCTCAAAAATTGTGTATTATTTTTAGAAAAATATTCATAAAATGATAAATTATATACCATCACAGTAACATTTTGTACAGTATATACAACTTTAATTGTATAATTGTTAAAAAAAGACAACTTATTTTACTGCTTGTAAATTAACGTCGGTCTCCACGTTGTAATTTTTCTTCTTACGGCACTTAAGACTTCTGGTAAATACGTCATATATATAGAAGAAAAATTTTGTTTTACAGAAAAATCAACACGTTACAAAAATTTTCGCAGCGCTGCTTCCTCATAAAATAAATTTAAAATTTTATATTTGATAGCCAGCGAAGATCTTTTTTATTCTCTTCTCCCGGGAAATTAAAAAATCTGGCAAAGTTCAAAAGGGGTTTGGACACAATTCCATTTTATTCGATGTTGGAAGGACACGGTTATTTTTATTATTTTACCTACTCTCGTATTACGAGCTATAACTCTCTTCCTTATATTCCTTTTGTATAAGAAATATTCTGGCAAAATTTCTCGACATAGCTAGATCGCCATAAAATGAAACCCCGATTCAGAATATACATATATACTAAAATGGATGTTTCGATGTGTTACACCCCGTCCACAACAGACATGAAATGCTTAACATTAACACTAATATGATGTTAGTGTTAAGTGTGGACTGCTCATGTTAGAGTTTTCTTCATGTTTTAACACGGTTGTTAAAACATTTGCTTTAACAACGCTTTTATACCATGGAATGACGTTTAAGCTTGACAGCAGTATTTTTCTTTTGCTTTTTTTTTGCATTAAATTAAAAAAAAAATAAATAAATTAAAAAGAAATTAAATTAAGAAGTAATTAAATTAAAACAAATAAAGTTTAAAAAAGTTTGTGGAGAAAGTTAAAATTTATATTAAATTATTTTAACTTAAAAATTTTTTTCTAAATTATAATTTTATAAGTTCCTTCACAAATTCAAAACACAAAAAGTGCTAAAAGTCACAGCACATGCAAAAACGTTAAAATACTTTTAAAAACTTATCTGTATTGCTTCGCCGACAATAGAAAAATAATGAAAATCTTAACATTAACATAAGTACGTGTACTCCACAGTATAACATAAAAAATTTAACATTAAGTTATAACATCATGTTTTAACCACAATTCATGTCTGTTGTGGACAGGATGTTACATACGAAATGACAAAATGAATATATCCCATTTTTTTGGTGGCGGGTATAAAAACGATTCAAGACGCCAAAACTTTTAAAATTGTGAATATGAGTCAGTTTGGTTAAAAAAATTTAGAATTTTTAAATAACTCGACTACAGATCCAATATTTGGATCCAAATAAAAAAAAACCTAACGGATCAATCCGTACCTGTGGTATAGTTTCAGTTTATAGTTATACAAATTAACGCACAATTGATTTGTTTATATATCAATGGCTTAATACAAAAAGGGCGTATATTTGTATTATTTATTTATTTAACGCTTCAGTAACATAGCCTTTAGACATAAAAAATGAAAATGTTCAAAAAATAGGAAAAAAATAAAATAAGTTATAATTTCCCATTCCTGGCTTCATCTACACGTGTTATTTTCTTGGAAACTACAAATGTAGTTTGATTTTGTTAAAGTGTGAATATTTATTGCTTCCAGACTAATAGATATATATTAAGAAACAGTGTAAATCTATTCTTTCAGGTGCGATTTTTTCTTTACTCTGACATTTGCTTTGCAATAGCAAAACGATCGCTTCAATATTAAACTAATACAATTGATGTTGTGTTCTTGTGCGAACAAATCGATAACTTGTAAAGATGCTATGTTTTGTCTACGTTGTCATGTGTGTGAAAAATTGCACGTGGAGACAAAGTCTTATTTATTAGATAGTTTTTGGTTGTTTAGATGCGATTGTGTTTTATTGAACAATTTTAATTTGTGTTTTTGTTTTTTTATTAACAAATCTTTTTAATATTCTTTTTTTAATATATATTTTTTTTTGTTTTAACCAAAAAAACCTTTTATTATTGTTAAGAGTTTAAAAATGCGTAAAAAGAATAATCGTAAAGTTAAAATTGATGTACGCCAACAACATATTGTTAAAGAAGAGTTTATATGTACGGAATATATTACAGAACATATTAAATATTGGTAATTATTAAAAATATATCTATAATTTATATTTCTTTACATGTCTTCATGCCATAACTAGTGTAAAACAATCCATTAAGCGCGTCGGTAAGGTACGTTTTAAATTGCATACATACATATTTACATATGTATGTATGTATAATATTACCTTGTAATTGCCAAAAATACTGCTTAAAAAGGAGCAAGCCACTTTGAACCGAAAATATGGAATAATAACTATGCGCGTTATGCATTATAACAACATTTTTGCTAACTAACGCTCTGCTATCTTTTTCCTATGAAAATTTTCCCATAAAAATGTTTGCAGCTCGTTAGCTAGCACACGGTTTGTTATGCATAACGCCGTATATGTAATAGAAGTATATAGTTATGTGCTGATAAAATGTATTAGCTGAAAGTTGTTGCCAATACAATTATGGCAGAATAACGTACTTCAATAATTTAAAATACTTACGTATTTAAATTTATCTATTAAAACCAAAAATTTTGGGTATCAAAAAAAAAAAAAGAAAATGAAAAACTATATGACTATTTATAGGTATAAAGCGATGGCAATGAAACCAATTAACTGTTGCGAATTTCAAGAAGAATATTCAAAAAATGCGAATATTTGGGTACGAAGAATATCGGTTTTATGTTTTCGTGAATGGGAATGCAATGTTTAAGAAATATTGTATGATAACGTAATTGCTTTTATCTAAAACAATTTAGCAACAATTTAGGCACTGTTTCTGGCGATTTCATATATGAAAAACGTTGTGAAGTGACGATGTGGCGTATCAATGATTTACAGAACAGAGGCTTAACTGCACTAAACTTTTTTGATATATAATCTTAACCAGATTCCTTATTTACTCTATGAAAAATTTATCCATAACTATAAGAAATTCCTAGATGGGTTTTTAGGTTCTTTTATTGCTTGAGTTTCGTAAAGGTTGCTACATTTTATAGGAAGCAATTTTTAGAATTCTAGTTTAGAGTATCTACGAAAAGCACAGAGAACACGATCGTTCCAGTCACTAGCAGTTATTCCTAAATATTTATTTACTAGCATTTAACCCGCTACTTCGTTAGCGCAGTTCTTACTATTTATTGAATGCTCAAGTTCTATTTATAATTATTAAATATTTTTGGTTCAATTTATGAAAATTTGTATCTGATTCAATTTACTTAGAAATATAAAAAGTAGAGTAAGGATACATCGGGCATATATTTCCTAACTAAAAAGATCAATGCTACTGAGTTTCAAAAATTAAGATTCATATTTTGCAAAAATTACCCTAAAATAATAAAAGAAACATTTTTTCCTTCAATAAAACTTCCACTTGGTTTATTATTACCTTTATTTAGAATTCTATGTATACAAAATATATAAAAAGAGAAAAAGTAATTTTGGTCGTCCATAATATTAGGACTTAGACCTCGCATCAAAAAACACTAATTTTAACAATCTATGTTTACAAACGTAAATATACAAAGAGTACAATAAAAATGCGAAAATGCTTTTTTTGTGTCTTTAATATCATTCTAATTCTAAACTTGAATAAATAATCCTTTATTTCACAATTTTAACTTTTTAAACGTAGGAAATTCAAAAAGTCCCATTATAATGCATAAAACTACCCTTTTGATCGCCCATAACATATTTAGCCTTACCTTGTATCAATAGTCACTAATTTCGAAATTCTTGCTTCGCAAACGTTAAAAATACAATAAGTACCATAAAAATTCAAAAAAGTACCTTTGTGGTCGCCCATAAAATTTTCAGTTTCACCTGGAATCAATAGCCACTTATTTTAAAATTCTAGCTTCGCAAACGTAGAATATATAAAAAGTACCATAAAAATTCAAAAAAGTACCTCTTTGGTCACCCATAACATTTTTAGCCTCACCTTGTATCAATTGTCACTAATTTCAAGATTCTACCTTCGCAAACGTTGAAAATACAAAAAGTACCATACAAATTCAAAAAAGTACCTTTTTGGTCGCCCATAACATTTTTTGTCTCACCTAGAATCAATAGTCCTTGATTGTATAATCCTATCTTTATAAACGTAGAAAATGCAAAAAGTACCATAAAAATTCAAAAAAGTACCTTTTTGGTCGACCATAATATTTTCGGTCTCACCTTGTATCAATAGGCACTAATTTTAAAATTCTAGCTTCGCAAACGTTGAAAATAGAAAAAGTACCATAAAAATTCAAAAAAGTACCTTTTTGGTCGCCCATTAAATTTTTAGTCTTACCTTGTATCAATAGTCCTTTATTTTACAATTCTACCTCTATAAACGTAGAAAATACAAAAAGTACCATAAAAATTCAAAAAAGTACCTTTTTGGTCGACCATAACATTTTTAGTCTCACCTTGTATTAATTGTCACTGATTTCAAAATTCTACCTTCACAAACGTTGAAAATACAAAAAGTACCATAAAAATTCAAGAAAGTACCTTTTTGGTCGACCATAACATTTTTAGTCTCACTTTGTATCAATAGCCACTAATTTTAAAATTCTAGCTTCGCAAACGTTGAAAACACAAAAAGCACCATAAAAATTCAAAAAAGTACTTTTTTGGTCGCCCATAACATTTTTGGTCTCATCTGAAATCAATAGTCCTTGATTGTACAATCCTACCTTCATAAACGTAGAAAATACAAAAAGTACCATTCAAATTCAAAAAAGTACCTTTTTGGTCGACCATAAGATTTTCGGTCTCACCTTTTATCAATAGCCACTAATTTTAAAATTCTAGCTTCGCAAACGTAGAATATATAAAAAGTACCATAAAAATTCAAAAAAGTACCTTTTTGGTCACCCATAACATTTTTAGTCTAACCTGGAATCAATAGTCCTTTATTTTACAATTCTACCTTTATAAACGTAGAAAATACAAAAAGTACCATAGAAAAGCGAAAAAGTACATTTTTAGTCCAAGTTCCAAATTCCAAGTTTAAAATGTTCAAATATCTATGTAACAAAATATATTAATAGACATGATTTAAAGTCAGTAAATCTACTCTTTTTTGCATAAAAGTAATTATGTTCTAAAAAGTACCAAACTCTTCCCGATTTTTCCCTTTTCTACCCTGTTATGAATGTGTTTAAATTTTTACTAAATTACATAATTTTTTATGTCTAGTGAAATCCCAATTAAAAATTTTGTGAAAATTGGCATTCTAATAAGGAACTACATACATTTTCCGGAATTTTCCCCTTTTTGGTACCTATTTTGTTCCCAAAAAAGTTTCCAAAAATTTCACCTAAATAGTTGTCCATATTCTATTAGGAAATAATAATTGTCAAATTTTGTCCCATTGAATAATATAAGAAAAGTTTATTTTAAAAAAAGTACCAAAAAAAGGGACAATTTTTACCCCTTATACATATGAATTTGAAAAAAGTGCCGAATTCCTATTAATATTTTTTTGCGGACTACTTAATACAGTTTAAATTTTTTTCCTAGCTTTATGGGTTTGGAAGTTACATAGGGTACCAAAAAGGTACCAAATTACAGTTTTTACCCGTTTTTTCCCCTTAGGGGTTGAAAATTCTAAAAAAGGCCAGAAACCTGTCAGCTTATTTTTTGTGCAAATTACAATAGTTTTTCAATTTAATTTGTATCATTTTTAGTTTAGCAGATATAAGATTACCGATTTTACCCGCTTTTACCCTTTTTTACCCCCTTAAAGTACGAATTTCCAAAAATCCCTTCTTAGTGGAGCTATACATTGAAAGAGGAAACGATTGTCCAAATTTCATTTCTCTAGCTCTTTGCGTTTGGGCTGTGCGATGATGAATCAGTCAGTCAGTCAGTCAGTCAGTCAGTCATTCAGTCAGTCACGTTATTCTTTTATATATATAGATTAAATATAACAAATGGTTTTTATGTTTGTTTGTATGAGCAGATTATTTTACTCTAATTGATTATATCATAAAAAACAGTTAATATTAATTTTAACGCCCAATATATTTATGTTCTTTTATATTCTTTTTTAGCTCCAATAATGTGTGCAAAGACGTTGATAAAACGACAGAAATTAATTCCTCACCAAATCAATCAAATAACCATTCAATTCAGAGTCAAGAGACCATACTTAATGCTTCTGATACCTCATTAGTTGATGCTGACGAAACAGATATTCCGTAAGTTAAGTTATTATTTACATATGTATACATATGTATGTATAAATACAAATTTAAAATTAACATCTACAAAACTTAAAGTCATACACAAGAAGGGGAAAAAAGTACTATTATTATTAACTAAAACTGTAGGTGCTTACTCTTAACGTCCCAACTTTTTCTGCTATTGTAATTTTAAATTGTTGATACTATTTTAAAACTAACTACATATACCATAGAGCCTAAAATGAAGCCATAAAGCAATTTTTTTTCCAAAAGTAGCCACTCAACTCATTTTATTTTTATTAATTCTTCGTTTGCATAACCGAACCAATAAGACCATATATGATTAATAAAAGCTACTTGTTATAAAAAAACATTTCTATATTCATAGATAATAAATGACATATTTATAGATATGTATAAAAAATTTATATATTACAAAGATAAAAAGATATGTTACATACCCTGTAGAATAAATCCTCGCAACCACCGTTTTTATACGGTCCGCGGGGTGCATGTGACAACACATTTTCGTCAGTGCAAATGGTGCTTACGTCAAAAGTAAAAAAAACAAGACCAAAACTAGTGACGTTAATACTTATATTTTTTTATTGCTGATACTATTAAATATTGCTTTATTTTAAATGCCGAAAAAGCTTTAAAAAGTTGAACTGAAAGCTATAATTTCAAATTTTTCGAAGAAAAAAAGCAGTCGGAAGAAAATATTGGCGAAAAAGTCAGGTACACCATTTTGATGACTTTTAACTAAATTTATTTTAAATTTTAAATTTTGGATTTTTTTTTTGTTCCTTCACGTGTATGCTAAACAGTTTTTATTTATTTATTTTTTACATTTTGTAAAACTTTATTTTTAATTAATTTTAACTTTTCTTTACAGAAATGGTGATCAGTTTACTTACTTGCAGAACCTTAATGTAAGTATTAAAAGGAATTTAAATTTTGTTTGTTAATTTTTTTTAATTTTCTTTTCAATTTTATTTTGCAGTCCGATAATTTAATGAAATTTAGTCAGGTGAGTTGCTTAATACATAAAAAGTAAAAAATTATTCAAAAAAAAAAAAATTGTATTGTTATTTGTTAATGTTTGAACCATTTTAAAATTTTGAAAAATTAGGACAATATAACAATACGACCTTGTTAATTGGTTAAAAAAAAAAAAAAATAAAAAAATAAAAAAATAAAATAAAAATTACTATTTTAAAATAATATAATGTATATAATAAGCAGAAAATATTACTTTTTTATACCATAGACAGACGACAGCGTTAATTTGCATTAAAAGTCTTAATTCAAATTAACTATTGAATTATCCCCATTCCAATGTGTATTACATTTCACGTAAATGCACTAAATCAAATTGTATTTATACTGCATTTAGCAATTTCAATATGGCAACACGGTCGGCAATCAATCAAAAAATTAAAAAATCAAAAATGTTAAATAAAAATAGATTCGATATGTTGAACTTTTTTACATATTTTTTGGAATGCCTTTCTGTTTAGGCGAAAGTTTTCCCTAATACTGGTATCGTCCATCGTAAGCACGTCACTCTCCCAAAAAGTGCTGTTACGGTCCTTTAAAAAAATACCACATACCTATGTATATACATATGTACATACATACATACATACATACATATGTGTGTATGAATTATAACCTCCATGAAAAGATTCCATTAAACCTACGAATTTCCACAATTCCCTTTCTCTTATTTCAGAGTGTCCTTCTGTCATCCCAACTTGTAGGAACATGTTCAGATTTGTGATTACTAGTGCATTTACAATTTTTACAATTTTTACTAAATGCAGAAACAGTCGTCTGTCACAGCAAAATTTTAATGTGCATTAGTGAGATTTTAATGCAAATTAACTCTGTCGTCTGTCTATGGTATTAAACTATTTTTTATGTTTCGCTAAGTCTACATACACTGCTATACAAAAAATTTTTAAATTGAAGTTTACAAAATATTGAATAATTCTCTTTACTTATTAATTTTTTATATTTTTTGTGATATTTTGCTTATAACGCAATTCATAGAAAAACCGTATGTTATAAAAATTACTAAATATTTTTGGTAAAAGAACCCGTAACAATATAAAAACTGGCTGGGTTTTGTTAGATTTTATTTTTATAGTTTATTCGCTCGACAATTTTAACTACTTCTTAAATATGTTTCAAAATCTAAAGATTTAAATATATTACACTTTATTGTGCATCCATTTTGTTGTGATCTTTTAAGTACACATTTTGTTCATGTCGCTTAAACACACAATAAAACGCCACTAAGCCAACCAAATTAAAGATACATATGAAAACTATAAAAATAATACTTATTACTAAACATTTATTATAACCCGAACGATTCTTCCACGGTATAGGGCGATTTGTTTTGGGCAGAGTTCCCAAAGATTCCAATTCGACATCCATTGTCTTATTTTGTCTATAATTTGGTATCGGGTTTTTAGTTTCGAATTGACACTTGAATTTTTTCTAATTTTTATTTTTAAATTTCTCAATGTATTTACTTTAACGAAAATCTCAATGTTAAATCAGTTTGTATTAAAATTAGCAGAAAACTTGTAACGGCAGATAAAACCTGAAAACAATAAAAAACTTTTATTTTTTTTTATTAAATCGTAAGTCAAAAATACTTAGTACATCATGTAATAAACCCAAGTCAATATTTAATAAGCCCATAGGTTGTATTTTAAAATCTATAACCATTAATTCAAATGAGAATTTTTCAACGGCTTGCCTAAAGCGTACATCAGCTTGATCTAGTTTGATACGTTTCAAAATTATACCAGTTTCCTTTAGCTGAAAAAAATTTAAAAGGTTTTAAATTATATGAATAAGTGTTTTAATAAAGTAAAATTTAAATAATAAAATTTATATATATGTAATTAGATCTAACTTTTGTTTTAAATTATTTGTCTTTTATTTAATCAAATATTATTCGGAATGCAATGTTGATAAATTTAATAGGTGCGTTTTACTGGTTAATAGAATAACATTAAAGCTTCATGACCATGTGTCGAGGTACATTATTGATTTTTTGGGTTGTAACTTTAATAATTTTGTTCGTATACGTTGGTTAGTTTTTCTTTTTTAGTAATTCTTACTAATCATCCAGAGTATGTTAGTATTTTTGCAGACATACAGATACCCACATCATCTGTATCCAGTTAGAAATCATGTTATACATGAAAGATCTTTTCAAGTACGTGTTAATAAATGTTAGAACTCTTTACCACGATCTCTTAGAGACTTTCACCTTACCCGTACTACGTTCAGGAGTAAGCTTGTAGAATATGCATCTGTCTTATAACATTTAATTGCAAATAGGTTATAATTTTTTCCTTCCAAATTCTAATAGTTCTACATACTTTATAGCGCAATGTACAAACATATGTATGTATTTTATTTTAATTCATATCCTTTATTGGTAATTATTTATATCTTTGAATTATTGATTACACATGTATATATGCTCGATTGATTATTTTGTTACCAAAAAATAAAATATAAAAATGGGAAGATTGTAAAAAAAACAATTTTTTAAATTAAATTTTTACTATCCTTACCGTCTCAACACACTGATTAGCTACCAGGCTATGCATTGCTATTTCCAAAAATGATATTATTAAAAAAACACCATTTGTTATGGCATTAAAAACGTCATAACTTTCTTCATTAATCAGTGTATCGGCCAGGGCATAATACTGTTGAAAGCAGCCCACCGTAATACCGAAAAGATTACACAACAATGATGCCAGCAAAGGCGCGGTGCACAAATCAATATAGGCCAATGTCTGGGAAGAGATAATTGAATATTTTTCTGATAACTCATCCAATTTATCGGCCATATTACAAAACCTTTGCATACGGTAGAAATGTTTGTGTAAAGCTATTTGTTCAATATTCTGCAAATAGTTTGCCTCCATCTCCACCTCCTTCATTTTACGATTCAAAGCTAAGGTAAATTGTCGACATATAACAAAAATGCCAAATAAACAATTTGGTATTATATTAGCAATGACCAAAGGATACAATGTGTAAAGGGTCCACAATAAACTTTTATTCTCATCATGGCTACGTAGCTGCCTCACGATCAAAGTAATTTCAATAAATATAGGAAAAAGTATTGTTTTCAATGTCACCAATAATATTGAAGAATGCACAACATGAACTTCTACATCAAAATAGTTCATAGTATTAAATAATTGTGCCTGATTACAGAAATCCGCTATATTTTTAATGTTTAGCAATTGTGAGAGGTAATTAGTGGCGGCACCCATTATATTCATGTAATAGTACAAAGTCACAGCATTCCTTAAATCCAATTCCTGTGATATAACTTCAAAGTATAAGCGGCGTATATAAATTAAAGTAAATAGTATTATTATTGTAATGCTCCAGGCTGCCAGTAAATAGTTGATATAAAATCTTTTACTACGCCAGGAATACATGTTTGTATTTAGACCAATGAGCGACAGTAGAATTATTAAAAATGCTATTATATATTTTACTAATTTTATTTTGTCCATTTTTATTTGTTTACTGTTATTTTCTAGTTCTTATTGTGAAGATTTAACAAACATGTGTTAAAGGATATTTTAGTTGAACTGAATTGTTTATAAATAATAAAAAGTCAGTCATTGTTTTATTTTTGTATGTACACGCATTATAATAAATTTGGTGTTAATTATTATTTAATTGTTCGAACTACAATTACGTACATACATAAGTAGTATCGTATAAAGATAAACATCTATTGATGTGACTATTTTCACTTTCACAATAATTTAAGTTTGTTTTTATAGCGTTGGTTAGTTTTTTTTTGTGAATAATTGTCTCAAGCTGTAATTTTATGTTATTTTTTTAGTTAGGTAAGGTAAGGTAAGTCAGGCCGATGTGAAGCAACCCTCACAACCCAGAGACCAATACGGTCCATTGTGACGCTCTTTTTAGTTACTCAATAAATAATAAAACTTCTACTTAATTAATAAAATCTATAAATAAATAAATTTATTATCAAAAAAATCTTTTTAAGTTCTAAAAGAATTTAAAAATTCTTTTTTAATACTTTACCTCCATTTAACTTAAAAAATAACTTTTTTTTAATATTTTGAACCAAAATTGTAAATAAATTTTTGGACTACTTAGGGCAAATAACTTATATGTAATAAGTTTATTTTTCATTGTTTACGTTCAATATATGTATGTACAAAGCTTATCTGAGATTATTTTTTTTCTTGGGGATAAGATAATATGTACTTGTTAATCACATTAAAACGTTGTTCACCTAAAATCGAGTCAAATATAAGTTCAATATTTATCTGTTTAAATAAAAGAGCAATCGAGTAATTTTTAAGCATACATTTTTATTAATTTACTAGCTAATACCCGGTGTGCTTTGCCACCCCAAATTTTAGTATTTAATTCATATGGGAGGTGCCACGCCTACTATTGTCAATGCACCCATTTTTTCCATAAATTTTTATTTGACTATCAAAGTTGCTTTTGCAAAATTTTAGTACTCTAATCGATATCGTTTTCCAGATTTACGAATTTTAGTATTTATTTCATAATGTGGGTGCCACGCCCACTATTGATAATGCACCCATTTCTTGCCTAAATATTCATTTGGGTGTCAAAGTTGCTCTTGCAAAATTTTACTACTCTAATCGATCTCGTTTTCCAAATATACGAATTTTAGTATTAAATTCATGTGGCCACGCCTACTATTGCAAGTACGCCCATTTTTTACCCAAATGTTCGTGTGGATGTCAAAGCTTACCGTACTTAATTTGAAGACTGGCTGCATTAACTTTCGTGATATATAATATTTAATACTTATTCTTTAATAGGGCGTGGCACCCCGCCCACTTACAATTTTAAACCAAAGTATAGCCTATAGTTCCTTCCAGACATACAGAAAGATTCTGTGAAAATTTCAAGGAAATCGGTCCAGCCGTTTAACCGTATATAAAGCACAAACAAACATACAAACATATAAACATACAAACACACATTGATTTTTATATATATAGATTGAAAGTAAAATATTAGGCCATGACGAATTTTATACGTACTTCACCAACATGTAGATAATATTTAAAAAATAAAGGGTCCGCCAAAAAACGATCGCCATTGACTACGGCCACTCTTTGCTTATTTTCGAAGAAAAATGGCCCAATTATGCCTCTGGACCAAAATGCGCACCAAACAGTGATTCGTTTTGGGTGTATCGGCTTTTCAATGTATGCGTGCGGGTTTCTGTGCCCCTAATGCGACAATTTTGCTTGTTTACATACCCGCCAAGATCAAAATGAGCTTCATCTGAAAAGATGATTTTTTTTTTTGGCAAAATCGGCCAAAGTAATGTCGCAATATTTCTAGTTATCATAGCTTACCCCGAGAAAATTTGTAAACTATTGTTTTGTACTCTAACCCAGCAAAAGTAATTAGTAGTAGTGCAAAGCGAATTACATTTTCAAGACTTTTAAATCAATTGTGTAAAAGCATTCATTCTAAATAACTTCCTAAATGTGAAATAATTTGTCATAAGTGATGCGCTAAAAAATGAATGCAACATCATGCAAAATCTTAATCATAATTTTAAACAATTCATGCAAACAAAAAAATTCAACTCATGAAACAGCCGATCATCAAATATGCATGAGTTCTATGCACTTATGACAATATAGTATTCATGTAAACAAATGATCCCCAATGACACGCTAATGTTAAAATCATTAGTGTTTTTACCTAAATTTAACCACTTCGTCCCCAGTTGAACCCCTGCAAATCCACTTTTTTTGTCATAGATTTTTTTTCAAACGCTGTCTTGAATTTGGAAATACACTAGGCAAGATCATTAATTTGATACCCTTCTTTCATTTAATATCCATACCAAGTGGGTTTTAAAACATTTTTAATCCGTAAGTTTATTTCTGAGGCTATTTTGGTTAAAAAAAAAAATTAATCCGCCATTTTGTATCGGACACTGTTTTGGATATCAAAATTTTTCAAAGTGTACTGTATTCTACAAGTCAAGACCTTTCGCATTCTAAAAGTCAAGCCTATTCATTTAAAAATTTTAGGAAAAATCGGTGCTTA
Source organism: Phyto melanocephala (assembly GCA_941918925.1). NCBI lineage: Eukaryota > Metazoa > Arthropoda > Insecta > Diptera > Rhinophoridae > Phyto > Phyto melanocephala. The sequence goes on along the minus strand of OW799233.1, from coordinate 122,948,871 downwards.
TATCTCAATCAGTTTCGAACCGATTTAGTAGTTTTTTTTCTGAAGTTGTTTTTAAGCCTACGACTGGCCATTTGTTTTACTATCTATCATGTCCATAATTTAATAAGGAGCTATTGGAACTTAATATATTCAGAAAAAAATATTTTTCATAATTACATTTGCTATAACTTTCTCAATTGACATATTATATATGTATATAGCCTTAATTATGAGCGATGCCCATTGAAGACAAAATTCTGTATGATAGAATATGAATTTAATATTCGATGTACGATAGTCAACGAAAAATTCGATAGCCAGCAAAAATCGATTGTCTTCTATAAAGGGCATTGAAAAAATTTTAATTTTTTTTTAATGTTGTCCGTGGTTACGACGTAGGTGGTCCATCTGTGAGATCCAATTTTGGTGTAGTTATTAGCAAATAAAATTAGTTTAGAGGGGTTGAATAAATCGCATGATCTTGGCGGCCAAATATGCCTCTTAATACATTTTTGGTATTGCGTGCTGTGTGGCACCGTCTTAAATTCTTCCAATTTTATGCCGCTGACTCATAAATCCTACTAAACATTGTATTGAACTGACTACGGGGTGATTATGACACCATTAAAAAGAAGTTATTTACGAAACATATTTCTCACACGAATTTTTATAATAAAACCTAATGATTTGGTAGTTCATTCACGGTGAAATTGCAACCCTTACTGAACGTTTTTGACATTGCCACATTTTACAAATTTTTTTTTTTATACTAAAAACCAAACATCAACAAAATCACCCTTTTCAATCAATCAATTGCTTTGGATACAGCAGTTATTCTCTAAAATAAATAAAAAACATGTAAGAAAATAAAACTAAATATATCCCGACCTTATTATATCCTACATCAAAACATAAAAAATATACAATTATTTGTGCTAATTTTTATTACAAAATCTGACCTGATTTAACTTAGAAGGAGCTGGAATCAATTATGTATGAAGCGATAATTAAAACATTATGCAGAATCATCTTATTTTCAATATATTCTATTTAAATTCTACGTTTATAAGAATTTAAGTACATTAAAATAAAGTACTTTTAGGTGTGTTTGTGTTATTTCTTTTAATAACATAATTTGTAAATAAAACAATGTGCACAGAACATCTTCTATATATATAAAAGTGAATCTGTGTGTGTGTGTGTGTGTTAGCTATAGACTCCGAAACTGTAAAACCGATCGGACTCAAACTTTGGCAAGTTGTTGGACACATACCAGGGAGTGTTTATGGGTGGATAAAAGTGGGCGGGGCCACGCCCATAAAAATTAGTTATCAGTTTTAGCTCCTTGCACTTGACGGATTTTTCTGAAACTTTGCACACATATCGAGCTGTCATGACTAAATAATTCCGTGATAAGAAAAGTGGGCGGGGCCACGCCCCTAAAAAAGTTTTAATATTGAGGTACTTGCACTGGACCGATTTTTCTGAAACTTTGCACACATATTAAGCTATCATGACTTTATAATTTCGTGATTAAAAAAGTGGGCAGGGCCACGCCCATTAAAAATTGGTTATCAGTTTTAGCTACTTGCACTGGACCGAATTTTCTGAAAGTTTGCAAACATACTGAGTTGTCATGACTTTACACTTTCGTCATTAGAAAAGTGGGCAGTGCCACGCCCAATAAAAAAAGGTATCATTTTGAGGAACTTGCACTAGACCGATTTTTCTGAAACTTTGCACACATATTGAGCTGTCATGACCTTATGATTTCGTGATTAGAAAAGTGGGCAGGGCCACGCCCATAAAAAAAGTTATAATTTTGAGGTACTTGCACTGGACCGATTTTTCTGAAACTTTGCACACATACTGAGCTGTCATGACTTTACAATTTCGTGATTAGAAAAGTGGGCAGTGCCACGCCTATAAAAAAAAGGTATCATTTTGAAGTACTTGCACTGGACCGATTTTTCTGAAACTTTGCACACATATTGACTTTACAATTTCGTGATTAGAGAAGTGGGCAGGGCTACGCCCATTAAAAAATTATAATTTTTAGGTTTTTTTACTTGATATTCAATTAAAATTAAGAATGCATTTTGATTCATTAAGCAACGCGCGTAGCAACGCGCGCCGGGTTTGGCTAGTGTATAATATAATACAAATTCAAGTTGCCACTAGATAATACGTTTTTACACGTTTCACAACAGACTTGCTAATTGTTTGCGATTTGCACTGTAGTATTCTATATCTTTTTAAAGTTTATAGTATGCATGTGTGTATAAACATTCATATGTATATAACTTCATTTTAAGGGGCTTTGTACAATAAAAAAAATATTCTTAAGGTGACATTAGTCATATAAAGTACTGAACTCTTGTGTTTTATTTTATTTTAATTCTGTTCGAACGTGCATAAACATGCTGATCAATAATGACGTCATAACTAGACACTTAATTCTCTTTTTTTTTTGTTTGTTAGTTTTGTGGTTTAATTGTATGGTGAAATGTGATAAAATATTCATGAGTAAAAGATGAATGTATATACAAGTTTATTGCAACATCACTAGCAGATACGTTCTTGCCTTGCAGCTATGAAGTTGATAAAATTTAAACAATTTCATGTGCGTATTTATTTCTGTTAAGAATAAACAAAGATAGTATTTTTTTTTAACATTAAAGTTCAATGGAAAATAAATTTTAAATTAATAAATTATAAATGTATGTGTTTATATTTTTAGCAATCTGTGTTGCAGCAGTTGTTACAGGAGCAAATTGATGTTAAACCGGTAAGTTTTACATGCAAATTGACATAAGGAGTAGTTTTAAAATATTATCCATGTATGCATGTGTCTTTTCATTTACTTTAGAATAAGTTAATACCAACTTGTGAAGAACACGATCGTGGCGGCTATAATTTTCGCATACAAATAAATTGCACGGATAAAAATGCTCAACGTCCTGGGGTTGTTTACTCCAAAGAAACTGAAAGACTTTATTTAAAAACAAATGAAAACGTTTACATCGATTGTTTTTACACACAAAAAATGCCCATACAACCGCTTAAAGTTAGAGTATTTGCTATTTTTGAAAAAGATGCTAGTTGTCCTGTTTTAAGATGCCAAAATCACATAAGCACTGATTATGGTACGTAAATGGATTTCCTTTTTGTTTTTCTGTTGGTAAACTTGTGTTTTCTTTTGCAGATCCCAGTGAAGTGGTACGTAAAAGTTTGGTACGTTGTAAAAATCCTGATGCTGTTTACTCTGGCTCTGATAGTGGCAGAAGTATTAATGAACGTTATTCGGTGGTTGTTCCTTTAAATGGCACAGTCATGGCCAAAGAAACCAATCAGTTAAAACAGCAATTGATTGTCAGCTTTACTTGTTATAATTCCTGTATGAATCGCAAGCAAACAGCTGTCGTATTCCTTTTGGAGGGCATTAAGTATGTTTGGGTATTATTTTTTGATTTCCTTATATTATGAAATTTTATGTTGTTGTGTTTGTCTTTGCAGTGGTGAAATTTTTGCTCAACGTACGTTGTCAGTTAAAATATCTACTTGCCCTAAACGTGACAAACGTTTGTATGAAAGTCCTGCTGAAATTAATTTAAACAAGCGCAAACATCTGGATGGTAAGTTAAAAATATTAAGTCAGAGCATTTCTGTTTGAAAAGAATTTTTTAAATTTTGCTGGTATCGTTGCTAAAATACAGAATTATTTTAAAAATTGGGATTTTATAAAAAAACTCGGATAAAGAAATTGATAAAAAAATTAAGAATTTTTTTTTTAAATGTTAAAATTTAAGTACCATTTGGAGAAAACAACCTTCGTTCTACTAATAGTGAGCTATATGTGAAAGAGTAATAGGCTTGAAATACAGGTATGAAGCATTGGATATATAAAATCGTGGTAAGACCAACATTAATTGGGTATTTATCAGACGATCAAAACTTTAAACAAAGTGGTTATAAGTAGGCCCTGTTTGGAGATAAATAAACAACCTGATCCCGGCTAAACTAAATATAAGCGTAGAGATTTGTTATTATGCGGATGTCCTATGCGGCTGGGACTTTATCGAAAATCCATAGATTAGTACTTAATGGCGGACCGTGCTGTCATTAAACGTTTAAAATAAAAGAAGTTTAAAATAAACTGGCAGTAAGAAGAATTTAACGTCAATAATAACCGCTTAAATCACATTAAGAACTGTAAGAGAACAAATTTAATTACGCGGCAGATGACACACTGCGTATTATTTGGGTTACAGGTGATTTTAGGGTATTCGAAAATGAACAGTATATTGATTTGGCTGTGGAAGTCACTTACTGGAAAAATAGGAAGTTGTTTAATGCAATCAAAATTGTGATTAAAAATCAAGAAATTTCACACACCACTGTAAAATAACGAAACCACGGGAGGAATGAAAAATTTTTTTAGGAAAATTTAAATCCAGAACTAGATTTATAGAGTAGGTATAAATTTAAATCATTTTTGTACTGTATAGGCCATGTGGAAACAATGAATAGAGTGTATGTAAGAAAGACATTGAAACGGTGAAACAAACATAGGTCTAGCTTTTGTACAGGTCAAATACAAATAATTACCCGTTTTTTTTTAAATATGGTAAAATTAAAAAAAAAAAATTAATGAAATAGAATATTACACATTAAAAATATTAAATAATAAAGAATTTTTCAAAAAGAAAAGTAAATATTTAAGAGAGAGTGTAAAATATATTAAACATAAAGAATTTAAAAACATTTTTTTTACACTTCAATACATTTTCAATCACCGTTTCTATTTTGCTTTTCCAGAACCCAATTTTGGTGTCAACGAAGCAAAAATGCCGAAATATGAAAATATCTCAATTAAAGATGAATACAGTCGCAGTAGTTTTGATGAAGCAAGTGATGATGGTATGGCATCAACATTTTCCAGCAGCGTACATGTTGAAAAGGAAACTGGAGATTTTGTACTCACTCTAAAGTATAATAGCCGTCAACAGTTACTACAGACAATAAGTGCGCTATACGGTGATGCTGTTAGAAATGAATTGAACAAATCATGTGGAAATGTTAAAAGAAAACGTGATAGTGATTGTATACGAAAATTATATCGTAAGTTTTTAATGGTTTATTTATGCATTTATTGTTTTCACTCTATTATTTTAATTTCATTTACAGTTACTGCTTACAATTTAAGAACTCGTAACCATGCACCATCTATATCAGCGGAATGATTTTGTTATGATATAATTAAGTTATGTTCTTTTTGTTCCGACTTATTTTTCTTCTTAATTTTTTTTCTGTTTTATTGTAATACCGCATTCCTATTCCTATTGTCTCCAGATAATAGTTTCAGATTTGGTTTCACAAAAGAAAGATCCTTGTTTTAATCTTGCAAAAATATTTATAATATTTCTGTGTAAGATATGGCCACGTGTATCTTTTCTTTTTCATTGATTAATGTTTTTTGTTTTTATTGAAGTTGTTAAATATTATTTAATTCATATCTGAATTGATAAAAAAGAGTGAGTAAGTGTTTTAACAATAATTCCATTTTGTGCCTTTTCTAGCTAGACCTACATATGTACTTTTGTTTATTTTATGTTTCATTTATGTTTTTCAAACAATTCCAAATATGAATAATAATTTTTATATGTACTGTGTACCAAAATTATAACTATTATAATAAAGAAGTACAATTAATACTACTATTAATGAAAAACATTTTTATACATGTATGTACATACATATATACATATTTATTTATATGTGTATTTTTTCTAAAAAATAATAATAAAAAAAGATTTTATAAACAATGCAGTAAAAAGCAAAATTAAAAAAATTCTCTGCAGTTTTGCATTTGAAAATTGTTTTAATTAAGCCATGGTTAGTATTTTATTGTGGGTAGGTAAGATGTTTGGAATGCTCCGACACACTTTTAACGCCCACACTCGCAGAGCCTAAGGGTCCATTGTTTATTTCTTTATAATAAAGGAAAATAAAAAAGAAGGAAAAAATCAATATTTGGGAAAAGGTAATTTTAAAATGATTGAAATAATAAAAAAAACCTGAAAACAGACATATCGATCCATCATTGAATATATATTAGCAACTTCGATTATATCATTTAGTTTGCACTCCGAAATATCACAAAATTCATTGTGATATCGCTTACCAAGCCACCTAACTCTTGTTCTGTAGTCTTAAGCAGTAACTGACAACATGCTTTCTTCCTCATCTTCACACATTCTAGAATAAGCCGAAAAAAGCCCTTGACACTCTGTTGTCCCTTCTGCCAGTAAAAATGGTGGTTCATCGGTGGCCATACTGTACTTTGCAAAATTTGTCGGCAATGAAATTACACTTCAGTGTCACGATGCCCAACATAGTTTGACGTTTTAAGAAAGCCAAAATTCTATCAAGAGCTCTCCCATAGTACCTAACCTTGCAAGCCTCTTCAATATCCACGAAAGAGTAATCTTCCTTTTTCTCTGCACATGTTTCCTTATGAGATTCGTTGCCCTACAATCTTTAGAAAGCTTGTAAGACCTGTACTCTCTTAAAAAATTTTATATGTAAATCATTGCCTATGTTGTTGAAAAACATAAAATCTTTTTCTTTAAGTCTAGGGGCTAATTTAAAAAAAAAGCTGGATATTGTTATATGTATAATGTTTCGTCGAGATTGATCGAAAAATTAAAGAAAATAATTTTCAATGAAATCTTTTCCTGAGTATAATAAAAATATTGTAAAGCATATTTTTAGGCCCCCATTTATCCAATTTATTCTTATTACTGTTGTGGGATTTTAAAATTTCTATATTGTACCGTTCAATTACCAAAAATTTACAAAATAAAGTGTAGCAACATTAATTGAAAAATAAATATATATAAATAATATTCACACATCGCTAAAGTATGCTAAAGTATTATTTAAAATTTAATGTACAAAACAAGCCTAAAAGTGTTGCTAAAATAAAGATTCACCTTTACCTTATGGTGAAAATAATAATAAAATTGTAAATTTTTGTAAAACGCCGGAGAGATAATATAAATTAAAAAAAAAAGAAAATAATAAATTAAATATAAGAGAAATTGTTTTCCACTACCTCTGTCACACACAACTATTTTTAATTTCATTAAAATGTCTAATATATTGGGAGCACAATCGTTTTTCTCTCGCATTCGCATTCTTTGTCAGTAATACTAAACTAGGTGGAAAATTTAATTTCCCATTGTGGAGACATTTATTTTATCGTAAAACAATCGCGTGGAAGATCGAAAATTTATTATTAGCAAATTAAAAAAAATTTCGTATTTCTTTTGAAGAAATTTATTTTTTTTCTGATAATTGGAGCAATCAATAAAGAAATAAAGCCTTTTTTCGATTCTAGCGGCGTGTTTTTCTTCATTATGACAAATAAAGAGTGAGCTGGAAAAACTTATAAAGGGCGTTTTTTTTAGGTATAGAATTTTTAAATGAAATAAAACATTGAAATATAAAGTTTATTTCAATAAAATCAAAACAATTTAAAGAACGAACAAAATATTCTGCAATCGAGATAGAAATTTTTAAAGATTTTTTACTTTAAAATATTATAGGAACATATACATATGTATGTATGTATATACATACATTTATGCATAGATATGCATATAAAAATATAAACTAACATTAATGAAATAATTGGGGGATTCACAGTAGTGTCATAAAATCATATGTCCTATAATAATAGCATGAAAAATTAAGACTATTGTGAACAATCTCTCATAATTAAGTGTGCTATTTTGAATTTAAATCACCTGATGTAAAACAATTATAAAAATAAATATTTTCTTTCATAATGCCAAAAACAAGTAAAAAAAAAACAAAATAATAGCCAATTTGTGCGAAAAGTACATTTTAGATATTGTAATGGCAGACTCAAGTAAATAAATTACAAATAAATTAAATTTTGTTTGATAAACAAAAACAGCAGAGTCCTTAGCCGATCTTATTTGACGCCACCAGTGATTTGTTATCAAAAATTAGCAAATGCGCTTAAATTTGGATGTCGGCCCTATAAAATTATACGGTGAACGGCGACGGATTACAAAAACTATTGCGAATTGGCTTAGCCGCTTAGCACAGGTCTCTGCTTATTAAATACGACAGCACAATAAACATAGCGTACAAAGTTCTATTATTATAAGACACCTTTTGTTTGAAAAGCAACAACAAAATTTTTAAACCATTGTAAAATTTTAGAAAAATATGACAATATGACATGATAAGACACCTTGTGAATCACCCAAATATATGTATGTACATATGAATGTATAGTTAACAACTTAACACATGTGATACCCCATTATTCCATTAAGAATTTTATCTTCTAGTTGCTTCTTGTAAAAGTAAAACAAAATGCAGTTTAAATGTTTTGAAGTATGTATGTTTATCTATTTTTTTTCTTTTGTTTTTATGAAACTGATATTGAAAATGACCTTTCACTTAGAATACCTATTGGACTTATAGAATATAAAGCACTAATCTAAATAAAACAAACCCTCCAAAATGTGTTCTTTTTGATTGACTTTTGTAGGGCATTTTGGTGTGTGCATATAATTAATTGTACTGTTCAGTTCAGAACAATAACTAGTTTATTTTTACCAAAATAACTGGTTTATTTTTACCAAAATAACCGGTTTATTTTTACCAAAATAACCGGGTTAAAATAACCGGTTTATTCGATATTTGAAAAATGATAATTTTTAAATATTCAGCTTCGACAAAAATAAAAAAACCGGTTAAAACCTGTCGTATAATAACCTTTCGATACCCCTAGTATGTAGTATATAATAACATTATACATAGTTTCTATTGATTAAAAATTTAAAGTACAGGGTTTTGGTACAACATAAATAAATTATCAGCTAATTCTTAAAAATGTTCTTGTTTTACATTTTGTTGTTATTTAGAATTCCGTATTTATATCCTTGACTTGAAGTGCTTTCTGGTATATGTATACAAATATTTTTTGAGTTAAGGTTTGTCTTCTTCTTTCTTTTTTGGTTGCAAAAACGCATACGTCATATTATTTATATATTACTTTTATTACATACATTCAAACATACATAAGTACATAAATATGCATTTAAACTGTACCTCGTTTTTGCTAAAAAAAATACATCTACTTCAATCGCGTTTATAAGAATTTAACAACATGTGTTGCTGCTAGTTATTCTAAGGAACAATGTAAATGTGTATGCAATTCAAATCATGAGTTCAATTATAGTATTCGTCGACGATAAGGACATTGAACCGAAATATCCATTAAAAAAATTGTCATCTATTTTTTTCATAAACAAATCTTGCAGACTGTTTACATTTGAATAAACCACAGAAGAAGTATAAAAAGTTATTTTTTAAAATTATTTGAAATGTGTGTTTAAAAAAATCTATACGCATGCGTGCTAATATTACATTGACAGCCACATGTGACGACACAATAATGGTTGCTGTAAATATTAATGATGTTGAAGATGATGCGATTTGCACGCGTTGCAAACAACAACACATGGGCCAAATATTGCAACAAAAATCAAGCAGATGTGATTCCACAAATGAAAAAAAAAATTATAAGCTAATATTTTCTGTGTAGAAAAAGTGAAAATATTATTTAAAATTTGCTTTTAGATCAGTGCTTCTCAATGTAGGAAGTAGGGTCCTTTTGAAATAATTTTGAATTAAAATATTTTTACACCATTTACCGGTGGTGCCAAGGGTATAAATAGCTTTGTCATTACGTTTGTAATATATGTATATCTAGGATAATTAATAGACATGTTTGATACTATTCGTAAATCTACGACTCTAGGGCCATTTTGAACAAATTTTAAGAAGTTGGTTACTTATCGGTATAGTTATGGCAACAATTATAACAACAAATTTTTTTAAATATATCTAGTTACTATAGCTTCTAGCTTTAAGACAAGCCAATATACAAAAAAAATTTTTTAAAAAAATTTAAAAAAATATATAAAAAAAATTAAAAAAAAAAAATAAAAATAATATATAAAAAAATAAAATAAAAACAAATTTTTTTGGCTCAGCTGGGATTCGGTGCCAGGTTTACTTTAACCAGTATATATGTATGTTATTGTTGTAATTGTGAAAAAAAAACGAGGTGGTCGTGGTTTTTTGCTCATATCTCAGAAAGTTATGGGGCGATTCTGCTGAATTTCAATAGCGATTCATTCCTGGATATTTCCAAAAGATTGATACCATTTTCAGATCTGAGGAACATATAGTTGCTTCTAAAAGTTGATTTCAACCAACACACGGACAGACGATCAGGGCTTAATCGACTCCTCTATCCATAAGCTTTCAGAAAATATATACTTTATGGGGTCGGAAATGAAAATTGTAGAAATTTCACACGGAATGACCAACCTATATATACCCTTGTACAGCACAGGTGAAGAGTATAAAAAGAATAAAATTTTTAATATTTGGGTCTTGTTTAAACATTTCAAATTATTATTTAAAGAAAAGCTTCACATTGGTAGTATCAAGCAGATTGAAAATCACTATGTTATATGATAGTGATAAAGCATTTTTAATGCTGAGTTAATAACTCGAAACTCTAACTAAAATTTTTTTCCAAATGCCCACATATGTATGCACGTGCAGCTGCGGTCAAAATAATAGTACCAACTTAAAAGTCCTGGTAAATAAATTTACAACCTGAAAAATAAAAAAAAACACTGTAATGTATATGGTTAATTATAACAACAAAAATATTTATTTATTTCAGCAGCTTAAAGATATCAATAAATCCATTGAAAAATTTACAAAAATTAATTGGTCAAAATAATAAAACTGACTTTAATATTTTAAACAATTGAAAGGGGTTTCTTAAAAAAAAATTAAACAAAACACACAACGCTTTACCGACGAATTTTTTATTTAAGTTCGTAATTTTCCTGCAGGAATGGAATTTTTTATTTCCAAAGGTCTGACTGACTTCTTTAGATCAGCCTTTAGATTTTCAATGGAGTTTAAGTTCGGCAATTGTGTAGGCCACACATCACATGAATTAAGTTATCAATGAATCATTCGTTGGACGTTTGGTGGTGTGACCTTTTCAAAAATGTTTGCATAAACGGCTAATCCATACATTTTTTACAGTAAATTGCGCTTTAAATTCATTAAAAGGTGATCTTTGGATAATAGATATGGAACATTTTCTATTAAATAAAACGATTTTTGATTCACATATCTATAGAATGTTCCTTGATTTTTCAAGTGGTCTAATAACATATTGATGGTCATAAGTAGAAAGGCCTTAAAACGCATTTTTTACGAAATTGAGTTTTTCAGCGATTCCAATACATTTCACTTAAATACAGCTCAAGACAAAAATTTAACGCATTAGTATCAAACAACAGTTTTACAAGCAATTTTACAAATAAATTTACTTTATGACAATACAATTTCTATTACGTTTTTACCTTCTCTTGTGAAGTAAAAATCATTTTAGTTAGGTCCTTTCTACTTGTGACCATCGATATGCTTTTGCAAACGACAATCGTCTGGCCACATGCTTAAAAAAAAGTAGTGGATTTTTTCGTTGACTGCAAGCATTGAGATTGCTCTCTAGCAGTCTACGACAAATAATTGTCACACTTGCCAGTATATCCATTGCTTTTTTGAGTTCCATAGCTCGCATAAAAGGAGCATTTTTGCATGTTCAAAATAAACTCTAGGGGCCGTATTCATAAAAAAAAAAATTAGGTTTATTGAAGGCTTATTTGACAAATTTCTCTACAACATCTGTCAAATAAGCCTTTAATAAACTTAAAATATTTTTTATGAATACGGCTTTAGAACATTATAAGTGACATAATTCATTTTTAAACACGTGATTTCACTCTAGTGTCACATCTGAATTTATTATGATCATTTTATTTTAACAGTTATTTTCTTATTTCGTAATACGACTTACTTTAGGTCGCGTTTTTTTTATCGTGCACTGTTTTCTTTGTTGATCCTTTGGTATATATTTTAACCGAAAACTTAAGTAAATATTATAAAATAAATTGAAAATTTTAGTTTAATTTCGTTATTCATTTCTTTTTTTTTCTGTTTTGGCAAAACGTAAGGAGTTTCGTTCTTCATTTCATTTTTTTTTTAACTTAAAGGAATAAGTTAACAGGTGCTATTATATTGACCGCATCAAATTTCATATGTTGGCAATAATTAATCGATCATAATTAACAGATAGTTATGAAAAAACTAAGCACACTCTAAGAGTACAAAAAATATGTAATTGTTTTTGAGATTTTTAAAAAAATGTCGTCTCTGGTTTTAATTTGTTCTTATAATAAAATAATTGTAATTGGTGCTATTATTTTGACCGGCACTGGACATATTTTGAGTAACACATGACAAATAACATATTTCCAGTAAGAATAATAAAAAATAGAGTACGAACAAAACTTCAAAACAATAACCTACCCAAACATTAAATATGTTAAGAATATTATTAATTTTACAGTTTTTTATAAATATTTAAGAAGTGCTTACGTCTGCGATGTTAATGAACTCTTTCTTCACTTATTTTTCACTTACTCTGCAAATGTGAGTCACACTTAAAAAAGTAATTAAAGTTCTGTATTTTTTTCTTCTTTTTCAAACCACCTGTTAATAGTTTTTTTTTCTTTTCAAAAAAAAATGTATTATTATTATAGATGTTGTTAAATTGTTGGCAGCGGACCAAAAACTACCGGAAAGCAACGCTAAACTTTTAACGACACTTGTTGCCTTTTTCAGTTATATTTTCCTCTTTTTGTCATTCGATTTTTTTTTAATATTCAAAGCAAGATTTTAAACACTTTTGTTTCGTATGTATGCGAATATGAATACCGAATTTTTTTGTTTTTTTTTATTATTTTAACTTCTCTTTCAATACGTGCTTTGATTTAATTTGTTAATTCTTTGTAAATGAGTTAAAAAAAGACTAATAAAACAAAAATACTGTTGTCTGAATAAAAAATGTACTCAAAATGTTTTGAGTTTTTTAAACTGCTGTTACAAGTAGTGTTGTCGATGTTTGCAAAATTATTTAAAACTGTACGAAGTAAAATTTTTGGTATTTTTTTTAAACAAATTTGTGGTAATTATTCTACATCAGTGTTCATGAAGAATATTGAATGAATATTAGGATATTAACTAGAGTATATATAGGTACTAGTCAAGCCCGGCGCGTGTTGCTATGCCCCTTAATGAATAAATATGCATTCTGAATTAAAGCACCACCTGTATAAGTGTACCCTGGTTTAGACGGACAAATATTTAGACAAGAAAAATTTAGTTTGGAAGCATATTGCGGTGAGAAAAAAGCATCGTTTTTGTGTTCGGTACTAGCCCAAACGTTTGTTGACAAAAAAATAATAATAATAATAAAAATAAAAAGCAAACAATAACAACAATAATAAAATGTTGCTGACAACATGTTCGCTTGTGTGAACGTTAATGAAATAAAAAAATTCCATATGTTTTTCTTCCAAATGTTTGCCCGTCGAAATTCGAACAAAAAAAGTGGTTATTTTAAACTTTTATTAACTTGATGTAGGTATTTACTTTTATTTTTATACCCTTCACCTGTGGTGCACAAGGGTATATATAGCTTTGTCATTCCGTTTGTAATTTCTACAATTTTCATTTCCGACCCCATAAAGTATATATTTTCTGAAAGCTTATGAATAGAGGAGTCGATTAAGCCCTGACCGTCTGTCCGTCTGTCCGTCTGCCCGTCTGTCCGTCTGCCCGTCTGTCCGTGTGTTGGTTGAAATCAACTTTTAGAAGCAACTATATATTCCTCAGATCTGTATATGGTATCAATCTCTTGGAAATATCCAGGAATGAATCGCTATTGAAATTCAGCACAATCGCCCCATAACTTTCTGAGATATGAGCAAAAAACCACGACCACCTCGTTTTTTTTCAAAATTACAACAACAACATACATACATACATACATGTAAAAAACATACCAAACCAAAAAAATTACAAAAAAAAAATATTAAAAATAACAAAAAAATAATAAAAAAAACTAAAAAAAAAAAATTTAAAAAAAAATTGTAAAAAAAATTTTAAAAAATTTTTTAAAAATTTTTCTAAAAAAATTTAAAAAAAATATAAAAAAAAAATAATAAAATATAAATAATATATTAAATAAAAAAAAAATTTTTTTGGCTCAGCTGGGATCCGATGCCACATTTATTCTAACGTGTACGTATGCACGTATTCTATATGAGATGAATGGTGATACAAACAATTGTTATTGCATGACTACACGTTGTGAAGGGTATATAAGATTCGGCACGGCCGAATATAGCACTGTTACTTGTTTTTAATCGAACTCAACACGACGACGCACAGTGAGACAGCTCTAAAGTAACAGCGGCAAGAAATAGTTTTTGGCGTGTCGTCCAATTTGGATGAAATTTTCACAGTATATTAACAGATATATGAGTAACAATTCCCTGAAAGAGCAAGTCAAAGTTGAGGTATGCTAACGCGCTTGAAATATGTTGGTTCAATATGTAATATTCAAAAGCTTATCAATAAAAAAATACATAATAAATATAACCTTAAAGTATTTTTTTAATTAATTAAGTTGTTGTAGAATGAGTAGATAAAAAAATAAATTTAAAAAAAGAAACACAAAAAAAAATTTCTTTACAACAGAATTGTGGTGTAAAAATTTAACATTTTGCATTTTCAATGGACTAGGAAATATAGAGCAGCCCCTCGCCCTAGGTGCAGACTTATATCAAATGAAAGATTGAATTCTCAGCTTTCATTTAAAGTAGAGGACATATAGCAAAAGTACTTTAAACATACAAAAAACTACAAAAAATACGCAACGTGCACATTTTGTCGCTATACGTATGTACATACATATGTTAGCATGCAATAGCATGTTTACAAATTTTTAATTTTTTTTAATTGTTTGTTTGATATTTTATATTGTGCTCACAAACTTTTTAAAAACAAACTGTAAAAAAATATTACATTGTTGTTGTTTTAAATATTATTGATCAACAAACGGTAATTGCAATTATGTATATGTTTAATTCACAATCTACATATTTGAGAGTGCAAGTTTATACAAGTTTATATAGTGTTAAAAAAAGTTTACAAGGTCATGGATAATTCAATAATTTTTTATAGTGCAATTTCTGATATTTGGATCGATAGCAATAAAGATATTGAAAAAATTAGAATACCATGATGATATTAAAAAATTATTGATAGAATGAAAAAAATTGTTCTTTTTTATTGCATTTTAATGGGAAGTGGGTGTAAGAGTGGGCGTGTTATTGTAATTTTTGCATGAAACATTTTAAATTATATAAATAATAATAATATCAAATTTGAAGATTGTACCTAAAATATTTTAGAAAATATGGCACTTTTTATGTTGAGGTTGTATGGGGGGTGGGGGTATAAGTGGGTCAAAGTCCAAAACTTTATTCCGATAATGTTTGTAACAATATAACATTCAAGTATACCAAAATTTAAAGTTATCCCTTAAGTATTACGGACAATACGGCATTTTACAAATTTCGATTGTATGGGAGGTGGGCGTAAAAGTGGGCGAATTTTCTTAATTTTTTTTTTTTAACTGGAATTGTCTCAAAAGTAACCTGTGCAAAATTTCAGAACTCTGCAATTACTCCTTGTATTTAATGCCGGCGTTGTCTCACTGTGCGACGGCAACACTAGTTCTTTATTTGTTGTTGTATAATGTACATACATTGTAAAGTAGTGTTGACTTTTATTACAAAGTACCTAATTAAACTTAAAAGTCTTATGTTATCACGTACATATATAAAATTCAAATTTACAAATTCATAAAACTAAATGCAGAAAAAATAGTTATTTTTTAATGCTAAAAAAGCAGGTTAAGATGTTTAAAATACACCCACTTCATGAAAACTTCCAACAACTGAATTGCTATCCAAGGCTTTTTCAAACACTTTTTTTTGGCAAAGTACTTAAATGCATCTGTCGAAAGAATCAAGAGAACGAGTTCACCTGACGCTCATTAGTTTGCTGCACCAAGTCTGGTTAGCTCGCAATGTTTTAAAAACATTTTAAAAGTTTTGAAAAATTATGACAATATGACATGATAGTTTGTTTAACTTGTGGATCTACTAATTAACATACGAGACTTTAGAAAAACAAATTTTCAATCCATAATGAATATTGAGAGATTCGAAAACGCCCAAATAAATTCTCAATATGGATTAGGTACAAAAAAGACAATGTTACTAATATGGAGAAATATGCATTGGTGATTTTTTAACAAAGCGATTTCGATATCGCTAAATATTTATTAGCAATACCTGTGCCAGTAGTTCGATAACTGAAGCTCATATTTTTTGATTACATTAAAAGTTGTTAATTTTTTGGAACAAAATAAATTGTGAAAAACCAAAACATACTCGCGAGATACAGCGACTTGAAAATTTAATTTAAGACTTAGAAATTTATTTTAGCTTTCGAAACTTCGTAAGCAATTTTCTTTGTTGTAGGATAAAATCAAAGAATTGAATCTTACCTTTTAGGGGTTTTAATTGTAGACTTAATAACACTGGCCTGCAGAAAAATCGCCTTTAAATAAAAAATTGTTTTAAAAAAAATATTGACTATAAAGATTTTAACGCGCTAAACTTAAGTCCGTTTTCATTTTCTTTCTATCAGATTTTTTATTGAACATTCTCAAAATCATGCGATTATCGGACTTAGATTTTTTATTGGGCATGCTCAAAATAATACGGCTAAGCTGATACATTTAATAATAACTTGAAGACGATTAGTCCGATTTACAATAAAATTTCCTTTAAGTCAGCTAAATAATTTTTTGTATTATCAAGTGTTTAGGAGTTATTTAGAAATAAGTAACGATTCAATTTTTTTAAGGCAAAATTAGTGCAATTTTTTGTTTCCAAAAATTCACTCAAAAATTTTTAGGTAAGAAAACTTTACATTTTTACTTTATTTATTTAGGAATATTTTATAAAAATTCCGAGTAAGATGCCCAGTATGTTACTAACGGGATCACGGTTTTATAGTTCTTATTAGAATGTCTTGCTCCTGGATTTTTTAATTTTCTCTAATCTTTATTAAAATTTAGCAACGGCCCCATTCTATAGTAATTTTTTACTTGTACGTACAACTTTTCTGTATTTATAGTAGATATTTCAATTTCTCGAATACCGTTATTTGGTCTTACAACGAAAAATGTGGTTTATTATTACGAAATTTGGTATCTGTGGAAATTACACGAATACAGTTTTAGTGAAATTCGAATCTTGCAGTTATAACTAAAAATTTATATATATCGGGTGTCCCAACTAGAACGCAATTTTTAAATTTTAAATAAAACACAGATATTTAAAAAAAAAATCGTGAAACTTTATTATATCGTAAAGTAGACAGAATGAGGTTATGTATGGAACAATATATCGTGCAGATGGCCGCCGCGGCTTTGCTGGCACACACGCGATCTTTTAATGAAATTTTCAATGACCTTTTTGCATAAATGCTGCCCTATTTAATTAATGCAGCGTCAAATTTCCTCTTTTAAGGCTTGAGTCGTCGTCGGCTTATTCTCGTACACCATCGACTTCAAAAAACCCCAAAGAAAAAAATCTAAAGGTGTTAAGTCACACGATCTAGGCGGCCAATTCTGGTCTCCAAAACGCGAAAAAACAAGACCGGGAAATGACTGATGCAGCAATTGAATTGTTTCTCTGGCTGTATGACATGTGGCGTCATCTTGTTGAAACCACATGCCCTCCACATTCATTTCTTCAATTCTAGGCAAGAAAAAACTAGTTATCATTTCACGATACCGAACACCATTGACTGTTTTCGCTTGACCTGCCTCATTTTCATAAAAAAAGGTCCAATGATTTCTCCAGCCCAAAAACCACACCACACAGTGACACGTTGAGGATGCATTTGCTTCTCGTGAATCACTCGAGGATTTTCCTCACCCCAAATGCGACAATTCTGCCTATTGACGAAGCTATCAAGATGGAAATCGGATGATCGCAATTTGCGAACTGTAGCCGCAAAACTTTCACCATTTTGGTAAAACAATTTCACAATGAGAATGCGTTGTTCATTCGTGTAGCGCTTCATTTTTACTAACCTCGTACCTTCTACCTACAAGCCATAACAATTGTTCAAATGTCAAACAATGACGCCAAATTTAAAATTTGCGTTCTAGTTGGGACACCCGATATATTAGAACTTTTTATTAAAATTTTATTGTACAAAATATAACCGTTTTTTTGCAATAATTTCAAAAAAGAAATCGGTTTTTTTCTAATTACAAATTTCGGGAAAAGGGTAATTGGAAAAATTCGAATAATCGATCACACTAATATTTATGTTCATTTTACTTTTTTGTGTTAACTTTTCAACTATTGCTATTACTCACCCCACTGTGCTAGATATGCTGCTAATCTTTATTAGATTTAAAAAAAATAGTTTTTTTTTTAAATTTATGTTGACAAATTATAATACAAAATTGTATGTTAGTAACGTAAATTTGTAATTCGCAGTTTGCGCGGCTTGTATCTAAGTATATTTCGTTTGCCTTTGCTGGTCATTTAATGAGAAAAAAAATCACAATAATAATGATAATGTTTATTAAATTAGCATTTGTATTATTGTACGCGATTCGTTTGTTTTATAAATTATTTTTATTTCTGTTATTTTTACTATCGTTAGTAATCTTGAAGTAATTGTTGAACTTGTGAGATAATAAAAACATTTTTAAAATTAAGTTAAAGAATTTACATTTCATTTACATATTAATACTGGGAACAGAGTACCTACTTACGTATTTACATACATACATACATACATATACAAATAAACGTTTGGTGCAGCAGATTGAGTAAAAAATATTGAAGAGAAAACGCTATTTGTGGTTACTCATCATTATCATAACTGATGACTTAAAATATTTCACATAACAAGTTAGATAGCTTTAACCGACTGTGGTGAATTTTGTAAATGTACTTACATCTACTTACTTTTAGGAAATGGAATTTACATAAGTATAAAGAAAAATCTTTTAATATCAGTTTGAAATAAATATCCATAAAAAACCATTATCTAAATAATTTCACACAAGTAATGTTTCGAAAGTTTCACACGACATGTATTAATTGCGAAATCGCCTAAAGATAAAATCTTTTTACTTTTAGGTTAATCATAGAATAGATTATAAAAATTTTACTGTATCATTATATGTATGTATGTATATACAAATGGGCATTTCCATGTCATCGTACGTGACATTTGTACTACTATAAAGTGAAGTAATTTTTCAGTAAAAGTAACAGTTACTGAAACAAAATTAGATCCTTATGCTCCATTCAAAGGGTACTTTATTTAAAAAAAAAATTATTATACTCGAATCATTGTTGTCTTAAATATTCAGAAAAATAAGAATATATCGTACGTGACATAAAACAGAAGTGATTTTGAGGTATCTATGGAAATATGAAAAAATCTGCGAATCTGGGGAGGCAGTTTTTTTTTTTTAATTTCTTATACTAAACCAAATATTGTTCATTTAAAATCCACCATACTCAACTGAAAACAATCTTTAAATGATTTTATAATAAATTTTATAACATAAAAAAATGTTAAGTAGTTTTTTTTTAATGAAAGAGATTTGTAACTGATTATGGCCCATAGGCTAGGTTACTATTATCGTAATAAATAAATTGAAATTGAAAAATTCAATTTAATATCGTTCGTGACAGATTTTTCTCTAATAGTATTCTTAGGTAATAAATTTTATATTATGTTAAGAAAAAAAGTTAAATTCTAAATTGGGTGCTCTTGCGACTGTTCAAATACGAATGACAGAGACAAATGATTTTGAACTACGTACGTGACATTAAAATTACATCCAAGGGAAATCATAAAAAATACTGCTAATTGGAATCTATCTACCTAACTTTCAAGGAATATTTACAATTACAAATTAGTTTTACAATTTAGTCGCTAAAAAAAGTTTATTGCAATTTTTTAAAAAAAAGTCAAAAAGATAATCAGATTGAACTCTTATTATTGCTCTTAAAATAATTTAGTAAACTCTTAATACCTGCGCATAGTAAAATTTAAGTGTTTTGTTTTATCAATAAACTTATATTGAAAAACTTTTAAGAGTTTTTTTCTTTTACAGTCGTGGTTGACATATTCATGGAAATGCCCATATGCTCCTTTAGAACGCTGCATCCATAAGGCTTTTCAAAAGTGCGGATGTCTTGTTTGGGATTCATAAAAATACACCACAAATGCTGATGTGGAGTGTGACGGTTTTTTGCTAGTACTGAATTAAAGTGTACATAATACAAAAGAAAACACATGGAAACTTTAATCAAAATAAAAGGTATAAATCATAAGAATTTGAGGTAATAACGAGATTTTGTGAATTAGCTGACAAAATCTTACATATAAACAAAACAAGTTACTGCCAAAACTAAACAAGAGCGACAGGCGTTTTTTTGGCTGTCAAAAATTCTCATGTTCATACAATTTGTACGAATAAAGCGAAATATCGTGGCGGCAATGCTTTGCAATTGGAAAATGCAATTTTGACAAGGCGTTGGCATTGAAGTCGGCTGCTGTAAAACTGTTGTTGTTTTTTTGCATTTTTTATTTAATTGTATTTTCAGCTCAATCTAGCGAATTTTTCTTCATTTTTAATGAATTTTATTAATAACATAAATGAACTTTATTGTTCATTACACAACGTTGACGCTCTTGTTTAGGTTCGTCACTTTAGCGTTAGAGCTTAGCACTACGCTTGTCGTTGTAGTTTAGTTTTGGCTGCCACTGTTTATAAAAATATATCGTATTTATTTCTGAGGTAATCACCAGAAAATAGATTTTCACATTGAGAACGTAATGACAATATAATATTTTGTAAAAGGAGAGAAAAAAACCACGCTACACACATATTGTAACGATACTTAAAGCTGTAAAGTAAAACAGTATCAAATCTGCTTACTGAGCCAAAGGAACTAATTTTGGGTAAAATTAGTTCATTTACTTAGAGGTTCAATTCTGGTTATATAAAACTGTGAAAAAGATTTCTTTACATACACAGAACAAGAATTAACACCTAGTATGCATTTTTTGGTTTAAGTGCCACCGAACACGGAAAAATAAACTTCAAGTTGTAAACTAAACTAAATGACATTTTTGCCATACATAACAAATTTAAATTTTTTTAAGTTAGATACAGGCTATAATACATGGCATGTTTTTTACATCTGACTTTAAAATTTGTGAGACATATGTAAATCTACATGTCTCTCAAAATTGTACTTTTACGCCGACTGCTTTGCAGCAGCAGAGATTTCTGCCAACGACTGATGTCACATGTTTTTACAGAAGAAAATAGAGCGCGGTCTAATTAAAATTTTGTCAGATGTCTCAACACATGTTTTTTTACAGAAGTAATGATTTAAAGGTAACACACGACATGTTTGTATTAGCAGTGGAGAATTTGACAAGTCAGATGTAAAAAACATGCCGTATATTAGCTCCTTAAATAATTTAGAAAATTATATGTATTTTTTTCATAACCATCGGCAAGTTTTTTCAATAAATAAAATTGTCTTTTTTTACTCAATGTTTGCATGAGTTTAGACTTCTTTAATGGGTTAAAATTAATTTGTTTTTTTTTCTAAAGCGGGATTTTTAAATTAAAATACAAATGTCGTATGTGCAATAAAATGAATTTTAAATGATTTAAAAGTCATTTATACTGTCAAAATTTTTTTGTGTTATTTATATTTGAAAACCTGTAGCTGTTAACTACTACTTATTATAAAAAAAATATATAATTAAAAAAAACAAATAATATAAAACAATTCTAATAAAAAATAAAAGTACACAGTCAAACATAATTTTTGTTAGAGATATTTACCTTAAATATGTACGTGATTAATTCACAAGGTGTTCCTAGAGTCGTATTGTCATAATGCTCTAAAAATTAAATAAAAAGCGTTTTAAAATTTTACAATAAACAATAAAAAAATTTTATGTGAATTTACAAAAAGTATTGGTTTTCATACAAGCTGAATTCTTATATTTATGACTTTTAAGCATAACTTTTGAGAACACATAGGTATGCACACTGCGCTGAACATCATGGTTGTGTTTTTTTTTAAGTTAAGTACTCACTGCTACTTGAAATGAAGTCACGATCTTAGAAATGTTTGTTTAAATATTGTTTTTTTAAATGTAACTTTATATCTTACTTTAGTTGTCCGTCCAATGTTCTTAAAAAGAAATTCTCCACATAATGGAACAACGATAAAAATGCAGGTGTTCGTAGCTTAAACGAGTCACTTATAAAAATTACGAATATGTTTACGTGTAAACAGTGTTGCCATATGCTAAAATTAATTTATTAATTATATTTTTAAACAAGTGAGAGTGCTATAATCGGCTATACCGAATCTTGTAATACTCTTCAGCCTCATCTACATAAATATAATGACCACATTAATTTCATCGACATCTTTTATTTTGAATTTTTACATGGTCGAATTTATTCTGCTTCATATTGAGGGTATTAAGAATAAAAATGTCCGACATTCTGCTTTGGGCGCTATCTTGTATATTACAATTTTGCATAGTTTTATGGATTTTACTAATTAACCCTTTCTTTTGATACCAATATTGTGGGTATTGAAAGGGGTAAAGTCGTAATAACTGTATTTGAGCTACAAAACCACCATTAACACTACTTAGGACGTCATCTTGGGTTTTATTTAACAATATTATACTGGTCAAGACCTTTCATTTGATATCAATATAGAGTGGGTTGAAGAGGATACAATTTTAATACCAGATTTTAAAACTAGATTTTACTCCATTTAATTTTATATGTATATTAAATGTAAATAGTTAGTTCTTTTATATTCTAGAGATTTTTGCACCTCTAGAATGGTCTAGTTATGATCATGGTCAGTTGTCCAGAAGATAAAAAAAATGTAACACTCGTTTGTTTAAATCGGTTGGGGCCTATAACTCGGTTTATTTTAAGCAGATTTCGTAGATTTTTTTTTTGGATAATTCTCGAAGCTACGGCTTGCAAATTGGTGTTACTAAAGTGTTCAAAACTTATTTAGGAGCTTGAGAAACTTGATATTTAAAAAAATATATATGTATTTATATTTTATCAAAAATTTAACTTTAGTAATTATATACATATGTATATTAGTATACAAACATCCCTAGAGGCATATGATATCGAGAAATAGTTACAACTGTGCTTTTAAATTATATTAGGGCTGCAAAATGAAAATTTGTATGGTTTAAATAAAGAAAAAAAAAACAGAGGCTGTGTTGAGTTTCAATTCCCATTCATTTCCAAATATTTCCAAAAGATTGTTTCTACATATAGGTCTATGCAGGCTTTTAAAATTTGTTTCAAATCAATACACTTAGGAGCGGACATTGCTTAATCAAGTCCCCTACTCATAAACTTCCATATATACTTTGTGGGCTCTGAAATTTTTATTGTAAAAATTACAAACAAAATGACAAAGTTATATATACCTATTGGAAGGGTACACAAAACTAATACACATACATATATATATATATCTATATATATATATATAGAATTACATGTTATGTTAAAAAAAGCTTATGACAACACTGATTGTGGGGCTAACAACTACAACGATAAAATGTTTTTAATACACAACAAAAGACCACTCAACAACTACTCTTTTAAAGTGATGTCCAAGAGAGGTACATATGTATACAAATTGAGAGAATTCTTTTTTGTGATATTGAATACAAAAATACGAAATCTGATACTTTTGTAATTGCGTTGAAATAGAAACGATTTACACATGCCAATAACAACAACAATTTCTAAGATAAAGCGCGTAACCAGGCATCAGCGGAATTCAGTACGAGATCAATAGCACAGTTAAAAGATGCAAACGAAAATATTTGGTTAAAGCGATCGAACAAAACAAATAATATCGACAGAAAACACAATTAAGTTTGAGTTAAAAAATAAATATATTAGATAAATAAACATCTTTGTATGTAAGTATACAAACAACAGTAACTTATTATTAAAACTCGAATAAACAAATATTTTTGCTGTGTGTTAAAAAAAAATCCAATTAAGACGCAAACGCGTTTTTAGTGTCGTTCAGTGAAGAAGAAAAAAAAATAAGATAAAAGAAGTTTCAAGAAGCGCAAGTGTAAAATTTAAATATCGAGTTAAAAGTTTGAATAAAAAGCCAAAATGGTAGAAATAACTGCAAGCACTACGGAAGTGCCAGTATCTCCATCCAATGCAACAACAGCCATAAGTATAAACCATGCGGCCGCCACCAGTACATCAACAGCGAATTCTAGTGCTACACAAAATGATGAAGTTGCTCGTGGTATTTACAATTTAAAAATGATTGCGTATCTGTTGCTGCTTCCTCTTGTGTTATTTGCAGTTTTCCTAAAACATCTGTTGGATTATTTATTTAGTCTGGGTCTTCAAGAAAAGGATGTTACTGGCAAAGTAGCTTTGGTAAGTTAATTTCATATAGCTTTGACGTTAGACATAAATATATAAAGTCACAAAGATGCAATTTAAGTTATTAATTGGGTTTAACTCAATTTTTGTTTTCTTTTGACTGGTATCAAAAGCTTAAGTCTAACACAACTGCTTGCAATCTAAATAATTTGCTCTTTAGGTAATGAGTTAGAAAAGTGTACATTTTGTTTGTTATTACACCAAAATTGTAGTTTCTGTGCATTTGAGTTTTTCATTAAGATGTATCTGGGACAAATTAATCTTGATACTGCTGAAAATGTTTCTCATCTAAAAGAGTAAATAATTCATTATGAATATGATAATTTTAATTATTTTTTTGTTTTTTCTGAAAACTATTAAAACGAAATATTCGTATCTGTTCTGCACACTAAATGAAATCAATTTATTCGGATTTATCATTGCAGTAATGTTGTATATAAAAATAATACAATAACAAATCCACTCGCAATACAAAACAGATCATCATATTTACTTATTAATAATTTTTATCTCAAATTTTTTTTTTATTAATTTCTAATTCATAAAATTTATTTTTCTGTAAAATTTCATCCTATTTTTAAACTAAATATGTAACTTGAATCGCTTGCATCAAGAAATTTAAAAATCAAAGTCAAGGACTAGTTATTTTTCTGCCTCTATTTGGCAAGGAAATTAAAAAATTGCTTTAACCCGGGAAAAGTAAAACTCTAACTTACATGCAGACAAAAAGTAATGCTGCCACCCATATTTGGTTGCTCTGCAACTGAAATAAAAACTGTAAAATGACACATAAGAGGTTAAGACAGAAAAAACACGTTTTGTTTATATTTCTGGCTGGTTCTTCGCATTTGTCATGATTTCAAAATTCCTCCTACATTTGTTATGACGAAACACAGTGGAGCCAATTGAAGTTTTTGTAAACTTTTTTTTTTACTACTAATTTTAAAGAAAATTCTTAATTGCTTATATAGATTTTTCTTTCCTATATATAACATTTTTTAATCAAGAGATATTTCAATAAATTTCTCATTATAAAAAAAAAAAAGTCCAATAAATATGTTATGTTAATTTTATGTTTACAGAAATTCGATAAATACCACAAAGTTTTAATCAGACTGTTTCTAAAATGTCAAATATAATACTTACGTTATCACTCACATAAAGTTGATTTTAAATCCTAACGTTTATTTTTTAAATCTATATAAATCTTAAACTGAGTTTATTTTATGTGTATAAAAGCTAACCTTTGGATTAAATGCTATACTTCCCATTTTCTACTTTCAATAAATTGTATCATAAATAGTCGTTTTAAATTGCATATGAACACATCGATAAAGAGTGCTGAGGCTGAAATCGTAGCTGGTTGTGAAAATGCATAATAATATCGGAATATTTTGTTTTCCAAATTTGAAACTGTGTTAATTTTATATGTATAATAGTAAATTTGTTCATATTCTTGTGGTGTGCGGGGAGAATTTCAGCCCCCTCAATTCTGGGTGGGAGGGCATTGCACCCTTCAATATTATATACTAGAAAATCCCGGCGCGAGTTGCTACGCCTCTTAATGAATAAAAATCCATTCTAACTTAAAATTAAATATCAAGTGCAAAAAGCTAAAAATTATAATTTTTTTTAATGGGCGTGGCACTGCCCACTTTTTTAATCAAGAAAATATAGTCATGATAACTTAAAATGTGTGCAAAGTTTCACAAAAATCGGTCAAGAGCAAGTAGCTAAAACTGATAACTTATTTCTTATGGGCGTGGCACTGTCCACTTTTCTAATCACGAAATTGTATAATTATGAGAGCTAAATATGTGTGTGCAAAGTTTTTGAAAAATCGGTCAAGTGCAATTAGCTAAAAATGACAACTAATTTTATGGGCGTGGCCTCGCCCACTTTTTACCACCCATAAACACCCCCCGGAATGTGTACAACAACTTGCCAAAGTTTGATCGGTTTTACAGTTTCGGAGTCTATAGGTAACACACAGACAGAGTTTCACTTTTATATAAATAGATTTTTGGTTTTGATAAAACGAAATCTTCTGATAATTGTGCGATTTATGCAAGCCCCACTGTAAGACTAATAGAATTGAGAAAAAAATCACTTCTAATGGCAAGTTTTTGTTTTTGTTATTGTTTGTTTTTTTTTTGTTTCATATTAAATCTCGAGGAGAAATTCTCTTTTAGGAAAGGCCTACTAAATATGTTTTTTTTAGTTTTGTATTTTTTCCAGTTTTTACTGTAGTTGTTGACATCGATAACATTGTTGTTTGTTCTCTTAATATTGATTCTCTTATCAATAACGTCACCAATAACAAGTTTTTTAACGTTCAATTTGTATAAAAACAATTCCTCATAGGTATGTATGTATGTATTTGTTGTAATTTCACTATGTTATTGTCAAGATAAAAATTAATATCAAGCTTTACTACTAGGTATTTTCTTCTTAAATGTATTGCTATAATAAAACAACGTTTATTTTTAATTTGTTGACGATTTCTTTTTATGTGCTTACCATAAGTTTATTTCAAAAATTTATTATACCTATGTACAGTGTGTGTAAATATTTGATGAGTTTTTTTTTGCATTTCCTAGGCTTCAAACCATTTGGGTGTGGTTTATTATAATTCCATTTATAAGTAATAGAATTCAATATTTATTTATTTACTGTATAATTTATGTTTACCAGTAAGTTAATCATAAATAAATATTTATATTATTATGTACTCGTTTGTATACGTAGTAGTTATGTTGTTTTTATTTTTTCCTCTATTGTTTACTTTTTTTTAACCATAAATACCTATACATGGTGGCTTTTGTTTAAAAATAATCGCGTCTGAAAAAGGTAAACAGAATTAGATTTTTTAAATTGATATTTATATGATTATGGTTTAAAACTAGGCTAAGGCATTTATGTGCCCATTTAAATAATGTTTGCAATGTAGGATTTTTTTTTCAAATTTTTCAAAAAAATTTTTTTTTCAAGTTTAAATTTTGAAACATTTATACCAATTATTGAATTCGCCTTGATTTATACAATATGCATCTATTTAAAATAAATATGTCATGGTAATTATATATATCAATGAATTAAACAGACGACAGGTCGTCGTTCGTAAATTATTGTGTTCTATATGTACCTATAGGTTTTATGTGTCACATAGAACAGAATAACTTACGAACGACGAGGTGTATGTTTGACAAAAAATAATGCTTGTGAGTGGATTGACTTAATATAGTTTTTTGCTCGCTTAAACAATGCCTATCTCTGGTGGTAACAATTCAATTAAAAAAAATATATTCGTAGTGTTTTATTATTTTATTATTTTTTTATACCCTTCACCTGTGGTGCACAAGGGTATATATAGCTTTGTCATTCCGTTTGTAATTTCTACAATTTTCATTTCCGACCCCATAAAGTATATATTTTCTGAAAGCTTATGAATAGAGGAGTCGATTAAGCCCTGACCGTCTGTCCGTCTGTCCGTCTATCCGTCTGTCCGTCTGTCCGTCTGCCCGTCTGTCCGTGTGTTGGTTGAAATCAACTTTTAGAAGCAACTATATGTTTCTCAGATCTGTATATGGTATCAATCTCTTGGAAATATCCAGGAATGAATCGCTATTGAAATTCAGCACAATCGCCAGATAACTTTCTGAGATATGAGCAAAAAACCACGACCACCTCGTTTTTTTTCACAATTACAACAACAACATACATACATACATACATACATGTAAAAAACATACCAAACAAAAAAAATTAAAAAAAAAAAAATATTAAAAATAAGAAAAAAATAATAAAAAAAACTACAAAAAAAAATTTTAAAAAAATTTAAAAAAAAATTTAAAAAAATTTTTTTAAATTTTTTCTAAAAAAATTTTTTAAAAAAATTTAAAAAAAATATAAAAAAAAATAATAAAATATAAATAATATATTAAATAAAATAAAATAAAATTTTTTTGGCTCAGCTGGGATTCGATGCCACATTTATTGTAACGTGTACGTATGTATGCACGTATTTTATATGGGATGAATGGTGATACAAACAATTGTTATTGCATGACTACACGTTGTGAAGGGTATATAAGATTCGGCACGGCCGAATATAGCACTGTTACTTGTTAGATTTTAAATTCAATTCAGCGTCCATTTTTTAACTCTTATGTTGCAATTGACTTTCAATTGAAATTTATTAATGCTATTAAATTTCTAATTATTATTTTCTATTAAAAAACACAAGATTTTAATTTTTATTCTCAGATTATAGATTTCAATTTTCCTGTTTTCAAAACTTTTTATGTTTATTTCACGTTTAAGTGATTTTTCTTTACAAGCATCATTAAGACAATTTACTTTTAAGTTGCCCTCTTCAATGTTCTAAAATAATTTTTATATTTACATATAAATAATGCGAACAGATTATGCTGTGTCAGTGTTACCAGGCAGTTTTTATATTTCCTCTAAGTAAAAAAATTAAGAACTAAAATCTATTTTTAAATTAAAATATCACCACCTTAGCTTTCTATTAATACCTAATTTAAAAAATTTGTTTATATAAATTTTTTGATAAAATATTTTTATGTTAATAATAAGTAGCATACATTTTTAAGGGTTTTGAATTTTATTTTGTAATACATATTGAAGCCAAAATTCTTCACAAATATTAAATGCAAATGCAAGATCATCTTCTATAGCTTTGTACATACATATTATCAGAATTAAAAGTTTAAGCATTTCAGATGTTGGAGTAAAATTGTGTCACCATTTAAACGCTTTCAACAGTTGAAACATCTATTTCGTTTTGTAGAAAATATTTTTGACAACATTAAACAAATACAGATGTAAGTAAATAAGAAAAAACCTATAAAGATAATATCCTTAACACCCTAGAGTGTCACCTGTATCTTTCTTTTGACCAACTTAATAATCCCTAAAATTTATCAGCTGTAAAATTTTGTATAATTTTTTTACCTGAATACCAAATAGTAAAATACATGAATAGAAATTTTTTGCCCCTAAAGAATTTTTACCGCCAAAATTCGACAAATAATATAGAAAAAACCTCGCTAAACTGGCAACACCGTTAAGTACTAGCATTGTAATAGTTTAAGGCTATAAACCTTAAACATATTTTAACAAAATTTGATAAGCAAAATAATGAAAACTTTAGCTATTGAGAAAGATGTGGCGGCAATAAAAAAAATTACAGATTATCACTCAGCGGCACCTAGTGGCGACGGTGGAAATATTTTTTTTTTTCAATTTTATATTATTTGTAGAGAAATATGAAGTTTTTAAAATTTTTTTTGGATATCATAAAAATATAATTTGAAGAATTTTTAAACAAAATTATTTAACAGCAAAAACAAATCTATTTAAATTTCTGCAACGGAAATTAACACAACGTTACAATACAGATTGTTTTCCAAATATCTTTTATTATGGTAGGTATGTTACTATATATTCTTTTAATAGTAGAATATGACGTCAGTTTTAGATATCTAATTTCATGAAATTTAATAAATTTAAATATTATTTAATATTAATATTATTATATTATTATAATTAAGGTTAAATTTAAATATTCAAAAATGAGAAAAGTGAAAATTGTTTTGATTTTATGAAAAAATTTGAGGTTAATTTTAAAATTGGTTTAGTTCTTTTCAAAAGCACCGTGTAATACAATTGATATATTTTTGTATGTGTTATACTGCATGCTTGTCGCATGCATAACAACACAGTTTTATTTTATATGTTTTAAAGTGTTATTTTGGATTTGTACAGGGACGGGAAATTTAATGTTTTTTTGCAGTTTAAAAACATTATTTTTTTGGAATTTTTTTTGCCCTTAAAATACAAAATATATGACATTTTTTAACTTAAATTTTTATTTAAAATTATTTTAAAATATTTTATGTAATTGCACAAAAGTAGGACTTCATCAGCTTTGGAATTCCTAATTTTTTATTTTCCTGTTGCTTAACATCAATTGACGTTTAAAAATACAACATACAATTAGATAAAATCGAAATTGTGCTTACAAGTAAAAAAAAAGCTAAACTGTATTTCAGTAGATAGATAGATAGGTTTTGAAAAATTCTACTGATTCATTATCTCTTTACAAAAAAAAAAAATAAAAAAATATTTCTAACTAAATTTATTAATATGCCGTCTAAATTTCTTGATCTTTTTTAATTGATTATATTTGATTTTTATTTAAGCTTGAGATCACTTTTTTTTTTTTTTTTATGTATTTACCCTGAAGAAGCTACCCATTGTTTGGTAGCGAAATATTGGTTAAGAAATAATTTTTTATAAAAAAAAAAAAAAAAGTGATCTCAAGCTTAAATAAAAATCAAAT
Organism: Phyto melanocephala; assembly: GCA_941918925.1. NCBI lineage: Eukaryota > Metazoa > Arthropoda > Insecta > Diptera > Rhinophoridae > Phyto > Phyto melanocephala. Next base: position 122,917,864 of record OW799233.1, on the reverse strand, counting down.
ATAATTAATTTATTAATTTTTAATCTATAATAATTAAATAAGTTTTTAATAATTTAATATGTATTAATGGCCCTTTTCACAATATATTATTATCTAATTTTAACAATAACATTAACGAATCGTCACTATCGTTAACAAGACCTATTTAACCTACGTTCACTGTTTTGCATTTCTTCACCTTTCGGTTACTTAATGTAAACACGCTATCTATAAAATGTTTGGTCATACTTTTTTTTTGTACAAAAAATATTGCAATTATCAATAATTTTTTAGGAATTTTGTAAAAAAAAAAAAATTGTGCTAAATTGTGCTAAATTTATAATTAATATAAAGTAAATTTTTCATATTTTTAGCCATTACACTTTTAACAAGTAACAGTGCTATATTCGGCCGTGCCGAATCTTATATACCCTTCACAACGTGTAGTCATGCAATAACAATTGTTTGTATCACCATTCATCCCATATAAACTACGTGCATACGTACACGTTAGAATAAATGTGGCATCGAATCCCAGCTGAGCCAAAAAAATTTTATTTTATTTTATTTAATATATTATTTATATTTTATTATTTTTTTTTATATTTTTTTTAAATTTTTTTAAAAAATTTTTTTAGAAAAATTTTTAAAAAATTTTTTTAAATTTTTTTTTAAATTTTTTAAAAATTTTTTTTTTTAGTTTTTTTTATTATTTTTTTCTTATTTTTAATATTTTTTTTTTTTGTAATTTTTTTCTGTTTGGTATGTTTTTTACATGTATCTATGTATGTATGTTGTTGTTGTAATTGTGAAAAAAAACGAGGTGGTCGTGGTTTTTTGCTCATATCTCAGAAAGTTATGGGGCGATTGTGCTGAATTTCAATAGCGATTCATTCCTGGATATTTCCAAGAGATTGATACCATATAGAGATCTGAGGAACATATAGTTGCTTCTAAAAGTTGATTTCAACCAACACACGGACAGACGGGCAGACGGACAGACGGATAGACGGACAGACGGACAGACGGTCAGGGCTTAATCGACTCCTCTATTCATAAGCTTTCAGAAAATATATACTTTATGGGGTCGGAAATGAAAATTGTAGAAATTACAAACGGAATGACAAAGCTATATATACCCTTGTGCACCACAGGTGAAGGGTATAAAAAAAATTTTGCAACAACGTCAATGCTTATTTCTTCTTTCCATTTTCTGTTTTACTCTGGTCCTCTAGTTAAAATCTTAACCGTGATATTTTTCGGGTAAATTTAACAGAGACTTTTTGTTAAAAGTTCTAATCGTACTTTGTGAAATGCAATTATGTCTAACCTACAGTTTAAGCTCATTTTAAATTATAATCGCATATTATATGAAAAGGGCCGTAAAATATTTTAAAATTTATACAAACTTTCATATGTATGTACATTATACATAGTATTATATTATAGCATAAAATCATTTTTACATACACAAGTATTATTTTTTCCAAAACTTTTGATTTTTTTTAATTATTATCTTGGCTGTAATTAACTTCTATGTATATGTAGTTCAACAGGTCGTAGTGGCATCATCATCATTTTTATATTTGTAAAAATAAAAAACAAAAACATACTGATGCTACTGTTGCCGTTTAATGTATACGAATTTTGTTTTCACAAATTATAGGGTTACAAATGTCGTCGTTAACATTTAATTAAACAGAATACAAATAGACAGACAGACAAAAAGACAAGCAAACAGTCAAACAAACACAATAACAACAAAATATATATATATATGTATGTATGCTTGATATAACTGAATGATTCAAACAATCGCAAGTGTATGTTTAATATATTAAAAGTCACCTACATTGTTAAAGTCCCAAATGTCAATAACGGTGTCAAAAAGATCTAGTAAAGGAATTATTGACAAAGCTATAGACAAAAAATTTTGCAAAAAAAAATTCAATTAAATGTTCAGGTTATCGTTTAGCTAAAACAGCAACAAAAGATAGCAGACGTTACAAACTGTGTAGAGCGTACATAAGATTCGGCACAGCCGAATATAGCGCTCTTACTTGTTTAATATAGCGACACCTGTGCGCGATATTATCGTATGTTACAAAAACAATATTTTACAGGAGAGCGTTTTTATTACTTTTAAATAGATAAAAACGTAAATAACACTGCTACATACGATAAAATGAACACAGTGTTATCTCCATAACTAAAACAATTATCGCTTTAATATATTAACAGCAAATGGACTTATGGATGTAGAACCAATTTGCATAAAAAGGTCGATTTCTTAAAAGAACGTAACATATGATAATTTCGCGCACAGGTGTCAATATGTTGGTTTTCGGTGACACTTTTATATATCGCTGGTAATAAAGTCGAAAAAAAAACAATATACCATTTAAACAAATTTTTCTTGTAGATATGCAGAATCTAGATCTTATTTTAGAAGTTATAAGCGTTTAAAGTTCATATTAAACCATAAGCAAACCATTTGTATGTAACAAGGTAATGCATGTTGATGCTAATTGCTAAACATTACTTTGTGTATTGAATAAAAATAAAACAGAAAGTGTGTAACAATTTAAACTCCCATTAAAAGGATTTTTTTTATTACTAAATAATAATTGTTGTTTTAAATATGGAGTCCAGAGATTGTTGGATTTACTTCCAACTTTCTTTTACTTTCCTGATCAAGCGATTTTTTACTCTTACTCTTAAACTCTGTGGGGACCAGCAAAGCGTTTAATTAAATTAAGAATTATTACTGTTATGAGCGTAAAAGTGGGTATGTCATACTTATATTTCGCGCATTTAATAAATGTTGAATAAATAACCGGAGTCCATAATACTTCAAAACCTTATGTAATACTACATATGTAATAATGAAATACGCCTTAAATGGTAGGTGGTTGAGGTAGGCGTGCCAAACTATTGAATTTAATGTTTATATTAAAATATAGAGTTCTATATTTATCAAAAATCTTTGCTCATCTATATAATATTTAAATTTAAGAATAATCATTACATTGAAGGTGGGCGTGTCAAACTAATTTCCTGTTAATAAAATATTACTATAAAGAAATTCACATTCACGAAATATGGGCATCGTTCAGGCATTTATTGCAGTTTTATGAGGACTGTGAGGTTTTCAATTTGTATAAAAATTGTAGGAATGGATAAACCGTACATGGATTAAATTGCCAGACAAGCCATCGACTGGGGCCCCCAGGGCTCCTGGATACGACAAATTAAACTAGAAGCAGCGTCTTATCTTAAGATGGAATGAAATCGTATATCGTAGATAACATAGAGTATATTAAAATTCAATTGCTTCTCATAGAAGTAAAAGGAATAAATATATATATTTTTAAATTTAAAAAAAAATTTAAATTGTGCGTAGTTAATTTTCGTAATTTTTTTTCAAAACTAATTTCCAAAGCGACCGATAAAAACTTTTTTTTTAGGAAAATATTTATTTTTACCCTATAAATATTCCTATGACATTAAATTTTTCCACTGTTTCCGGTTACGTGATATATGATTTGTTCGATGCCAAGCAAACATATTAACATTAAAATGTATAAATTTTTGTTCTGTTGAGACGATTTCTCCAAACATTTTTGTATGTTTCATACAGCTTGTTAAAATACTTAATGTTAATGTCAAATAATTGTCAAATATGAAAACTATTTTGAAAAAGCCTTTGATAATCGATTATTTGACTTTTTCCCAAAACTTGATTTCAGTTATTCAAATAAGTAATAATACAAGAATCATATATAAATATATATTTTAATAAAAACAAAGCAATTGACAAATTTAAGGAACAAACAACATAAGTAGTTATGACTTAGATATATTTAGTTATAAAAAATATTCAAAATATTTCCACACTTCAGAGGAAATCTGTATAAAAATACTAAATATTTAGAATACTTCCATTTATATTACTTTTTTACCATTTTAAACAAGAACACAGGTTTTTATAAAGCTGGATTCACCCAGGGTACACTTATACAAGGTGGCGGTGCAAGCCCAGCTGACTATTTTTTTGTGTTCTGGAGAATGTCAAAATACATACTTAAAAAAATTATTTCAACTTCGGAAATTGTCAAACTCCATACATAAAAAAAGAGAGACAAAAATTGCTCTCCTTTACGCTATCACCTTATGTAATTACACCATGGATTCACCCATAAAATTTTAGTTCAGAACAAATTTTTTTTATATTGAGTTTGACGTTTTACTTTTGAGATAGAGAGATTATTTTGTTCAGAAAATTTTTTCTTGAATTGGTTTAATTTTAAATCTTGTTCAGAAGAAACTGAATTGGGATGCCATTTTTTTCAATATTTACATGAAAATTGAATTTGGTTGCCACATCACACAGTGTCATTACATTTATTATACAAAAATTGTTTTTGCCGAAAATTAACAATTAAAATGGAATTTAAGAAAATATTGCTTAAAAATTAATAGAAGAATTAAAAAAACCAGGAAGAGAATGTTTGTATGACATGAGCAATAGTGCATACAGAAATAATTATTTAAAACAGGGTTTATGGAATGAAATAGGAGCGACTCTTTTTATTTTATGCACTTCAATTAAAAATATTAATTTTAGTTTTCTTCTATCCGACATTTTCTTCACATATATTTTAATGAAATAATTAACATTTGTATTTATTTACATAGTTTGCCAGCGGCGCTGCCACTTTGTACATTTTATATTATATGGCAGCTTTGTTTTTTCGGACAAATTTTCTGAAATGGGTGAATCGTTCTGCAGAAAACTCTCAGTAAAAAATGTTATTCTCCGGAAAAACTTTTTGTTCAGAACAAATGGGTGAATTCACCTTAAACGATCTGCATTTACATTTTGTATTGTCCGCTCTCATGAAATGTTTAAGGTTACCAGATATGTCGGAAAATGCAGCTCAATAGTGCAATTACAAAAATACCTAAATTACGGGTATGTAACTTATATTTTTTTGAAAAACGTTTTTTTGTACTAAAATAACCGGTTAATTCGATTTTCGAAAAGCGGATATTTTAAAATAACTTGCTCAGGCAAAACTAAAAGAAACGGTCAAAGAAAAAAAAAAATTCTCAGTTTGGTAACAAATGTAATTCTTAAGCTTCTGCAAACATGAAGACAGATTTTAATAGAATTGTAAAAAAAAAAAATCAAAAATAATTAAGATTTGAATTTTTATTCGCATTTTTTTATTATGTTATTATATTTTAAAACGTCTTAAGTCGAAAACTGTAATTTTTCTGACTTCTTGCCTAAAGAGACAATTATTTCGATTGGAAACAGTTGTGTTAGACTTAAGTTATTGATACTAAATAAAACAAAGGTCTTCAAATGGTAGGAAGAAAGAAAAAAAAAATGGCAAACACCAAAAACTTAAAATGCATTTGTCTGGCTTAATACCATTTTGCCTAACGTCAAATATATGAAAATTTAGAAAATGAATAAAAACTATTTTTTTTGTAAATTTTTATACCCTTCACACAGTGAAAAAGGGTATATATAGGTTTGTCATTCCGTGTGAAATTTCTACAATTTTCATTTCCGACCCCATAAAGTATATATTTTCTGAAAGCTTATGAATAGGGGAGTCGATTAAGCTCTGTCAGTCTGTCAGTCTGTCCGTCTGTCCGTGTGTATGTTGAAATCAACTTTTTGAAGCCCCCCGACATAGGTTGGACCCGGGTAAGGTATTAAAATATCAGAAATATTCGGGAGTAGATCGGTATTGAAAATCAGAAACATCGGTACATAAACAACTGAGATATGAGCAAAAACCCACGACCACCTCGATTTTTTTCACAAAAACAACATTACAACAACAACATACATACAAACGTGTATACTGGTTAGAGAAAACGTGGCATCGAATCCCAACTGAGCCAAAAAAATTTTTTTTTAATTTTTTTAAAAATTTTTTTTAATTTTTTTTTTTTTTTTATTTTTTTTTTTATTTTTTATTTAATATATTATTTATATTTTTATTATTATTTTTTTTTTGTTTTATATATGTATATTATATATAAAATAATTTTTTTTTTTAATTTTTTTTAAAATTTTTTTTTTAAATTTTTTTTTAATTTTTTTTTTTTTCGTTTTTTTAACATACAAACGTGTACGTATTTCATATGGGATGAATGGTGATACAAGCATTTGTTATTGCATGACTACACGTTGTGAAGGGTATATAAGATTCGGCATGGCCGAATATAGCACTCTTACTTGTTTTTATTTCATTACTTTTTTAAAACACACAAACTTAGGGCGAATAAACAATTTATCATTATTACAACTTTGGTTGAATCTGCCAGGTTGAATAAACTTGTCTTTAACTTACCGCTTACTTTAGATTAAAGTGAAGTGAAGTAATAATGTATAAATGTTTAATAATATACTTTATATAAAATCTTACCTTTAACCAATGACTAGTTATTAAAGTGGCCCTTATATTATTTATTTGGCCAATGAGTTCGGAAAAATATACGAACTATATTCTAAAAACCATATGAAAATATAAATCTAAAAATGTAAATATTTTTATTTTGGAATCAAAATACTCAAAATACACATTAAAGGTATATTTGAGAATAATCGCTTTAATTTAAGAATAATAATTTTAAGTTTAGAGTAAACACCACGAATAAAAAAACTATTATTTTAAAATAACAATTTTTCAAGGTTTAAAATTTGAGAAAATTTCTCAAGGCTAATAATTCTCAATTTTGGTTTAAACTTTCCCATTTAATGGGTTAATACGTGATGCAAAAGAATTATGTGAACAACTTTAATTTGTTGTTTAGTTAGTATTGTTTTGTCATTTAAACAACAAAAACAAAAAAATAAAACAAACTGGAGAGGAAAATATTTTTTTAATCATACATACAAAAAACTGCAAGAGAATTAAATGCTGTTAATAAACTGCTTAATGAAAGACTTCACTTCTAACTCACTATATTCACGTACGAATACAATTTTGTAAAGTTCTCACACTCCTAACGACACGCAAAAATAATTTAGCATTGTTTTATTGTTTACAAATTAACTTAACAAATAATTAAATAACAATGGTATTGTAAAGCAACGACAAAATTATAAAACTATTTGGTATTAACACTAAATAAACCATAATAGGGTTGCTAACTAATAACAATAGCATAAAGTTAAATAAAAAAAATATACATTTTAACAACAAAACAAATAAATTCTGTTTTTAGGTTACAGGTGGAGGCAGTGGTTTGGGACGTGAAATTGCTCTTGAATTGGCACGTAAAGGCTGCAAAATTGCTGTGGTCGATGTAAACTCGAAGGGTTGTTATGAAACTGTCGATATGATTTCAAAAATTCCCCAAAGAGTCGCCAAAGCCTATAAGGTAAAGTTAACACTGACAAAAATTAAAATTTATTTTTTTGTTTGTTTATGTATTTTTGATTGCTTTTTTATAGACTGATGTTTCTTCGCCGCGTGAATTACAACTGATGGCTATTAAAATTGAAAAGGAGTTGGGTCCAGTCGAAATTCTAGTCAACAATGCTTCACTAATGCCCATGACATCGACGCCACAGTTGAAAAACGATGAAATAGATAAAATTATTGCCGTTAATTTGGGATCATACATCATGGTGCGTATTTATTATTTTCAAATTTTGTACTCTATTCATTCTCAATAAAATTATTGACATATTCACATGTACGTGCATATGGGCATATGTACATAGTACATATGCTTAAATATTGAAAAGACAAATGAAATTAAAAATGCGTGTTTTTAACGGTTGTTTATTTTCATGACCATTTTGATTTTGTTATTTTATTTATTTTGCTGCTTACTGGCATTGCTTGCCTGCTTGTGACCCTCTTAGACTACTAAAGAATTTTTACCAAAAATGGTTGCCCGTAAATCTGGACATGTTGTTGCTGTTGCCGCATTGTCTGGTAAGTTGAAATAGGAAAATATTCCCTTTATTTTTTACTAATTGCAATTATAAACAAGTGTTTCATTCCTTATACATTATTAAATGTTAAATGTTTATAAATCAAACTTTCATAGAGAATCGGTTTAATAAACACTGTTTAAAGCTTTGACAATTTTTATGCATATGGCTGTATATGCTTAACAATTTTTTTTACGTATTGAAAAATAAAAATCCTTTTTAATCTACTAATATCCAAAAATATGTATTTAATAAACCTTTCACACCTTCACCTGTGGTATCAAGGGTGTTATTCCGTTTGTAGATTTTACAATATCCATTTCTGATCCCATTAGGTATATATTTTTTTAAAACTTATGGAGGAATCAATTTGAGAATGTCGGTCAGTCCATGTGTTGGTTTAAATCAACTTTTATAAGCAACCATATATTGTAGAGACCTGTATGTAGTATCAATCTCTTAATAACCGGGAATGAATCGCTTTTGAAATCCAGTTCAATCGCCACAAAACTTTCTGCGATATGAGCAAATAAACACGGCGGCCTCTCTTTTTCTCCGATATTTTTATAAAATTTATATTTTAAATCTCAAGGAAAATTTAAAGATATATTTGCCATTATTTAAAGGTACTATATGTACCTTGTAAAAAATTTTAAATTAATTGGCGAAGTTATAAGCAAAGTAAAATATTTTAAAAAAATATATATTTTTTTGTTTAAATTTATGTATATAGTTTTTCAAGCTCCGAAAAATTTTTTTTAATACGCTAAAGACATTCGAATTTAGGCTGTAATTTTAAAAATTGTTTATAAAAAGATCGGCTTGAAACTTACTAAGATATAAGCAATAAAATGCAACTGCTTCGGGGGTTTTTTTTTAAATTTACAAAATTGATTTTTCAGCTTCTGAAAACCCGAGAGAGCCAATATAGATATCAAATAAAAGGGCTGAACTATCAAAACATAATACACTATTAAAAAATTTTAGGTTCACAATGGCCGACACTACAAAATGGAGTAAAATTAATTTATATATGGGTCAAATCGAGTATTTTAAAAAATACCTCATACAACCCCCTAAATATTAGTAATAAATGAAAGTTGTGGTCTAGTAGAATACAGTAAACTATAAAAAAGTTAAAATCAAAGATGGCGTCTTAATTAAAATGGCTGATATGCGGGTCAAGTATAGTAATTACGGCTTTGCCTCTTCAATTCCAAAAATATTGGTATAAAATGAAAGGGCTTGACCAGTAGAATACATTAAACTATGAAAAGTGTTAAATCTAAAATGGCATCTGAAACAAAACGGCACAAGATTTTTTCTTAACCCCATTAATATGGATATTTAATGTAAGGGCTTGACTAGAAGAATACAGTTGGTATCAGATATGATAAAATAAAATGGCTTATAACATTAATTCTAAAACTTAGGCTATGCTATGGTTAGGTCATTTTGCCTACATTTGTACATGATGGTAAAGGGTATTAGCACAATATAGCGCTCTTACTTAAATGGAGGAAAATTTTAATGTATGTTTAATAGATATATTTAAAAAGTATCTATTCGGAAACATTACATTTTGCTTGCCAACTCCATGATTGTTATATTTGTAGTGAAGAAATTAGTTGGCATACAAAATTCTTATAATAATTGAATTTTTCAGTTCACGATATTTAAGATTATGGAAAAGCGGTCAAATGAAAATTTCCATTAAGCCCAGAGATATAATGAACAGGCAATTAATAATTTTTCGAACAAAAATGAAATAAAGGTTCCATAGTCAATAGCCTCTAATTTATATTTTCGAACAAAAATAAACTCTTTCTTTTAATGATATTCGATAAATTCCCTCTGCTCATTCTGAAAGTTCCCTGTAAAATTTTTACTTGCATTGACGATTATTTATAAATGTTTAGTTTTAGAAAAATTATGTTAATGTTTTTAATAAATTATTATTTAAGAGAAAACTTAAATACAATTTTTTTAATCTTAAAAAAAATTTGATAAATTTCCGTTAAAAAAAATAAAATATTTTTACACATTTTTTTTACTTAAAAGATGTTCTTTTGCATGAAACTAAACGAAATACTAACAATAATCCTAAAAAATTAAAAAATAAAAAATAATAAATTGTATTTTGTAAATAACATGAAATAACAAAAAAAAAAAAAAGGTTAGTATTAAAATATTATTTAACTTCTATTTTTTAACGCATAGAAATAAATTTCAAACATAGTGAATGTTTGTGTGTTTTTTTATATTTTAGGTCTGGTCGCCTTACCTGGAGCTGGCATTTACACTGCCACTAAATATGGAATTCTTGGCTTTATGGAGGCATTAAGATGTGAACTGCGTTTATCAAATAGCGATTATGTGCGCACAACTGTTGCCAATACATATTTTATGAAAACTAGTAGCGATTTGCATTTACTCAGTGATGCCGGGTAAGTCTGTTATGCATATTTCTGACAGTATTTATACTAATCAACTAAAAGATGGTGTGGGGGTACATTCATTTTGGACCTCCTGAAGGATATACTTTCTGAAAGTCCTGGTTTAATTTTAGGATGATTTATTTATGTCCGTCCGTCTGTCCGTCTGTTGAAAGCACAATAGAGCTCGAACAGAAAAAGCTAGGGGGATGAAATTTTGCAAGAATATTTTGTATACATCAGAAATATCTAAAAATGGACTGAATAGGTTTTAGCTTATATTCCAAGAGTAGGTAATAAAAAATGTTATTCTTATATAAACAGTTGTTTTTTCTATTGAGCTTGAGATCACTTTTTTTAATTTCCGGATTCCGGATTTTATCTTTAAACAAATTTAAAATTTTTCGCTTCAATTTAAATTGAACTTGGTCACCCCACTATTGAAGCTTAACCATTCAAGCATAATACTGTTAACACAAAAGATAACTTCCATCTTGCACAAAATCGTAAATACAAATTCCTTTAAGAAATAAAATTATTTTGCAAATAATCATCTGTCTGTGTTTGCATAAGACCATATAAGCTGCTTTAATTGATATCTTAATTATTCTTTATATTGAATGAACTACATATGTATTCATATTCACTCGTATGAAGACATTAAGTCTTTATATTACACTTTTTCATGGCATGTTTTTAATTTTTGTTTTATTTTATTTATTTTCATGCTTTTCTTGCTTTTCACTTAAAAAGTATCTCGAGCAGTTATCCTGGTTTACCAACAGCATATGTGGCAGAGAAAATTGTCCGTGGCATGTTGCTCAATGAGCGCATGGTGTACGTGCCAAAAATATTTGCATTAAGTGTTTGGTTGCTCAGGTAAGTTATTATATAAAAAACACATAAAACTAAAAAAAAAACAAAAAAAAAAAAAAACTGAGTCGATTCTACTAAAAGAGTTGTTAGTGTGAAAATATCAACAACAAATCACACGAATTTTTTCTTGTTGCAAAAACAATTTTCTCCCTTATGCATGAATTAAAATGCAAGAACGTATACAAACTTGTCGCGTACTTTTAAGAAGATTTTTCAATACTTTCGTAAACAAACTATTTTTTTATACCCTTCACACAGTGAAAAAGGGTATATATAGGTTTGTCATTCCGTGTGAAATTTCTACAATTTTCATTTCCGACCCCATAAAGTATATATTTTCTGAAAGCTTATGAATAGGGGAGTCGATTAAGCTCTGTCAGTCTGTCTGTCTGTCCGTGTGTATGTTGAAATCAACTTTTTGAAGCCCCCCGACATCGCTTGGACCCGGGTGAGGTATTAAAATATCAGAAATATTCGGGAGTAGATCGGTATTGAAAATCAGAAACATCGGTACATAAACAACTGAGATATGAGCAAAAACCCACGACCACCTCGATTTTTTTTCACAAAAACAACATTACAACAACAACATACATACATACAAACGTGTATACTGGTTAGAGAAAACGTGGCATCGAATCCCAGCTGAGCAAAAAAAATTTTTTTTTATTTTTTTTTTATTTTTTATTTAATATATTATTTATATTATTATTATTTTTTTTTTAATTTTTTTTTATTTTTTTTTTGTTTTATATATATTATGTACATAATAATTTTTTTTTTAATTTTTTTTTTTAATTTTTTAAAAAATTTTTTTTTTTTAATTTTTTTTTAAATGTTTTTTTTTTTGCTTTTTTAACATACATACGTGAATTTATAATTTTACAATGGGACGTTTTTATATATGTATGTTTTTATATGTATGTACGTATTTCATATGGGATGAATGGTGATACAAACTACTGTTATTGCATGACTACACGTTGTGAAGGGTATATAAGATTCGGCACGGCCGAATATAGCGCTCTTACTTGTTTTAATTTTAAAATTGTTTGGCAGAGGTATGTAACCAAAATGCCATGGTATCCTACCTTGGTTTCGGCTTCGTTAGTCGACATATACCTCTGCATACTGACTTTAAAGTTTATCCTCCAGTTACAAAGTTCAGGCACTGCAAGCCGATCATTACCATTGCATTGAAAGTCGGAGACATTTGAACAATTATTACAATAAATTTTATGGAACTCCCCTTATTACAAGTAAATGAGTTCGATTGGTACTTCTTTAGTTCCAAGTTGGTACTCCTCTAGTTAATTCAATTCAAATAAGAAAACTCAGTTAATTGTAAAATAGTCTAAAAACTGGATCACAGTAACGGGACCACGCGATAGTGAGACGCCAAACTCTCAAAATCAGATTAAAAAAAACAGCTTGATGGCTTTTAAATGATAATGTCAAGAACGCGCGAGCTCTTAACCCGAGCACGGCTGAATTACAAGTACTGTTAGGTTAGGTAGAACAGGCAACTGTTGTGCAGCTCACGTGGATCCATTTTATTAATCCCATTGTGATACTTAAATAGAAAAGTAAGAATAGAATAAAAAGAGAGAAGAGAAGCAGACAACACCAGAGTCTCTCTGGCGGGTATCGAACCCGCAACCCCCAAACTAGCAGACCAGCACACTACTGACTAGTCCACCTGGGCACCCACAAGTACTGTTGGTCAACATCAAATGCCATAACAGTTTTATTATCTTGTTTCCTGAAAGTAACGTTATATAATAAGATAATTTAAGATAATATTAAGATAATTGTTAAAGTTTCAGAATGTAAGGATTGGTTCACAATTTGTCGCCGTTTCATATAAGGCCTAATCCTAAAAATCATTATAATATGGCAGGTAAAAATCGTGAAATCAAAATTAAATTCACCGCTAAAAAGTTTTATGTAAACGACAATCTCGGTAAAAAGGCTCCTAAAATTATTAAAAAAATAAATTAAAATTTCGGATAATATCGTAATCGCAAAAATTTATTCTTTCTAATTTATTTATTTATTCTAATGTAGGGCTTAATTTAGTTGATCTAGATATAAATTTTTAAACTATTTGGAATTTTAAAAGAAAAAAAAATTTATAAAGTTTGTTAAAATGCTTACAAAGAAAACGATTTATGAAATTCTTAATTTTAAATACAATATTATAATTCTAACACTTGTGTACCAGTGATTGGCTTTGAGTCGTTTTTTCAATATTCATAGTGAGTCATAAAATTTGAGTATAATGGCGTATAAATAATTTAAATTTAACTGAGCTGACGTACGCATACGCACAACAACGTTGATAAATAAGTACAACACACAATGAACATAAGTACTACGTCGTACTTATATTTATGGCGTCCCATATTTATATGATTTGCAAGACTACTCACTTTGATTCATATATTAAAGAAACTACTTATCTTCATAAAATGATGCAAGTTGACTCAACAACAAACACATTAACAGCTCTCATGTGTATGAAGAATAAACAATGTTGCCAGGTCGGAGAGTGCAAGATATTTTTTGGCCACCAGAAAATTTGCAATTTTACAATGTGTAATATACAATTTTTGCAAATATCACTATTTAATTTTTAAATAACTGCAACTGATTATGGCCTTTAGGCTAAGTTTTGGTTAGCTTCTTTAATAAGAGCTAAACAATAACAGTTATTTTGTGTTTCTTATTTTCATGTTTAAATTTTTTGCAGCAAATTAAATAACTGCGTTCTAAGGTGCTCACTTAAATTTGAAAGATAATACACAAAAACAAAATCTCTTAAACAGACATCAAAGCCAGCACTTTATTTTTGCTTGTTGTTTTTGTATTATTTTGTTAAATTTAATTTGTCTAGTTTTTTTAACAATCCACAATTATTATGGTGAATGCCAAATTGTTATCTGGCAAGCCTAGTTAAAACACACAACTTCATAATGACTACGCGAGTCATACGTGCTTTTGGTCGTCTGTTTATTTTGCATGAACGACAATAGCAATTAACTAAGTCATACATACGTGTTGATGAATATGAGTACTGTAAATACCTTTCATTTAAAGGTGCGTATAAGTAGTGAAGACTTTTTAATAAGTTTGAATGCGTATAAATCAACGAAATAATGCATCATGATTCAAGTTGACTTACTTCATTAGTATTCGTTGCATATCTCTGTTGTATACTAAGTACCATTTATATGTATAATGGCCCATCACCTTTGTTTTAAGGTAATTGAGTCCGTATAACTACTATTTGAAAAAAAAACTTAATTCATTAACAACTCTTGATGTTTTATTTAAATATTTACATCTCCTTCATTAAAATAGTACTTTTTTTTGTGTTTTTATATATAATTAAAAAACAAAAGTATTTTTAATAATTTTGTGCACTTTTATTTTTAATTTCAGATTATTACCCACTAAATGGCAGGACTACATGTTATTAAGACTTTACAGTTTCGATGTGCGAAGCCATCATTTGTTTTATTGGAAATGAGTTGAAAATAAATCGAACAACAAATTATATTATGTGCCAAATTAAAAAATCTGTTCAATTCTTTCAGGTTTGGTGGTCACTTTTAGGTCTAACCACCTATTAAAGATTTTTAAATTTTTTTTAACGCCATCTACAGACAATTGCTAATTTTATTCCATAATTTTAATGCTAAGAAGCAACGATCAATTAAATATAAATAATTTATTAAACAAACACTTCTGATGTGTTCAAATGAGGCAAATATTTGACAAAATATATATCGCACTTGATTGTAAAAATTTCAACGTATTCCGTTTACTCTTTCATCTCGAAAACCACTTTTGAGACCATATTCATGATAATGTAGTGATTACCTTTATTTCAACAAAAAGGTATTATTTCGAGTTAATACAAAAGTTAAAATAGGTAAGAATCGTATATTTTCATAAAAAAGGTATTATTTTGATTTGAGCCTTTATTTATGTTAAAAATAATCAAACTGTTTTATTTATATTTGGTTGTATTTTGAGTTGATACTATTTTTTTGATAAAATT
This sequence comes from Phyto melanocephala, assembly GCA_941918925.1. Taxonomy (NCBI): domain Eukaryota; kingdom Metazoa; phylum Arthropoda; class Insecta; order Diptera; family Rhinophoridae; genus Phyto; species Phyto melanocephala. The sequence goes on along the minus strand of OW799233.1, from coordinate 122,902,539 downwards.
TGTTTTATTCTATAATTTTAATTCGAAATGTGACTCTTTTTATGAAAAAATTGTTCAATTTTTTTTTGAGTTGTGACCCTTTTCATGAAAAAATGGTGTTAACTCAAAAAATAGATTTTTTTGCAATGATTAGTAAAATTTAAAACAAAAACAATGTATATATATATTTTCAAATGGAATTTGCTTCCTATGGTATATTTGAATTTTTAAATTCTGTTAGAACAAATAATTCTTTATTTCAATTTTCAATACATTGCTGAGTTAAATAGTTGATATTTACATACAACACCTGTAGTTCTGATCAAAAGAGTGCTGATGATGAAACCGTAGCTGGTTTCGAAAATGCATTCCACTCAGCTAGTATCGGATGACTAATTTTTCCTTAAATATTCTTGTCGTTATCACATTGAACTTATAGCCTAAAATTTAAAAATTTAAAATATAATACAAATTGAAAAAAGTTCATAAAAATTAAAAATGCCACAAACAGTTTTTTGATTCTACTGAAAATTCAAAAATTTTGAGTTAATACCCTCTTGTTGATCAAGTGCGATATGAAAACTAACATGTACTCATTTCCTCTGTTAATAAATATTTTCTTTATTGAACATTTTTAATTGTAATATTTATTCAGTAAAATAATTTTTATTAATATTTCAATGCAAGAAATAAACCATAGATCGTAAATACATATTTACCAAAAATAGTGTATCCACATATTGAGTCAAATGTTTGCAAAATGTGAATATACGTAGCTTTAAGTACTCGTTTTATGTCTTTCATGTTCATGTTTAATAATAATAAAAACAACTGTAATTAAACCAAAAATGCAATTCTTAAATGTATTGTTTGTACTTCATCTATGGACTTTTGATAAAACATTTTAAGTCGAAATAAGAACATTTTCGGGCTTATTAATCATATCGGTAAAATCTTCATATGCTTTGTTTCCACTAATTGAGATGTTTTATGTATCAATTTTTAAGATAAATTACGTAAGAAGTAAACATTTAATCTAATTGGTTTTTAAAACATAAAACTGTAGTTAAATTTCTTTTGAAAGTCCGTAGTTTACCAAATTCCGATTTGTTATTTTAGAGCATAAATTAGATGTGGCTTACTAATGTAAATCCAGTTTGTTGAAAAGCCCTAAATAAAATAGTTCAATTGATTTAAAGTAAAGGGTGCGTCATATATCGTTTTAAATTTCGAACCTAGCAATACTTATGTCATTCAATTCTGTCACAAAATTCAGTATATTATCTTCGCTGAACAAAACAAATCGATTGACGCTTTTGAAACGTTGCGACTTATTTGAAATTGCTATTGGAAAAAATCATCTTTTCGGGTGAATTTCGTGTTGGGCATGTTAATAAAAAATATTGCCGAATTTGGGGCTTACAAAACCCAATTGTGGTCTTACAGAAGCCAATGCACCCATTACGAGTAACCGCTTGAAGCGGAGGCATCATTGGCCCATATTTCTTTGAAAACGAGGATGGCGCGACCATTACGGTCAATTGAGACACCTATCGCACCATGATAACCGATTCATTTGTGTCCGCTCTTCATGGTATTAATGTGAACAATGTTTGGTTTAAACAGGACAGTGCAACTTGCCAAACATCGATTTTTTGCGTACAACGTTTGATGACCGTTTAATTAGCCGAAATGGTGATGTCGAGCCAAGAAGCTGCGATTTGATACCGTTGGACCATTTTCTTTGACGCGTTGTTAAAGACAAGTGTTATGCAGACAAATCAAAGACAATTGAGCATTTGAAAGCCAACATTCGTGCTCGAAAAAAAAAAATTCTCGAAAATTGGTCCGATCGAATGGGGTACTGTAAAGCCAGCCGCGGTAGCCATATAAATCAAATAATGTACTTCACAAGAAAAAATAAATTTAGGAAAATTTTAAACCATGTTTCTTTTATTGAATTTTTAAATGCCTTTACAAGAATGAAACAAATTAAGAAATTACGCTATCGTCGTGTCGTCTTACTCAGATCACAGATAACTAAAGTTAACATTAGCTAGCTATGGCTGAAAAAATCGTTTTATTAAAAAAGGTGACGACTGATGATGAATTTTGTGGACTCCACGTGCCATAATTTAGCTTATTTACATAACCGCATGGGAAAATGGGCTTTATCACTAGGACTCGGATTTTAACGCCTTAAAAAATACAGAATTGTTGGGGACAGGGTACACTTAATAAGAAAGTTTAAATTATTCAGCTGATCATCAGGTGTTCCTTTCCAAATGCCAAAATTTCTTAAATTTTCTCTCTTCTCTCAAAATTTTCCATTGCTGATGACAGACATGTTAACAAATTGTGATGATTCGTTAAAAATGCGTAGTATTCAATCAAGTTTGTTAAGAGGCAACTCACAAACATTCACCCCTAATTGTACCTTTTATACCCTTCGCAGAGAGATTGCATCACCAGAATGATGTAATTACGATCATGATGAAAAGGGAATTCTGTAAAAATTAAACATAATATAAAATTAAAAAAAAATTATATAAATATCGCTATCAAATAAAGGGACTCGACCATTAGAATACAGTAAACTTAGAAAAAATTAAAATCCAACAAGAATGGAGTCCTTAACAAAATGACGGATAATTTTTTTCTCAACCCCATTAATATGAGTATTAAATGAAAGGACTGACTAGTAGAATACCGTTAACTATGTAAAAATTCCAAATCTAATATGGCGTCGGGTCTAATAAAAAAATGTTTTTCCCACACTCTACACCTTTTTTTGAAGCATTGTGAAATGATAACGATGTGATGAAAACATTATTTATAGATTAAATTTTTTATACCGGGTGTTTTTTTAAAGAGACTTATGATTTCAAGTTGGCAGCATTTTTTAACTGGTGGCCATTTTGTCAGCAGTCTAGTGATTTTTTTAGTTTTGGTTAGCATTTCAACATGAATAGACTGACTCATAAATAGCAAGGCGTATATTTAGTAAATGGGCCAAAACAAGATTGCCGTTGATCCTGATTTTCATAAGCGAATTTTGTTTAGCGATGAAGCTCACTTTTATTTGAATGAATACGTCAATCAACAGAACTGCAGTATTTAGAGTGATGATAATCCTCAAGTGTATGTTGATACTCCGCTACATCCAGGAAAACAGACTGGTATGCTTTATGGGATGATGGATTAATTGGTTAATTGTTTATGGTTGAACAATCGGCGCAACATGTATCCCAGCTTGTGCAGCAATTGACTTATTATACTTTTGGTAACCATATAGTTTCACTTTCGAACCCGTAAAATGGCCTTTAAGATCTTTTGGGGGTATATGAAGTTGCTAGTTTATGCTGATAAGCCGTTTAGAGCTTGGAAGACGACATTTGCGTTATTGCCGATATATGTCCACATATGCTAGAAAAATCATCGAACCTTTAGATTAGACTACGTTCGAGCCAGCCGTGGCGATCATAATCCAGAAGCCACATTTTAATTTTAAAGCCAGAAGATTATCTTTCGAATAAAGTAAATTTCATCTTTGTTTTTTCCATTTAAAAGTTCTATACATCTAAAAAGAAGCACCCTTTACTAACTGTTGATTCAAGTCTGAGAGAGGAAGTAATAAAGAAAATAATAGAAACCAGAGAAAAAAGAAAGAAAAATAAATTTTAACAAATATTATAAAAGGTACTGACGCACTTACTTTAAACGAGGTTTCTTTAAATGAGTGTTGTGGTAAATTACGGACGAGTAGCAACTCTAACTAAAATATTTATGCCAAAAATGACTTCCTTAAAGATTTTGTGTGTTTTAATGATTTTTGTGAAACGTCTGATTTGGTGCCGAGAGTATGAAGAATGTCAAGGAATTACTGAGCTGGACATAATAGTGGCGAGTAGGAAAAACTGTGACAAATATATATTTTGTGATGGTGAAGATTCCTACGAGGGTGAATGCTTAGCTGGCAACTATTTCAATGAGGAGGCAGGCAGTTGTGATTATCCAGAAAATGTTAAATGTAATATTAAGCCGAGTGTTAATCTGAATAGTATTTATGATGAGGATTTAGCTCTTAATGAAAGTCAAGCAGAAACTATTGATAACAATGATAATGATGATAGTGATATAGACTTGAATACAGAAAATGAAGACAACGGTGAATCCGATTCGAAGGAATCTGAAATTAGTGAAAATACTTTGGAGAGCGTAACGCAACAACAAGGTGAACCAAAATGTTCTCAGCTTTATGGTTTTCAAAATATTAAAAATATTCCAAATCCTGAATCGTGTGTGACATTTTTTACATGCTACAATGGTAACGCCATACCCATGTTGTGTCCGAGTAAAATGTATTTTAATGAAGCGACCGGCAAGTGTGAGTCACAAATGCCTAAACGTTGCAAGGTAGGTTTCAACACATAAGTAAAATAAAAGTGAAATCGAAACAAGGATTAACTGATTTAGTTTTTCAGTTAAAGTATTCGGTGCGCTTAAAATGCCACAAGGGAATTTACGATTTTGTGCCGCATCCTCATCGCTGTGAATACTACTTTTATTGTCTTAATGGCTATTTGATGATTATGCGTTGTCCCAATAATTTCACCTGGCATTATGAACGTCGTACGTGTATTCAAAAGTCTAAATCAAAATGTTTTTTCTAAAAATTTGTTATCTTTCGAACGGTAATTAAAAAAATTAGTAATTTTATTTGTTTATTTTTTTTTTATTTTTATTTCAATATTTACTATCTATCAGAATTCTTTTCTAATGTAGTAAATGATTGCTAATGTTTGTACGTATTTGCCAAATATTTGCGGTGTAATTTAAGTGAATGTTAAGAAGATATAATTTAAACGTGCTATGTTTTTTTTTGTAATTTTTTTTTTATTGAAATAAATTCAACGTTTTTTTAATTATATCATAAAAAATAATACATTAGTGGCTTTTTTTAATGAAATAATAGAGTTAATTAATGGCTATTGATCAAAAGTAAGACTGAAAATATTTGGTCGACCAAAATTGTACTTTTTAGCATTTTTTTGAAATAAAAGACTATTTATCTAAGTTGTGGTTGAAAAAAAGTGGGCAGCAATAAAAGTACTTTTTCGGATCTTGCTAGCACTTTGTACGTTTATGAAGTTAAAATTTTTAAATTAGTGACTATTAATTCGAAGACTAAAATGGTTTGAGCAGTTGAAAAAGTACTTTTTTTTTTGCATTTTTAGGCACTTTTTGTATTTTCTATGTTTGTGAAGCTAGAATTTTTATATTTGAAACTATTTAACAGAGGTGAGACTTGACAATTTTATGGGAGAATAAAAAAGGTACTTTTTTTCGTTTTTAGGTACTATTTGTATTTTTTACGTTTGTGAAGCTAGAATTTTGAAATTAGTGATTAGTGATTCGAGGTGAGAATAAAAATGCTATGGGCGACCGAAAAGGTACTTTTTGCTTTTTAATGGTAATATTGTACTATTTGTATTACGTTTACGAACATTCTCTTAATTGGTGACCGAAATGAGACTCAAAGTGCTATGTCTGACCAAAATATTACTTTTTCTCATTTTCATGACATTTTTTTGTTTTTTAAATGTTTATGTACTTTATTTCAGAAATTAGGTATATACTAATAATCTAAGTTGACAAAATGTTAAATTTTGAAACCCATAAGCATTGATCTTGGCTAAGATGGAGGATAGGTCCCGATATATCATTACTGTACTTTTTTTAATTTTAAAATTAAATTAAGCAGGGAAACAGGTGATCATAGGGTGCCCCGATGGACTAGTCAGCAGTGTGCTGTTCTGCTAGCTTAGGGGTTGCGGGTTCGATTCCCGCCGGAGACTCTGGACTTGTCTTTTCTTTTCTTTTCTATTCTAATTTTTCTATTCAGGTATCACAAAGGGATCAATATAATGGACCCAAGTGAGCTGTACAACAGCTGCCTGTTCTATCTAACCTAACAGATGATCATAAATTTAACGAGAAACTATTTTGTAATTTAAAAAAGAAGTAGCGGATATCTTGCTAGTGTACAAAGATTTTCGTTAAGTTGCAGTCAAATACCATTTTCTTAAGCAAAAGGCGAAACTGTGCGCAAATTTTGTACGGAAAAATCTGTTTGTGTTTGTTTGCTAAACCAAGGTTTGAAATAAATTTTTTTCTAATTATATTCATATAAATAAAAAGAGTCTAAATGATTTTATATATAGAAGATTTTAAATTTGTTACCCCACCTAAGAGGTTTTAAAAGTTTTTGAACTGATGTCATAAAAATATGTACAGAAAAAAGTAATGACAAACAATTTTTTATGATGTTCTTACTGCAAGTATTGCATCCATCTATTTCGCTTTGTAATTTCTTTTTTATGTGTAAATTTATGAAGGAATGCCTGATACAAGAATCATTTGTTTACAAATAAATTTGGGGTCAAATTGAAAGACAAATCTAATCCAACAACAACAGCCTCGTTAAAGGCTGAGTTAAAGCCTCTCTAAACACAACTACTTGCTACAATTGCCTCCCTAATGTATCAACAGATAAATACATGAACACATACATATGTATGTATGCATGTATGTACAAATAAAAAAACATTTGCTTTTTATTCGTTTTAAATTTTTTATTATTATTATTTAGTAGTTTTAAAATTAGAAATTATTTCAAGTGAACCAATAATAAACGGTTGCACATGCGTGCTGTACGTATGCCTTCGCTTTTAATGGTATTGGTTGATTTGCTAAGCTTGTACAAGTACGAGTGTTGTGTGTTTTTCAAAAGCCTCCATCAGGTGCTGGGGGTCTTTTGTTTTATTATTTATTTACATATTTACTAGTGTGTATGTATGGTAATTAGTTGTATGTATGTATGTGTAACTAAAGTCTGTCTGTCTGCCGCTCCACTATAAGTCTTTGACTTAAACGTGCACATTTATTTTCTTCGTTATTAAAACTATACTGCTAGTAATATGCTTATCTTGTTATTTTTATTGTTGGCATTTCGTTTTGTTTTAATGTTTTGGGCGTAAATTTCAATTTCTATTTGATCTCATTTTGTTAACAAAGTGTTATTTATGACATTAGGCTGTTGTTTAAAAGAATTAGAACTTTAAATTTCAATATTTGTGGGACTTGTGGGAAGTTTATAAGAAGCCAGTCATTTAATAAAGATTGTTACATGCATAATTAGTTCTACGGGGTTTTTTCGGCATTAAATCATAAAGGTACTAGTTGTTAACGGCTTAGTTTTCTCTGTATGGCGCTACTAAAACACGGAATATAGAAATACTGAACTATATACTGCCATTGTAAAGTTTACCAACGTTACAATTATAAATAAATTGTTCTTCCAAATACTCCCCTGAGAACATGTTTACTTGGCTAGTGTCAGGCCGTGGTGTATTGTCAGTGCGGTGTAGAAAGGTGGGACAAACACCTATGGACATAATAGAGACATAATTTGAGAGATTTAATTTTCTGAACAGAGTGCATGACTGTTTATTTGTGGAATCTCTTCGGACAAAACGGATACTTCCAAGCGGGTAAATAGATTCGGTGGAGATTAAATGGCTGATGCTTGAAACTAGTCAGACTTCGGCATGCACTGATTTTTTGGGGGTGCTGTGGCCGCCTCAACAGAAACAGAGAATAACTGATGCTTGCAAACATAGCGGATCTTCGGGCAACCGGGGTGATGTTGTATTTGAACATAAGTAGTAACTTGGTGAATTGATCGGCTTGTTTCAGACCACATAACCGACTCTATTGCTTATTAATCATAGCCTCGTAGTGAAAAAAGGGCAGTAAGGGATATATAGCCCTTAGCAAGGTGCATTAACATTAATATGCTGATGTGTTACAAAGAATTTTGTGATAAATAAAGAAAATTTTAAAAATTTTATAATTTTACCGACACTAGCCGAGTCGAATGCATTTTCAAAACCAGCTACGATTTCATCATCAGCACTCTTTGATCGGTGGTTACATGTTGGTTGTAAATATCATCTATTTAACTCCCGGGATTTAATTTAGTTGAATGCGGTAACTACTTTAATTTTCTTTTTTCATATATTTTTAACCACAATGAGTTAAAAATTTACCAAACAGCAACCCTTTTACTTTTGTTTGTTATTATCTTTCATTTATATCACTATTTTTGTCCTGCTCTAGCCACCAGTTAGGTAGCGATAAGAACAGATGATTGTTTTTATTTAACAATCGAAACCATAACTATTTTAAAAAAAGTTTTGATACTCGGAATATTTTTAACTATTAGAAGCTCTAATTATTTTTTAACGCCTTAAAATCTTCATTTGGAAGGTGTTAAACACAAACTGAATGGGGTTCATATTTTGTGCGTCCTATTCTCTAGCAGCGTACTTAATACCGGTAAGAATTTTGCCGAATATACAAATCTCGGCAACTTCTCTGTTCAGCGTTGAGGTTTTTTCTGTATCTACTTACTACTTCAGATATATTTTTTCTTTCGATTATTACAGCTAAGAGAGAAGTTTTTTGTGTACATTTTTATACCCGCCACCAAAAAAATGGTGGGGGTATATTCATTTTGTCATTCCGTTTGTAACACATCGAAATATCCATTTTAGACCCCGTAAAGTATATATATTCTGAATCAGGGTTTGATTTGATGACGATCTAGCTATGTCCGTCCATCTGTCCGTCTGTCCGTCTGTTGAAAGCACGATAGAGGTCGCACCGAAAAAGCTAGGGGGCTCAAATTATGCCAGAATCTTTCTTATAGACAAGGTTTGTTTGGTATTGAAAATGGGCTAAATCGGAATATTAGGAAGAGAGTTATAGCTCGAAAAGCAAGAGTAGGTCGAAAAAACCGTGTCCTTCAAACATCGAATAAAATGGAATTGTGTCCAAACGCATTAACGTAGACTCATGAAACTTCGAATATATATTTTCTGAGTAAAAAAAAAATTTTTTCCCGAAAATTGTTTAAATCTATGCATTGTTTAAATCTATGAGCAGTTATCGGTCAAAATGTACGAAAATTTATACCGCACAGTGTATTTTTCGGTATATTTAAAAACAAAAACGTCATAAAAGCAACAAAATTGGATGTACGACTCTGAAATTTTGCAGACTATGCTTTTTGGTGAGACGCTTTTTTGTAACGGAAAATCAATGTGCCACGCCCACTTTTACGCCCACCTCCCATATAACGTTTTACCTAAAATTCATATAATTTCTCTATTAATAAAGATTTTGGAATAATAAAGGGCTATATTGAAACACCTAAGTTGTACTCATTCGCAAAAATAACTCTGACACGCCTACTATAACGCCCACTTTTTACGTTATCTACCGTTAATGAAATTTAAAAGCTCATAAAACCGCCAAAATTAGAGGTATGATGATAAAATTTGCTACGTATATCCCCCTAGGCAGTGTCATTACTGTGCTAGAAAATTAAGGTGCCACGCCCACTTTTACGCCCACCTCCCATATAACGTTTTAACTACAATTCATATAATTTCTCTATTAATAAAGATTTTGGAATAATAAAGGACTATATTGAAATATCTAAGTTGTATTTATTAGCTGAAACTTTATTGACACGCCTACTTTAACGCCCACTTTAATTGAAAGACTACATTTACAAAAGCATTTTAGTAGCATATCGAAGTTATAAAGGGTGGTTAAATTTTAAGGACCGATGTTGAATTTAAATAAAACACAAATTATTTAGGATATTATTATTATTTCTTTTTGCAATTATAATATTTGTATGGTTCAATTATGTGTTTAACAAAATATCGGCCATATGGCCCCCCCATCCTTGGAACCACTCCTCTATCTGATGGTCCAAATTTTCAATGACAATGTTGATGCTCAATTGTTGGGCATGATGATGAGTCGTGATTGACTGCTATTTTGCCACACTATCGTTCCCATTCAACGAACTAAGAAGGCATTCACAGATTTTCTAGCATTTTATACAGACCTGTTTTGCAGAAATTTAAATATTTTTTACAATTCTCCCGATTGTGGACGAATTTGAACGATTATGTTGACCAAAAGAATTACGAAGTGCACAAAATGCATTTTGATTTGAACGCCCATTTTCATAAAAAACCTGAATAACTTTAAAGCGTTGCTTATTTGCGTATTTTTCCACGGATCAAATTGAGTAAGTTTGAGATTGAGAAATGTGACGTGAAATGCAGAAAACAAATTTAAAGACTAGGTGTAGTGCACCTTCAACATGGGCCCTTAAATTTTAACCACCCTCTACAAAGAAAGTGATACATATTTTATTATAAAGAGATTATTCGATAGCGATTAAGAAAATAATAAATATTGTGCTTTTAATGAACACAAAATTGGTGGTGGGTATAAAAGATTCGGCACAGCCGAATATAGTGCTCTTACTTGTTATATATAAACAAATTGGAAATGAAAAATTGTTTTTTTTTCACGGAGTTTGACTGTTAAAGTTTAAAATAAGCGAAGAAAAACTAATCAGCTAAAGAATTAAGACTAACTGATAAGTTTTAATTTGATTGTGGTATGTTTGCATTTTAAGAACTCACATATTATAGCTTCTGCTGATGGCATGTCACTTTTCTGTTCCTTACAACATGTCATAAATGAGCGAACGTATAAGTGACTGTGTATATTAATGTTTGTGACAAGTGTATTTGAAAATTTATTTAGATTTGATCATTTTTGTTTTGTTTTTTATTTTTTTCATTTTAATTTTGCTTACAGTTCATCGCTATTGTTGTTTTAATTTTAAACTCAAAAATCATTACACCATATGGGGTCTATTTTCAATTCAGTTCTGTAATGCTTTTATTTCACTATAATTTTGAATATTCTCGTATTAAGTGCAATACTTTAGATTATTTTGTTGTATCACGAATGTAATTTAAAACTATAATTTATATAACGGTTGTTAATGTTGCATGCAAAACAACAAAATATCCCAGCACAAAAAAAAAATAAAGAAGTGGAATTGAATAAAATTTTCAAAAAAACAAAAAAGCACCAATTTTAAATGGCTTTCTTAATAGGAAGTAATTTGTAATAAATGGTGTATATAAAAACTATATTTGGTAGTGCCGAATTTTCGATACTCACCACCAATTGTATGTACTTTTAGAGCACAAAATTTACTAAGTATTTTGTTATTAACAGTAAAAGCTATGGAATAATCTCTTTCTACTTTGATATGCTATGTTAAAATAAATATAATTTTCCGTTGATAAAAATGCAACTCTTACAAAATTTTAGAATCGTACATCTAATTTTGTCAGTTTAATTAGGTCTTAAATTTTATATATACCAAAAAATACACTGTGCGGTATAAATTTTCGTACATTTTGATCTATAACTTCTTTCCTAATGCATAGATTTAAGCAATTTTCAAGAAGAGATATTTTTTTACTCAAATTTTTTTAACATTCGAAATTTCATTGCTCTACGTCAATGCTTTTAGTCACAATTGCATTTTATTCGATGTTCGAAGGATATGGTTCTTTTTGACCTTCTCTTGTATTACGAGCTATAACTCTCTTCCTAATATTCCTATTTAGTCTATTTTGAATACCAAGCAAACCTTGTCTATAAGAAAGAATCTGGCAACAGACGGACGGATATAGCTAGATCGTCATAAAATAAAACCGCAACTTTAAAAATATGTACTTTATAGGGTCTAAAATTGATATTTCTATGTGTTACAAACGGAATGACGAAATGAAGGTGGTGGGTATATTTAATAAAACATCAAGCATAATATGTATCTTAAATAATTTGTGTATGCAATGATCATTAACTCATGAAACATCGGTTGCTTTTCACCAAATATGCATGAGTACTATGCTCTTATTTTTCATTAATAAATTTATATAAACACTTGCTCTCCAGTGACATGTTAATGTTAAAGTCATTAGTGTTTTCACTTAAATTGAATCACATTATCATTGTTAAACATCGGCAAAATTACTTCTTTGTCATGTTTTCTTTTTTGCTGGGATATTATTTGTTGTTGTTCTTGTTGTACAATTTGTTTATTGTTGTGGTATTATTTTGAAAACCTATTTGTTTTACTTTGTTCGTTTTGAGATGATTTGATTCTATGCATGCAAACGAGCAAGTGAGTGCACAAGAAATTCAAAAGGTGTATTGGCAACATTTTGTGGCATGTTATATAAAAAGGATTTTCGTTTGTTGTGCAAATTAATGCAAAGTATTTTGTAAGGCGAATGTTTTATTAAGGGATTTAAACAAATTTTGCATAAAAGTGATTAAAGAAACATAAGATTTTTAAAATATTTAAGGTGAAAATTAATATCCGTCAAAGGTAATGAGATTACAAAAGTGTTTAAAATTACAATTTAAAAATGTATTTATTAAACATTTTATAAAAAATAATTATTTCAAATCAATGAAAAATTTACTAAGAATATTTTACAAAAAGATAATAAAGCAGCTAAGATGCAAAATTCGTTCGGTAAAAAAATTTAAAAAAACGAGATGACAATTTATTCTGACAGTTCTTCAAGATCTTTATGAGAGAAAATATACTGATAAAATCAGTCAGTATTTTTATCACCAAAAATTGCACTTAGTAACAAAACTGGTTTGTTAAATTTACCAGGTTTTTTCGAAATTCTCTAGCTTTGTGGAACGAGCTTAAATAGAATAAGCCAAGTGCATACTGGGATTTCTTTAACGAATTCGGAACACTACGGAAATTAAGGAGCGGGGTTTCTTTATGTGACTAGAAAACTGCTGCAGCTCTTACGCTGAAAGCACCAGTTTAATAACATTTCAAATTTAAATCATCATAGAGAATGTTTTTAGAAAAATAGGGAAAATAAGGACAACTGCAGGGAGAACCATTACAGAACCATTTCTTAAAAAAATATATTATTCCAGAACTGAAAAGAAAAAAAATTTTGAAACCCTTTTATCACACGACCTTGTGGAAATTTGGAAACATTATTATGACTTGCCATTTTACGCTTCGGTCTTAAACAATACCACTGAAGATGAAGCTGTTTCTTTGTATGTTTAAAAATTCGTATTTGTTTCATACATTTTTTAAAATACTCTTTATTAGTTTTCATTGTTTTAAGAAATTATTATAATTTTTAAAACATAATTGGATGGTCACAGCACAACTTTGATAATGAGTTGTTCTTACTAAACAACATACTCTTCAATGACTATTATTGGTATAAAAGTAAATAATACCTGATGACCTTCTTTCATTAGAAGAAAACTGCTGCTGAAAGTTATCGATTGTTGGTAGAAGCTTACGGTCAATATGCACCAACTCAAAAAACTTGTTAACGATGGTTCCCCGATTCAAAAGTGATGATTTCAACAAAGAAGACAAGAAAAGGCCTGGTCAGCCGAAAAAGTTTGATGATGAAGAATTGGAAGCATTACTTAAATGCAAGAAGAATTTGCATTGTCATTGGGAGTTACACAACAAGCCATTTGCCTATGCTTAAAAGCATTGCTATTCATTCAAAAGCAAGAACTGAAGTCGAGAAGCGTTGAAAGGCATGAAAATATGATGCTTGAACGCTGCAAAAGAAAGAAATTTTTGAATTGTATTGTTATTGGTGATGAAAAATGAATACATCACGATCACCCTAAGCGCAAACAATCTAATGTAAAGTCCGGTCAACTAGCCAAATCAACGCTAAAGCCGAATATCCATGACGCCAAGTTAATGCTCTGTATTTGGTGAGATCAGAAGTTTTGTATTATGAGCTATTAAAATCGTGCCAGGCGATCACACGGCACGTGGATCGAATACAATTGATTCATATGAAGAGAGCAACGACCAGACTATTTAACCAGACACGAGGTCATAATTTTCCATCAAGATAACGCTCGTCCACATATTGCAATACTGGTCAAAACTATTTAGAAAATAGTGGATGGAAAGTTCTGACTCAATTGAACTATAGATCAGACCTTGCCCCTTCTGACCATTATTTGCTTCAATCGATGTTGAATGCCCTTATTGGAATACTTCAAAACAGAGTATCAGAAATCGGCTTGATTGATTCTTTACCTCAAAACCGGAGCAGTTCTTTTGGCGCGGAGTCCGTATGCAACCAATAAGATGGGAAAAGTAGTGGCTAACGATGGACAATACTTTAAAAAATGTATCAATTCAATAAACTCATTTTTCAATTAAAACAATCGACATTATTAACTTGTTTACTCAGTCTGTCTTACAAAGAAGTGTTTTACTAGAGACCTGATTTAAAATGAGACATGTAAAATAGAGGATGGGTCAAAACTCACTATGGAGTTGATAAATGTAATAACTGGAGAATAAATAATGGAGAGATTCAAAACTAAACAAGGAACCAGAATAATATAATTTTGTTCTTTAAATCAGTGATTAATTATTTTATCGCAATGAGAATCATGTCAGAATTTTGATCTGTGAAGTAATGATTTGTTGCTAAGTTCATCGTCACCACCAACGTGGCGCCACAAGAGATTTGCCCTGAACTGATAAACCACGTTTAATTCGCATTATATTGAACGCAATAATATTTAATGTGTAGAGCAAAGTCTACGAGGAGGCATTTTGTTCAGCTAAGAACTACATCGTATTTAAAAAAATATTTGCTGTTTTTTCCATATAAGGTGCAAACTATGCAAGAAATAAAACTCCCAGATCATCGGCAACGTCTTAATTTTAAGTTAAATTTCAACAGTTGGCCAAAGTTGATAATCTGGTTATTAGTGATGAAGCTAATTTTAATTAAAACAGCTTTGTTTATAAAAAAATTATAAAAATCAAAGAGCCATTCATCAATGCTAATTGCACTCCATTAGTTGCATCGTATAGGTTTACATCTGTAAATATAATTGAACTTAACTGCTTTGAAAATGAAGTGCGGTTATCTTAAATCGAAATTAGTAGTAAAGGGTGATTTTTTAGTTATTATCTTTTTGGCAACACTGGTTTAAACAGCTGACGCACGTTTCGTGTTTTGTTTCACTGTCAAACATCTTCAGTTTGGTCTATAATTTAACCATGAATTATTTTACAAACGAACAACGCTTGCAAATTATTTAATTTTATTATCAAAATGCGTGCTCTGTTAAGAAAGTTCATCGCGCGCTTCTTATCGAAAAATTGTGTTCAGCGACGAAGTTCATTTTTGGGTACGTTATATTCTGTTATATTTTTGACATAATTTTATTTTTTCTCCTCAACTTTAACCGGAAATTACTTAAATTTATATTAAATATAACAATTTAAGGTCTACAAGCTTATTTGTTAACATTTAATACATATGACCACTTTATTTATAAAATAAAATTAAAAATTAAGAAAAAAAAAATCATTGTGTTCGATTACCCTAAACATCAATAAATTTTCATTGACACATGTGACACTTTTCAAGTGTTTAAGTTTTATTTTGTATACAATTTCGGGACAACTTTTTTGTTTTACTTTTTTATATAATTTTAATACACTGTATAAACAGACGCACAAAGCTAGAAGCATAATTGGTACATTCATAATGTTTGCTATTAAGTCATATTGCCATATTTTCTAAAATTTTAAAATGGTTAAAATATATTGTTAAAGAAAAATTATATTGTATGGTTTTTAAGTCATTTTGAAATTTTATACATTTTGGCGATACAACGTGATAACATATCTTGTGAATTCACCAAATATAATTTTTGTGTTAGTTTTCCTATTGTAGGTATTTTGTTTAATTTTTTTTACTAAAAGAAAACTATCGACAATTTAAAAATGATTTCTGGTTTAAATGTAAAATGTTTGAGAATAATAGTTGCATATACAACTCTTAAAAGCTAAATGGAAGAAATACATGCAGTCAGAATTTAAAAGAGTGTGATAATTTTATAAAAGTGGCCCCTATTGATATTGTAAAAATTAAAGCGCCATTTTGCTTTACAATTTCCGCCATCTTTAAATTTAAATTTTTAAATAATTAACTGTATTCTATTAGTAAAGCGCTCTCATATCATATCCATTGGATGGGGTTGAGACAAAATAATATCAGCCATTTTGCTCCTGGCGCCATTTTGGATTTTATATTTTCTTAATGATACCAATATTGTGAGATTGAATAAAACCATCATTTCAGTTATTACATAGTCTTGGATTTTAAGTTTTCCAAAGGAAAGTCAAGCATTTTCATTTGGAACCAACATTAAGGGGTAAATTTAAATTATAACTAGATTTAACATGTATATATTGATTGTTAGACATTTTATAGTTGCGTCCATCATGGATTTTAAATGTTGATAATGTATTTTATTTAACTAAGTAGTCAAGCCCTTTTATTTGATGCCCATATTAATCCTCTCATAAAAAAAATTATAAAAAATCAAATTTCGTTTGTTAATTTTAGAAAAAAACACCTTAGCAGTTCTATTTTGGTGCTTATATCTTACCCAATTTCAAACCGATTTGTTGGTTTTTAGTAGAAACAATTTAAGAGACTGCGGCTAGTAATTTGGTGTCTTAAGCGTGCCCAAAATTAATTTAGAAATTATTAAAAACTATTTAAAAAATATACATATTTCTAAATAATTTTTGCCTATAACTTTGCCGGTTGGCGATTCATCTGTTAAAATTTTTTTTATAAATAGTTTAAAAACCATATCATCATCATAAAAATAACAAGTTTCTTTATAAATTATCCTATAGCCGAAAAATTTAAATTTTGTTGGTAGATATAATTGAAAAAAGGCAGTTGTGTTTAGTTGCTCATATCTCAGAAAGTTATTGGGCGATTGTACTGGATTTTCGTAGGTATTTATTCCTAAATATTTAAAAATTTTTTTACCACATATAAGTCTGTGCAACATGCTTGGTGTTCTAAAAATTGATTTAACCAACACATGTTTTTATAAACAAATGCCTTAGAAAAATTTTTCGAGTCTTTTGGCCACGGACTATATCAAACAACAGACTATGGCATCAAACGAATCAGTTCCCCATAACTACAGAAATCCAAAGAAGAAAATGGAACTGGATAGGTCACACCATACGAAAGCCCGTCACAGATATTGCCAAAACCGCTATCGAGTGGAACCCTTAAGGCAGCCGCAGAAGAGGTCGACCAGCGCATACATGGCGACGACAAATTGAAATCGAAGCTAAAAACATGCAAACTAGCTGGAATGAAGTTAAAAATATGGCAATGGACAGATCTAAATGGAAAGATTTTGTTGAGGCCCTATGCTCCTTGTAGGAACGACGGGAACATATATATATATATATATGGACACATGGACATCGCTAAATTGACTTTCGTTTTTACAAAAACAAAGTTCTTCCAAAATAAATCGACGCCTTACTTCCTCAACCTCGTATCTTAAAAAATAAAATTTTTCAGGAGAGACAAAAAAAAACGGTTCATCTTTTTATACTTCGGTGTTTGGTTAAAAGTTTAAATGCAATTATTAAGTAATTGATTGTAAATATTTAT
The DNA here is from genome assembly GCA_941918925.1 of Phyto melanocephala. NCBI lineage: Eukaryota > Metazoa > Arthropoda > Insecta > Diptera > Rhinophoridae > Phyto > Phyto melanocephala. Next base: position 122,885,062 of record OW799233.1, on the reverse strand, counting down.
GTATATTAGTAGTAATAATATACTAATCTTTTTTAGTTAAAGCATAAAACAAACGTTTGATATGAAAAAGTCAAAACCGTATTTTTTAAGATACGAGGTTGAGGAAGTAAGTCATCGAAATACAATATTTGTATACAACTTTATAAAGTATATTTTTTCTGAACCCTTACAGAGAGTGAAGTCGATTTAATGAAGTACCTGCCGGTTGAAATCATCTTTTTGAAGTTGAAATTAAGGGTCGGACAAATAACTTTTTTTTTTGAAAATGCTATAAAAAAGTGTAGCTTCTGCTGTGTGGCACGTAGCGCCGTCCTGTTGAAACCAAATGCTGCCAATATCCTCCTCTTCAATTTTTGTGAACAAAAATTCGTTCAACCAAACCAGCAGAATAAGTGCGTAATCTGTTGAGTTATACACTGCGTGCCATTTGAATAGCACACCTTCTGTGGTTTAAAAAAATCTCCTTTTTTTTAAACTTATTATGTGGTAACGTTATTATTTTATTCGCGTTTCTCTTGTCTTTTTATTTCTTCTTTGAGGAAAAAATGACTCAAAAGAAATGGAAAGAAAATAAGACACAAAACAGGAGTGAACGCAAGTTTAGCCACCATACGGCGTGTTATTTCGAAAACACACTAAGAAAATTAAAATAAAGAAAAAAAGACACCTCTTAATTCAACCCGAAAAGCAAAACGCCTTAGCTTTTGCCACACTCACATGACTTGGACCACGGAATGGCATCGTATGCTTTTCTCAGATGAAAAAAAACTTAATTTGAAAGACCCTGTCGACGACTATCCGTACTGGAGCTAAATTTAATTCAATTCGATAACATCGCTTAATTGTACAATTTACTGTCTGTTTATTTAAATGCGAACGAAATTTTCATTCTTAAAAATACGTTAAAAACAAAAACAAATTTTTAGTTTTTGTTGTTGCTTTCAACGTTTTTGTAGGAATGAAAATTTTGTTCGCCTTTAGATAAACAGGCAGTTAATGTCAAACAAGATTAACGAAGTATTGACAAATAAAGTAGGCACATCCCACTATTAAAGTTGCTACAATTTTTAAATTAAAAAAAAAAAAAACAAATCTCTTTTAATATCTAAAACATTTATATATGTATGTAATATTTAAGTTATCATGCAAAAATGTATATGTAAAATTAACCGTTACAGATTAATGACTGATAGGTATAAAGTTCGAAAATAAATTATTTTAGGTGTGCTTATTTAGATGGCGCGCAGGGTAAGCAAGAAACAATACTGTTTCTTTTTTTTTCTGTAACAAAAGTTAAAACTTCTTAGCTATACAATAATTTACAGAAAATATTGTTATTATTTATTGTATATCTGGAAATTTGTCAATACAGCCATTTTGGATAAAATGACCGCAATATAATCACCCAAATACTCTACTTTTTCCTCAAATTTACACACGAATATAATTTTGTTCAGCTTTAAACGACTGTCATTTTTGTTTCTTAAATACTCGTATATGTAATTTAAGAGCATTTGTGAAGAATCATCCAGAAGTTTTGTCTTTATAAAACCTTTGCAATATTGATATAAAATAACTAATAGAATATAATAGAGATGACTAATAAAAAAAATATATCCCATGAAAAGGTCTAAAAACCAATATGGCGTCCAAAGATTTAAATCTTTTAAATACTTACTTTTTTCAATACAACATGGTAAGGGAGTATTTTCTTAATAATTTAAATCCTTCCTTTATGTTTTGCACATACCTTTATCTTCTGCCACATATTTATCTTCTGTCATACAAAATTTCGGATACAATTACAAATGCTGCTAGAATCTGTTGTCAGAATATTTATATTTTTGTGTTGTACGAAAAAGAAAAATTTCGTTAAAATGCTCCTTTTAAGTTTAATTTATTTCTAAATATGATTAACTAATGCATTACCATTCCGGGTCTAATGAGCAATATTGTCTGCCAATGTAAATCTTGCAAGTAAAATATAGGTCAATAAAATTTTTTATATAAAATTGTTTAATTTAAAACCAAACGTTAATGATTGAAGTTGTAATTGATTCTCGATTCTACCCAGTTTTAATGAAGTGTCCTACTGGATCGTACTTTAACGTTTTTAGCTACCAGTTTTGTTGTGTACAATTAAATTAATTGTTGCTTTTTTATTATTAATTAATATAGCACTATAAAATCAAGTGTGCAATATATATATTCTTGTATTAATTCTTTGAAAACACTGCCTCATTTTCTTCTACACCGGCACCTTTCAATTTGTGTGATTTAGTGAAATAATACTGCAACAACACAAAATGAATAAAAATAAATACAATAAAAAAATTATAAAAAAAAGATATTTCAAACCTTTGTATGGGGTCAAAATTTAAATAAATACATGTCACGTATAAGTACAATATATTGATGATGATATTTTTTTATTTTTACAATTGTAATTTTTACTTTAAAACACTTACAATAACTTTAAAACACTTACAATAAAATATGAAAAACAAAACAATTTCAGTATTTTTTTAACTTAGATCTGTAGTGTGAATATCTTTTAACTAAGAGTACCCAAGAATAATTTCTTAATTCAATTTAAACTTACGTGTTCCAGTTTTAAGAGGTGCAATAAATGATATTCTGTTGTGACGTCACTGCGTTAAGAAAATTTATAATGTTTTGCTAGTGTTTCATAACTATAATTATATATTTTTATTTTATAAACAAGGTTGGCAAGGAAAGAAGGAAATTTTACCTTTTACAAGAAGACGTCTGCCTGTGGAAATAGTCTTCCATGTGGGTAAAGGGATTCTAAAATCAAAGAGAGTCTTAAATTACTTATGGATGTGATTGGACCCGAAGCTTACGTTTAATAACCAGATACATCATTCTACAAATAAGGCATCAAAAATATTGGTAAAACTAATCCGATTAATGGCGAATATCGGCGCGCGGTTACCAAACAAACGGAAGCTACTGATGAAAGCAGCAAACAGCGTTTTGCTCTATTGATGAGAGATCTGTTTGTACTTAACAATCTCCAACATTCACCTATGGCCAGAAGCTAACCATCAACCGATCTAGCATAAATAAGGCAGCATAAATCAGACTTGTAAACTATCAGGCGACATAACAAAATCATATTTAGAGTAGAATCCACAGGGCCGACATCGACATTAAATTTCAATTGGAACGTAATTGAACATTGTGTAGTAGATGTAGAATACTGGAAGGAACTCGGTTCGGCCGCACGCTGATTGTAGGAGTTTAAAGAATTGAATGTATTACATATAAATAATACATTTTTTATCTTATTTGCCGTTCTTATTTTTTAAATATATTTTTTTTTTAAATTTTTATGTTTTTGTTTATGTCAAACTTTTGAACAATAAAAATTCATTTAACAAGAAGAAGAACGTTTGAATACAAATTATGATTAAAACATATTATAGCGTCATTACTTTGTAATCATACCGTTGTTTCATTATATAGTTATTTTTTTAGATGTGGCTGAAAAATGTGGACAATGATTTAAGCAGATTATACAAGAAGCCGTACGAAATTGGCAAGCGAGATGGATATCCGATTCGAAGGACAGATGGACCGCAAGGCTCATCCCAAATATTGAAGTGTGGCTTAGACGGTGTTTTGTAGAGGTAAATTATTACCTAACACAAATACTTTCTGACTACGGATATTTCCGGAAGAATCTATATAAAATTAATAAGTGCGGCACTTTTTTTTGTTTTAATGAAAGTGAAGAGGTAATAGATGATAGGAAATATATAGAAAATGCTGAATGACGAGAAGAAATACAAAGCAGTGGACAGATTATGCAGACATACATTAAGAAAGAAGAAACCCGATCTGGATGATAATTACTTATACTGGGAAACTCTGAAGGGGGGGGCCTGGACCCCCCCCTTTAGTCATAGAAAGACTAAAGAGTGGGGTTAAGAGTTAAGTTAATGGTCTGTGGTGGAAATTCATTTCCTCAAGAAAGGGCAATGGGGTTTTTTGTAGTCGGTATACAAAGAGGGGAGCTCGACATAAGACGAATGGTGACGACCTTGGCAAATGCAGGAATGTAGTTTTACTTCCTTTTCCGAAAAGAATTGCAAGGAAAGGGGGTAATATATATGCAGCTGTGATATACAGGATGGCCCATTTAATATTTAAATCTGCTGTAATAAAAGTACTGCTTATTTTTTTAAATTTCTGGTTTTATTGGAAAGGTTAAACTTTGACGTTTGAGAATGGAACACAGTACTATTCATATGACTACCACGACTGGCTCGGCAACACCCCATCCGTTCAATTCCTGAGAACGATGACGAATTGATGTTGATAGATGTTCCTAAGCATTTCAAAGTTAAAGCAATCGGTAGTTAAAATTTTAAACGTCTCACCTTATAAAAGCTTTCTGTAAGAATTCCTTTCATGCTTTTTAAAACCGATTTAAAAATCAACACAACCAACCTACTCCCTTGAAAGTGTAAGATTGAGCTTAATCCACTCACTTTCTCACTTTACTATGCTGCCTCTCAATTAGATGTAAAAGTAAGCGTTTACTTTGGTCTTCCTTAAGTGTGATTCTAAAAATTATTTTTTTTCTTGGATTTTAAAAAAAGTAGTAAAAAAAAACATTTTATATTCAGAGATACTACACGACTTGAATATTTATCGGCACCAAAAATAAGTTATATAAAAAGGGGACAGGAAAACAACAACGACTTTGCCAGAAAAGAAGAGAGCTTCAGTAATTTTAAATTTATTTCAGTCCTTTTCAAAAGCATACAAAAACTTTCGTAAAGTTGTTAGATCATTAAACTGTTTATACTTATGTCACTGCCTGACTATGGTAAATAGAGCAAGTAAGAGAGCTGTACTTCGTCGTACCGAATTTTATATACCTTTCAAATGAGGGATTGATTGAACTAAAACTGAATCGTGGAGTTTAATGTGGTTTTAGTAAATATTCAATAGTTCTGTAATATCGCATATTATTCGTAATATTGACTGATTTACTTTTATACACATTTTACATAAGTTGATTATTGAGAAAATGAATCAAAATCATATACTTAATATCATATAATATAATTCGACACTCATCACCTTTTTTAGTAATGAAAAGGGGAGAGGTGTAGTAATCTAATTAATTTTAAGCTTTCAGTTCATTATCTAACTCATTATTATATTTTGGAAATACTGTTAGCGTTGTAGGGTGAACACGCTAACTATAATTTGATATATTTTTGCAAGTATGTATGTATGTATGTACTAAACAACATGTATAATAAACATTCACACATTTCAAAACGTATCGTATTTATACTAAAAAGTACTAGTGAGTTTTTTTTCACGTTTGCACGTTTCATTCTCTAAGAAAAATAAACTCAAATTAATTAAAATTGATTTTTAATGACTTTCATTCTTTTGCAAACACGAATTCAATTCAGGCATAAGAAAGAACTCAGTCATCAGGGATGGCAAAACTGTTAAAATTTTTGTTGTAAATAAAATCTTAAATTTTGAGCTGTAAAATTTTAAAATCTATTCCATTATATGTCGGGTAAAATACTCACATGTTTTTTTTTTTTTGTTGCAAAACATAAGAATAATTTTGTATTATTTCTGTGACAATAAGCAAAAACTGCTTCTGTCTGTTTTTATAATTTTTCAGAAAAGCATTTTTTTTATAAATTGACTATTATTATATATGAATTTCTATTATAAAAATTTCAGCATATATTAGTTTAAGTCTATATAGGTTTTCGTATATTTTGTATTTATACTTAAGTAAAAAAAAGTTATACAGTCGTGTCTGGATATAGTGAAATAATTTTTGCAGGGCTTGTTCATAGTATCCAGGTTGTTCTCTATATCAAGGTTGAAATTTTTGTTCAAAAACTCGTTTTATTTACTAAAAATACATACATGTAAATGCAATAGCTGATTAGAAACAATTTGTACAAAAAAGAAAATATATGTACATACATATGTATTTAAGTTTAATAAAAGAATTGTTGTTAAAGTTGTTTTCAAAATTTTGTTCACTATTAGAGTTTTTCATTATTTAGAGTACTCCATGCAAAAATTTTGGTGTTCACTATATGGAGGTATTCACTATATCCAGACACGACTGTAGTTCCAAATAATATTGTTTGTTGAAAAAATAAATATAATAAGTTTTTACGCTATCACTTCCTTCAAATTTCATTACAGTGATGTTATTGTCATAATATTATCTTATGTCGCCTTAAGTAGTTATTCGCTTTTGCCACAGATTTAAACATATTAGGGAACTCCAAATTGTTTACTTTCTTGTCATTATACATGGCGAATTTTTTCACTTTTTGTTTGAGATGTTTAATTTAGCGCTTAAATTAAAACAGCTGATCAAGGTTTGTACTTTCTCAAAGCTAAGCGCTTCTTTTGGAACATTGTATTATATAGTACGTTTTACGGGTTGCCATTAAAAAATTATTCTGTTTAAGTTGAATTTTTTCTATGAAAATAAAATAGATAATTATGGGTTTTTATTTTAAAATTTTTCTTGTGTGAGCTTAATGGGCTATTAACCATAAAATCTCAGATTAGATTGAAAGGATGATGATCCCAAAGACCATCATACTTGGGTCCATGACTGATCCCTTTGTGGTATCTGATAATTGAGATGTTGCGTCAAGCCAGTCTCACCTCTACCCAAAGAATAACGGTTCGGTCAATCTTAAAACCAGCCCTACGCACAAAGAAACTAGCAAGAGGCGGGCAATAACAGAGAGGATTTTGCACAGTCACAACTTCGTCCTCGTCGTGAAAACGTGATTTCTACAGAAATCATTGAAGGGGTGACTTAAACTCCTGGCTGGCACTCCCAGGATATGATGTCCAGTTAGAAAACCAATAAGACCCCTAAATTGGGAACGAGACAAACGCAAAAGTGAGATAGTTAGATGGACGGCCATTGACGGCCGCCTCATAAGTAGAAGTCTTCGCAGATCATCTAGTCTGTGCAGATCTTAAATAACTATTAATTTGTTATTAAAAGTAGCATTTATGTTTTTCCTTTCATATGAATTTATATTAAAATTATGAAAAAAAATTTTTTTTTGTTACAAAGTTTTTTCATAAAGCTGATTTCTATTAAAAAATGTTTTTCAATGTACTGTAACACGATCAGCTATTTGACATAAATAAAGAAAATCAATATAAAATTTGTTAAAAAAATATTTGTGTATAAATATTCCAACCCTGGTCACTAACTGAGACCGTGAGCCATCCAGCCGACAACAATAGCTACGACAAGGATCCATGAAAAACCCCAATGCAAACTAACAACCACTTGTATAAGTATTTGTTATTGTACAATGTAGTAGTAAGTATTTGAATATACAAAAAACAACAAAAGCCAAAATACACTCATACTTTATTTGCTATTGCTATTGTAGTTGTACGAGCATAAACTTTTAAAAATTTACAAATTACAACATTGAAATATTCTATTTTATAACGGATACAAAAAGTTTGTTTCTTCTGCACCATGGCATGTCTGGGACAGTGGTTTTATTATTATTAGTTACAAATTATGATATTCATTTTCACTTAGATTTAGGTATGTTTATTTAAATGTTTTACCTACGAAAAAAAAAAATAAAAATTATGTTTTCAGACTCTATTCGAGTGGAATGCATTTTTAAAATTTCTCTTTAAAGGGGTTTTTTAGTGTATAAGTTTATTGTTAAATATAATAAAGAACTTTAAAGCCAGTATTAAAAATTTTTTATTTGCATTTTCTTTATCTATAGGTATTTATCAGATGACTTTTCAAGTAAATATAATTGACGTTTTTATAAAAAAGTACTGATCGAAGATTGTTGCATCGGGAAAAATGCTTTTGCAAAGTATTAACTTTTTAGTAACAAATCCTGAAAAATCAAAATACAGTAAATCCTCTCTAATCCGGACAGATATATGAAGGTCGAGCGGATAATTTGATTGTTTGGAAAAACCACAGGCCTTAAACTTGGGTATGTAATTCAACGTTTTTAAAGGATCTTGGGTTTGCACACATTCCTATTACAAGTAGTGTAAAATTATGAGACTGTTGCATTCGCGTATGGCATAAAGGTAAACCTTTATTTAAATATTTTTTTACAATGTACTGATTTCTTCCTAATGTGAACTCAAATCTTTGTTTTGCTCTCCAGAATTACGCAAATTTATCGGCATAACGGTTTTGTTATTTATCAAGCGCCATTTGTTAAAATTTTTTTTAAATTTGATTTAAATGCCACATATCTTTAGTCATCTAGTTCCATTTCCAGACTTAAACTTTTGCAACCAACAGTTGTTATCAGAAAAATCATAATTTTCAAAAATCTTTCTATAAACATCTCTTGTTTTATCCTGTCATTAGAACCTCTACTGCTTTAGGATTTTCTCCCATCTTTAATGCTTTTGATTTTTCTAAACTTGATTTTTTTACTTTCAACCCAAAACACATTTTGTTAAAATATAATGCAAATACCTAATTCTCTTTAATTTTTATAAAATATTTTTGATTCTGAAGCCTTATATTGTTCAGCTACTTGTCTAATGGATTTTCCACTATCAATTGTATCCAATATTATGAATTTTTCAGCCAAGGTTAATGTTTTATGTTGTAGTTTATTTGCAGGTACCATAATACACGTCTTAGCTTCGCAATATTTAATTACGCTGACCTATTTATATTATTATTTTTACATTATTCTTTACTTCTAGTTCATACTCAATTGTAAAAAGTAATGTCCGTATTACAGAGGTAAAATTTTCAAACTGTACGAAACATTTAACTGTCCGGAGTAATGGATAGTTTAGACTATTGAGGTTATACTGTATCTGTTAATATATATTTACAGTTTTTGTATTAATTGACTGCAGAAACTTATTAGCCTGATATATTTACTTGTAAGGACAAAATTATAAATTATACTAGAAAAGCCCGGCGCGTGTTGCTACACCCCTTAATGAATAAAAATGCATCCTTTATTTAAATTGAATATCAAGTGCAAAAAGCTAAAAATTGTAATTTTTTTTTTAATGGGCGTGGCACTGCCCACTTTTTTAATCACGAAACTGTAAAGTCATGACAGCTTAATATGTGTGTGCAAAGTTTCAGAAAAATCGATCTAGTGCAAGTAGCTAAAAATTATAACTATTTCTTATAGGCGTGGCTCTGCCCACTTTTCTAATCACGAAATTGTATAATCATGAGAGCTCAATATGTGTGTGCAAAGTTTCAGAAAAATCGCTAAAGTGCAAGTAGCTAAAAATTATAACTATTTCTTATAGGCGTGGCTCTGCCCACTTTTCTAATCACGAAATTGTATAGTCATGAGAGCTCAATATGTGTGTGCAAAGTTTCAAAAAAATCGCTAAAGTTCAAGTAGCTGAAAATGATAACTTTTTTATGGGCGTGGCACTTCCCACTTTCTTAATCACGAAATTGTAAAGTCATGACAGCTCAATATGTGTGCAAAGTTTTAGAAAAATCAGTCCAGTGCAAGTATCTTAAAATTAAAACTTTTTTTATGGGCGTGGCCCTGCCCACTTTTCTAAACACGAAATTATATAGTAATGACAGCTCAATATGTATGCAAAGTTTCAGTAAAATCGGTCAAGTGCAAGTAGCTAAGATAACTAATTTTTTATGGGCGTGACCCCGCCCACTTTTTGCCACCCATAAACACTCCCTGGAATGTGTACAACAACTTGCCAAAGTTTGAGTCCGATCGGTTTTACAGTTTCGGAGTCTATAGCTAACACACACACACACACACAGAGTTTCACTTTTATATGTATAGATAGATAGAATTAAAATTTTTCAAACATGATACATATGTATGTATTTACTTAAAGTTAAAAATTCCTATTATTAGCTACCTTGAGAGTCTTTTTATGATAATTTCAATTTAATTGCAATATGCACTTATAGTTTTGAAGTAGAAAATTAAAAGCATATTCAGACTACTGTTTGCAAAGGAAACTCTTTTGCTATGGCAATGATAATGGTGGCATCTATTACCATCGTAAATACAAAATAGTATTAGTACGAGTAGAAATGGTTATATAAAACTAATAAAATGCTATTAATTACGTTTTTAAGCGCGTGCCACCTTTCATAAGATTCAAGAGTAAAAACGACATAAAAAAGAAATCTAATACAAAATTAAATTAAAACATTTTTATAAGCATCTAAACATTGATGCTTACATAAATAAACGTATCGTGTGTGTTTAAATGAATATAAACTGTTCTAAAATTTCCTTTAAAAGCTTTTAAAATCATACAGATAAACTTTTTTTATAATAATTTGTTGTATACAAAATAAAGATCATTCATTTTTGTTGCTTGTTATACCCGCCACCAAAAAAATGGTGGGGGTATATTCATTTTGTCATTCCGTTTGTAACACATCGAAATATCCATTTTAGACCCGATAAAGTATATATATTCTGAATCAGGGTTTGATTTGATGACGATCTAGCTATGTCCGTTTGTCTGTCCGTCTGTTGAAAGCACGATAGAGGTCGCACCGAAAAAGCTAGGAGGCTCAAATTTTGCCAGAATCTTTCTTATAGACAATGTTTGTTTGGTATTGAAAATGGGCTAAATCGGAATATTAGGAAGAGAGTTATAGATCGAAAAGCAAGAGTAGGTCGAAAAAACCGTGTCCTTCGAACATCGAATAAAATGGAATTGTGTCCAAACGCATTAACGTAGACTCATGAAACTCTGAATATATATTTCCTGGGTAAAAACAGTATTTTTCCCCGAAAAATATTTAAATCTATGCATTAGGAGAGGAGTTATCGATCAAAATGTACGAAAATTTATACCGCACAGTGTATTTTTCGGTATATATAAAAACAAAAACGTCATAAAAGCAACAAAATTGGATGTACGACTCTGAAATTTTGCACACTTTGCTTTTTGGTAAGACGCTTTTTTGTAACGGAAAATCAATGTGCCACGCTCACTTTTACGCCCACCTCCCATATAATGTTTTACCTAAAATTCATATAATTTCTTTATTAATAAAGATTTTGGAATTAAAAAGGGCTATATTGAAACACCTAAGTTGTACTCATTCGCAAAAACAACTTTGACACGCCTACTATAACGCCCACTTTTCACGTTATCTACCGTTAATGAAATTTAAAAGCTCATAAAACCGCCAAAATTAGAGGTATGATGATCAAATTCGCTACGTATATCCTTCTAATGAATGTTATTGTTGTGCCAAAAAGTTTAGGTGACATTCTCACTTTAACGCCTACCTCCCATATAACGGTTTATCTTAAATTCATGTAATTTCTCTATTGACAAAGTTTTTGGGAAAATAAAGGACTATATTGAAATATCTAAGTTGTGTTTATTAGCAGAAACTTTATTGACACGCCTACTTTAACGCCCACTTTCATTGAAAGACTACATTTACAAAAGCATTTTAGTAGCATATCGAAGTTATAAAGGGTGGTTAAATTTTAAGGACCGATGTTGAATTTAAATAAAACACAAATTATTTAGGATATTATTATTATTTCTTTTTGTAATTATAATATTTGTATGGTTCAATTATGTATTTAACAAAATATCGGCCAAATGGCCCTTCTCTCCTCTTTTTTGCCACACTATTGCAAAAACCAGCAGTGGTTCCCCTTCAACGAACTAAGAAGGCATTCACAGATTTTCTAACATTCTATATAGACCTGTTTTGCAGAAATTTAAATATTTTTTACAATTCTCCCGATTGTGGACGAATTTGAACGATTATGTTGATCAAAAGAATTACGAAGTGCACAAAATGCATTTTGATTTGAACGCCCATTTTTTAAAAAACCTGAATAACTTTAAAGCGTTGCTCACTCCACGGATCAAATTGAGTAAGTTTGAGATTGAGAAATGTCAAATGAAATGCAGAAAACAAAATTAAAGGCTAGGTGTAGTTCACCTTCAACATGGGCCCTTAAAATTTAACCACCCTTTACAAAGAATGTGATATATATTTTATTATAAAGAGATTATTCCATAGCGATTAACAAAATTTTAAATATTGTGCTTTAAATGTACACAAAATTGGTGGTGGGTATAAAAGATTCGGCACAGCCGAATATAGTGCTCTTACTTGTTTTTTAACATGTTCGAATTGCAATCTATGATGTGTAACTTAAAATTTTTAGCTCTTGGTGAAAGTAGCAAAACGTTAATTAAACCTAAAAATGTTTTTGTTTTGCTTCATTGGTCTACAGGTTTTAGTGTTTTATCGTGTTTCAAGATTAACTCCCTCTTTGACTCACTCTTAGCGCATCGCCGGAAAAATACTAAAAATTACACAGGCCAACACTCAATTTGCTTCTTTGCATTTATCAACTGATTCTAGTTAATTTGGGTGCGCTGAATTCAAATCTGTAATCAGTTTGTGTCTATCAGCTCTAGTTTTCATGATATAGCTTTTTTAAGTATTTAAAAATTAAAACTTTTCCAAAGGAATTAAAAAAAAAAAAACAAAGAATAAATCTGGAATGAACAGCCGGATTAGAGTCTCTTTGCAAATTCCAACAGTAGTCTGCCATCATATGTGTATCCCACCTTCCCTGGTACCGATCTCCATAATTTTGATATCTTGGTGAAACTGTTCTCCTTGTTCTTCGCTTAAATTACCCAAATTTTCAGGAAATCGGTCCAAGTGACTGTTCAAATAATGGATTTTAATACTCATGTTGCAGCCAAGGTCTCTGAACTTATCCAATATATTCTCCACTAAGTGAACATAATTTGGAGCTTTATTATTTCCCAAGAAATTTTTTATAACTTGCACGAATGATATCCACGCATTTCGTTAAGTTTCGGTCATTGACTTATCAAAATCACCAAATACTCACTAAACATAAGTAACAGTCGTCCAAATGATTTCTGGGCTCTCTCCAAGCCATCGGCAACACCAAACTTAAGCCTATTTCGTTTTCCTTGAGTCAACTGTCGCAAATTTACACAGCAAGTATTGCAATGTGTGGAGCCCAGCTTCTATCTTGGTCACCACGATCAACTCCAAAGTAATCTAAATACGATTTTTTAACACATTCCGAAATAGGTCTTATGTTTTCTTTAAAGGTGTATTCTCCACAAATATAACAATATGTGTCAGCGTTATTTTTACAACATCTTCTATTGGAAGTCATTTCTATTTAGATCAACACTTTTTTAATAAACTTTGCCAACTGCAATAAACCACTTCTTACAAGCAACTATATTCTGATATGCAATTGGAGTGCAAAAAGAAAAAATAACGTTCTGAATAATATTACACAAATAAAATTCCCGTTAATCAACTAGCAATTACACAAAAAATAATATGTTCGGAAAAAACGGAATGACAAACTGATATACATATACCCTCCTCACTTACAGTGGTGGGTATAAAAAAGCTATATTATGAAAACTAGAGCTAATAAAGACAAATTGATAACAGATTTGAATTCAGCCAAATTAACTAGAATCAGTTGATAAATTCAAAGAAGCAAAAATCTTTTTTAATTTTTTCGGGCTGCGTTATAGAAGAGTTGATATTTTTATTAATTATTTGCTGCTAAATATTGCCATCATTGTTATTATTGTGTTTTAAAAGGATTTCTTCCTTAATGGTTGCTTCAAACGTATTGAAACCGCAATATGGAATTTTTTTATAGCTGGTAAGTATTGCCAACCCAGTTATTATTCTCAGTCATAAAATTGTTGGATAACGTAATATATTTTTCAAATTTCAATTTTATCAATTTTAATGCTTTTGTATATAGTTACCACAACTTGTTAATTAAATGCGTTTAAGTGTATGTAGGTATAAAGTTGTTGTGAGAATAAAAGAATGATTTAAAAAAGTACGTTTTTGCTAACACTAGCCGTGTTCATCGTCAGCACTCTTTGTTTTGTGATTAATACAAAGTTTTTTTTTATATTTTTAACAAATTATGGTTTCTCAATAATTAATCTTTTTTACTAGAAGTTATGTATATTTCCTGCTGAAATTTAATTTTGTCAACAATTAAAAATCAAATTGTCTGTCTTAAACATCAGCAATGGCAATGTTGATCTGCTACAGTCCTTATTTAATGTAAAAGTGTGTGTATAAATATTTTGTATTTGTTGAAAATTTTACAAGAAACAATACAAACTTACCCTGCTGTTTGCAATTAATTTTTTTAAATATTTTTTTTCTCATTTTCGCATTTTTTGTTTGTTTCAGGAAAGAAGTATGTGTGTGATGTAATGTAATGTAATGTAATGTAATGTAATGTAATGTAATGTAATGTAATGTAATGTAATGTAATGTAATGTAATGTAATGTAATGTAATGTAATGTAATGTAATGTAATGTAATGTAATATAATGTAATGTAATGTAATGCAATGTAATGTAATGTAATGTGATGTAATGTAATGTAAAAAAACTGATTTCCAGTAGATAATTCTAGCCAAATAAATATAAATAAAAACTGAAAATTTTATCTATTTTTTGTAAAACAACTTACGATAAATAGGTTATACCTCATCTATATTACTATTATCATTTTTACGAAAATAGTATTTCTAACAATACCGCTTATAAAAATTTAGAGCCTTTAATTGCTGGGTAAATTCAAGAAGCACAAACACCCATGTAGATTTATGTTGTCCACAAAAAATACTGGTTGTATTTATAATATTTAATAGTGTGCCTACATGTAAGTTTAATTTTGAGTTGAACTATGGAAGTGTGTATGTATTTGTTAACTGAAAAATTTTACTCTACATAACTGAAAATATACTAGTACTATAGGCAGGAATGCAAAGAATTCTTAAAGCGGTTTCGACCAATACATGAAAGCCCAACCATCTCATTTATTCAACTCCATTGGAAACTTTTGAAATGACAACAATATCAACAAAATGTTTGGCATTGAAGTCCCATCAAAAGGTTAAAAAGTTTAAAGATTAATAAACCAAAAACTACAAATACACGTACAAGCACCCGCAATCATTAAGCAATATACAGTGGGGCAATAGAAGATTTTGTAAGCAAAAATGTAATATAAAAAATTTATATTTTTAATCTGATTTCTTGTACTTCCCTGGCTAATATAGACAAAGCATAAGTGTCCTGCCAATCATTTTTTTCTTTGGTAGCCAAAAAAAAAAAATAAAACATATAATAAACTTCCCCCAAACGCGTAAGCTGGTTCTGCGCCTATTACTTTTATTGTACCACTGAGTTAAACTCCACTTCTCACCGCGTCCATGTAGAGATAATGTTATGATTTCAAACACAAAATCAGTTATAGGAGTCTAGCTTTTTGAAATAAAGCAATCCGTTTAGCAAAGAGTCTTAGTATTAATTTGCGCTAAAGATCTGCTTATCCAGGTGTAAGAGTAGCACAAGTAGAAACATTTTCATGAAATAGGGAATTTTGTGAAATTTTTCATTAAAGAGAAAAACTATTAAAAATGTTCTATGAACATAAACTATGACATTTTACTTAAACCTCAGAAATGATCAAAGGAGATATTTTTTCATCGGTAAATTCTTTACTTTGTCCCACTATTTAAATTATGCGTATTTTATAATTTGGTCTTCTTTTTTCCCCTTCAACCATATCAGTATTATTGTTCTTGTTGGCTGCATATGATGTCCTTTTCATTACTTTCGAATACTGACACATACTTTTCTGCTGTATGTAACTGTTTTCATTATTGTTGTTATATTTTTTGAACAACAATTTTATATTGTGCAGGGAGGTGTGGGTGTATGTCATGTTGGTGTTGGTATTGTAACTGCTCCTGACATATTTTCACATGACCACATACATAAATAGGAGCCATGTTGATCATGTTTAATGATAATGAATTTTCATTGAAAAAGACAACAGAATGTCAAATGGATTTTAAAATATTATTGTTTGTGTCTCTGCAAGAGTTTACGAGTTAAAGTACATACGTAAGTGTATAAGTAAGTGTATGTATGTGTAATGTAAGTGAGCAAATGTTTTCGCTTTTAAGTACATTTTTACGTACACCAACAACAATTACATTCTTTTTAACTATATGTATATAACTAACAAAAATATTTTAAAGAACTTTTATAAATATTTATGCAAAAATATACAAGGCGACAAACAATATATTGCTGTTGCTGATGTTGTTGCAGTCCTTACAGTCTTTTGTGTACCAAAAACACACTTAAAATATTTGCTTAATGGTTGATTTGTGTGTTGCTTTTGTAGTTGTTGTTGATCGTATTTCATTATTTAATCTGATTTTTAAATATGTTAAATTATACACGAATGTAAAAAATATATGTAGTAAGTAATAAGAATAATTTTTAATTTAAATGTGGCAATAATTGTGAATGTTTAAACTCAATATTTAAAATCTAATTCATTGTGGAGGAACAATTCTTAGCCACATTTTGTAATAATTCATTATTTTTTTTTAATTTTCAGAACAGTAGGAAATTCTTTTTAATTAAACCCATAAAAAATTTACTTTGACAAGTCGAGAAATTACGGGACCAGAAAAATTATACTAATGTGGTTTATTGATTGATAATGCTGACATGTTAATTATATTTTACAGTTCTTGCTAGTCGCTTAAGACAGTATGTGGTTTGATAAACGTCAGCACCGGCACCATGTGCCATAACTTGACGATAGTCTTACCACTGGGTAGAGTTTCTGACGCCTAGCCACCGCCCCTGTGATCAAGTTGCACCACTCAACATGTCTCAGGCGGCAATTTTATCTACATAATTTTTTTGATAATGTAAATGCACCTTGCTAAGAGGCTCGGTCTATATATTCCTTATTACTTATTTTTTGCTACCAGAATATGTAATTAATAAGCATAAGAATCGGTTGTGCAGTCCACAGTAAGCCAAACAATTCACCAAGTAACTACTTCTGTTGAGAGGTAATATCACCCCGACACATATAAGGTTGCACGAATTTCGTAGGTCTGCCACGTCTGCAAGCATCAGTAATTAAACCATCATTCCCTGTGTCTATTAAGGCGGAAAGAGCACCCCACCTGCACCAAACATTAGTGGTTGCCCGAAGTAGGACTAACTTTAAGACTCAGCCAATAAACCACCTACGAATCTGTTTTCCCGCTTGAGAGTAACCAGTCCAAAATAAGTTCTAGGGACTTATTGATTCCAGTGGTATCAGATAAGTCTCTAGTCAGCTGCGAACATGCACTATGACCAGAGTTATAATTCTCTATGGTTCCAATAAATCAGACATTTTCCAAGGAAACATGCCCCCATGGGTTTCGCTTAACACATGTTCCGTTATATGCTGCGTAAGTTTGCTCTCTACTATTATTTAATTGACATTTTTGTGGGCCGCCACATATGTAAATATTATATTTGTTAAATTAACTGCATAAATAATGGGAATTTTTTAAAGTTTTTAAAAAAATCAATCTAAAACGTTTGCCACTAAAATCTGTTTTAATTTTTAAATGATCTAAACTTTGTAAGCCATAAGGTTATTTCTTTATGCAAAATGTTTTGTTGTTAAGACTTTGTTATACAGAGGTTGTCTCATTGCCGACTTTATGTCTGTGTTAAGACGGCGAATATTCGGAAGGGAAACATTTAGTTTGGAATCATATTACGGGTGGGGAAGAGAGCATTGTTTTTTGTTCGGTACTCGGCGACACGCTCTGTTGATAGAAAAATAAAAAGTAAATAGTAATAAAAAAAATAATGGAATGTTGTCAACAACATGTTCGTCTATGTGAACACATATGAAAAAACAAATGAGAATTCCTAATGTTTATCTTCCAAATGTTCCGAAGAGCATATTGATTTCAGTCTATTGTTATTTCGGCACTGATAGCAATCAAATTAAAAATGGCTGATTTTTATTATTTTTTTTATATAAGTTAGATCAAATAAATCTTAAAAAATTTTGAAATGACAATTATTGACCAGCACTAGGTTCTTAATTATTCTTGTTAAAAGAATAAATGTTTGAATAAAATTAAATAATTTTAATATCCCATGTGTCAATTAAATATGGAGTGTGTTATTGTTTCACGTGTTGTCACGGATCCAAATAATAATATTTTCAGTTGCTCTACTTCCTATATTGTTTTAAATTTGAGCAACGACCTGTATTATGCTGAGTTAGAGGTAATCGGTCAATTGGAGGCCAGCTAACGCTATAAATTCACGACTGTACTCTAATACTTAATTTAGAATAAAGTGTAATCACTTGCTGGTGCTGCTTAGTCGTTTAATTTAGTGACTGAATAAAACAGCTAATTTAAAAGTCGTTGATAAAACAGATTGGCAGCTACAAATTCTCAACATATAATCGCCTTTTGTTACTTAAGAAGAAAACACGTTTTATGTTAAAAACAAAAACAAATTTAATTGTTAGAAGATTATTAATAGACAATGAAATGCTCTAAATTTTCAATAAAAAAGTAACTTCTCCATTTTTACAAAAAACGAGCAAGCAAGAATGTATATCCGGACTTATTGAATCGGAAAATTACCCTTCGCTATTTTGTTCAAATCGTAGAATACGCCATTTTGCTTTATTATTTCTGGCGCCATCTATGGTTTTGACTTTATATGTATTTAAATGTATTTTTTCATTGGGTTAAGAAATTATACGGAACTGGAAAAGCTCATTCATTTGCTAACCATCTTGTTGGGGTTGAAGGGAACAAAGCCGCAATTACTATTTTAGGTGCCATTTTATTTGAAACGCCATCTTTATTTTTAGTTTGTTCATAATTTTCTATGTTTTAATAGTCAAGCCCTTTCATTTCATACCCTCTCGGGTACATAGAAGCTGAAAAAATTGATTTCCGGTTGTAAAATTTAGGAAAAGTACCGAAGCAGTTTCATTGTATTGCTTATATCTCAGTTAGTTTCAAACTGATTTGTTAATTATTCCCGGAAACAATTTTAGATATTTACGAATATCTTGGATAGATGAACATTACTTATTCGTCGTAAGAAATATATATTTTATTGGTTCGGAAACAAATACTCTAGAAATTGCACACGGAACGACAAAGCTACATACCTTTGGCACCGCAGATGTCAGGTATAAAAAATAGAAGGAGGATATCCTCTGATGGGAATAAAAAAAGTTTTAACGTAGCAGTGTACCGTGAATGGCCTAAAAGACAATGCCATCACCATGATAAGCAGGTTTCGCACATATTTTTATGAATCACTACAAAAGTGTGCAGTGCAGTTTATTGAGAAAATGTTGCCTTGTTAACTCTAACACAAAAGAACTTAACAGCTTTTAAGTATTTACTAAATACAAACAAAAACCAAGTGAATCTAAAGAAGGAAATAAACACTTAGTATTATTTACACGCACTCTTATACATATTTACACATAAATACCAACGAAAGAGTAATACAAAGAAGTTAAATTACACTGTAGAGAATAACAGGAAGCGATGTAAACAAACAATAGTTAACTTTAAACCATTTAATTTGTTTAATTAAATAACAAGGATAACAATGAACTAAATGTTCAAAAGAAAAATAAAAACTGAGCTGTGTTGTATGTTTAAATAAAAGAAACGCGTGGAAAATTTATAGTGACAAAAGTACATTGTATTTTTAAGTGTTGTGCGTGTGAATGATTTAATAGTGATCGTTAAAAATTCTCATAGTGATTAATACAGTTAATAATCATTAAATAAAACTTCTTTAAAAACCACTTGTTTTAATTTTTATTTCAATATTTTCTTGATATGTCCTATTAGTACCCCCCTTCATTTAATGCTTTATGTGTATGTTGCTTAGCTTTTAATAAGGAAACAGTACAATATCATTTCATATGCATCCTTTCTTTTATTATATGTTTAGTGTAGTGTAGGTCAAGTTGTACTTCATATAGAGTTACACACATATTTACATACTTATAAAAATCACTTTAAAAAACGCACGTGTTGCATTTTTGTTGTTTTCAAACAACAGGGATTTGTTTGTATTTTGATACTTATAATGTTTAACATTTTATTCTATTTCAGAATCCTGAAAAAACCATAGAGACTTTTTCATACTTATGAAGAGTTTCTCAACGCGCCAAAAATTGTAAAACAAACTATTTATATTGATAAAAAAATTTGTTTTGAGTATACATAGTGCGGAAAAATTTTGTTTTCGAATGCAATTTAATTTGTTTCTTAATTTTTGTGAGATTCATTTGATTTATGATTTTAATGTTTTTTAATTATTCTTGCAAAAAATCAGTTCCTTTTATATATTTTTATATAGATTACGATAAATAATCAGTATTCGTTGAACATTTCATATAGTTTCTATATTTGTAGAAAATTTTTAATAATTTTTGATTTTGAAACTAAATATTGAATTGAAATTGAAATACGATATAAAAAAGTTTGGAGTTGGCACTTTACCATTGTGTTTTTTGTAAAAATTTTTTTTTGTTGATGTTATAATAACAAACGTCTAGTCATTGCAGCTATCCACCCACTGCTAGTATTGCTATGAACAGTGGAGAGGTTTAATATGACTGTTCGTTAACTTTCGCATTAAAGACAAGTAACTGAGTGAGTACTTAGTAATTAAGAAAGAACTATTCTTACAAAAATATTTGAAGTAAAAAGTACGCAAACGAAAAAATTGTAACAAATACAAGTATGTCAAAACAGCTGTTCGACTTGAACACGTTGTGTTGTAACATAGTCAAGCCATGATCAAACATTATTCGAAGCAAACGGCTGGTCCCTTATGAAAAACTTTTTAATATGCAAAAATGTTATATATTTTGGTCACCTCGTTAATTAGTATTTGCGGTGCCATGAGAACCACATCGACAGTGGCCATTGAGAATATTCTATCAATTTGGCCAATAGAGATACAGGTCTTAGCCTTACAAGATCAATAACAATAGATAAATGGCTTATAAAAGAAAATAAGACCAGATACCAAAGAATAACGGATATCTTACCGATGGGAAATATTACGGAAGTAACATGTAATAAAATCCCGATGAGATATGAGAATACTAACTTCATCACCATAATACAGGAAAAGGGGAAAATGGGATGAAATAATCAGGATGGGAAACACCC
Source organism: Phyto melanocephala (assembly GCA_941918925.1). NCBI lineage: Eukaryota > Metazoa > Arthropoda > Insecta > Diptera > Rhinophoridae > Phyto > Phyto melanocephala. Next base: position 122,863,907 of record OW799233.1, on the reverse strand, counting down.
TTGGAATTGATCTTTATACAGACGGTTCAAAGATTGGTGACCAAACTGGAGTGGGCTTATACGACATAAGCTGAAACAGAAGCAAATACTTCCGTCTACTAGATCACAATACCATATTCCAGGCTGAGATCATGGCGATTATGGAAGAAATTAAATGGATAAAGAAAACGAATAGCGAAGCCCCGATTCGTATCTTTACGGATAGGACATTGAGAAAGGAGAAAGTTGAATCCCGGAACGTTTTGCAATGCAAGAGCGAGATAAACTCATATGCAAATTGTGAACATCTGGAGATAATATGGATACCAGGCCATCGCGGGCTGATCGGAAACGAGAAAGCCGAAAAATTATCCAAAATGGGAGCTCTTCTGAGTACTATAACTTTGGAAAATTCTAAACCCTTTAAACGACTCAAGCATGAACTTAAATGTTGGGCGATGGAGGAACATGTTAGAAAATGGTAAAGCTCTGATGTCGGTAAAGTGACAAAAACACTATGGAGTGACCCAAATATTGGGAAATCAAAGGAGATTCTGAGACTAAGTAGACCAACACTTAGGAGACTAACCGGTGTAATTACGGGTCATACGGAGTTGAGAACCCATCTAGCTCGCATTAAATTTTCTGAGGAAACGACAGTAGAGCATGCGAGGAAAAGGATGAGACTTTGGTACACTACCTCTGTCATTGTCCTGCGCTTGGGCACATTAGAAATTTTTCAGTGGATACTATGCCGAACTTGGAATACTTGGGGAACTCGAACTGGAGATCCATAAGGAATTACATTGAGGGGACTGGGTTCTTGGACTAGTCCGTTATTTATGAATAATTATGATTATGGTTTTTGTTTTGGGAATTCCGTTTTCCAAATGGAGCGCACAACATGCCAACTGGGCATAAGTGCATACTTGTCATGGGTTTGTGTTTTTAGTGCGCCTCCTTTTCAACCTAACCTAACCTAAATTAGTATATTTGTTTTTTGTAATTAAAAATCTAAGAAGATGCATCAAAGTCGTACTACGAGTAGATAAAATTTACAATAGAAATCATAATATATGGTGAAAAAAATACAAGGGCAATGTTTTTGACAAGTTTGTTTACAATTGCCGTTAGATTTCGTTCTATAATTAATTGCGTTTTTTAAGATTATTTTTTTTTTTTAAAGTGTGAAAGAAAAAATGTTAAAGAATATCACGTAGCAATTGATAATGAGGAAAAGAATGGATTTTGTGTAAACGACCGCAATCTAATAATGTACAGAAAACGCTTCTGAAAAATATTGAAAATTTTAGAGTAAACGAACAAACCTATTATTTATTAAGCATATTAGGTAATTATAATTATATTTGAAAAATTCTAAAGAAATTAACTTTGCAAACACTATATATTTTTTTTAGATAACATTTTGCATTTGTATAATATTTTTAAACTATGGTTTGATAGCATTCAACATACATACTAGGGTGATCGACTCGGTTTTACAACCGGTGGAAAACCCGGTTTTTTCATCTTTTTGCTGGCGGTTTTTTCTAAATGTTGATTTTTCGAATATCGAATACACCGGTTTTTTATGCGAAAACGCCGGTTTTTTTATATTTTTAAGTTTATTTTCATATATCTTTGTAACCAATCGTACCATAGTATGTTAAGTACGCGAAAAGTTTCCAAAAATCAGAAAGTGAAAACTATTTAATATTCTTCTATAATATTGTAAGAAATTTATTTGTTGTTTAAAAAACAATTGCAAATAAGAAAAATAATTAAGCTTAAATATTATTTTTTATAGGCTATACAAACCTAACATTAAAAGTTAAAGGTAATTGAAACATAAACTAAGCTGATCGATCACTTTTAGGTGAAAAATGTAGTTACAATAAAGAAAAACCAATAATCTCTGTTTCCAGATCCTTATTTTAATTAATGGCATTGAGTGTTTGTCAACTTAAATTTCAATTAAACTAGTTTATGCCTATATTTGTATGTCTGTCAGGCAGACCTGGGGGGTCTCAATTACATTTTGTATTTAATTACACCTATAATTACACAATTACATGTAATTGTAATTGAATTTTTTCAATTACAATTAGACGTAATTGTAATTGAAAAGGAAGTAACAATCAATTACAATTAGATGTAATTGTAATTTAAGTTTTCTTAAATTACAATTTCATGTAATTGTAATTGAAAAATTCCAATTACAAGTAATCGTAATTGGAAAAAAATCCAATTACAATTACATTTAATTGGAAAAAAAAATTTTCATTAAGTAATTTAAAAAAAAGAAGTAATCATTATTTTTTTAAGTATTTATTGTCAAAAAAGTATTTAATTACAAAAATTATCAATTACATATTATATAAGCCAGTCTTTACCATTTAATAATTTTCAGTTTAAAAATGTAACGAACACGTCCGAGTTGAAATTTCAATAATGATCGAAATGAAATCGATCGTTTTTCATCACATACCTGATTGAAAAATAATAAAGACAAGGAACCAATTTAAAAAAATTTATTATTTGTTTTAAATAACACAATTTTTTTTCATATAATTTAGAAAATCGTTTTAAGAATTTTAAGTTTTATTTTATGGTTTTAAAAATGTAATTGAATTTTGTTCAATTACAAGTAATTATTTGTTGATTAATTACAATTACAATTACTTGTAATTAGTAATTGAACATTTTCAATTACAATTACATGTAATGTGTATTTGATTTTTTTCAATTAACAATTACAAGTAATTGTAATTGACATTTTTCAATTACAATTACATTTTATTGTAATTGAGTTAAGTCCTTACTTTCAATTACAATTACTTGTAATTGTAATTTAGACTACCTCAATTTCAAATTACATGTAATTGTAATTGTAATTGTAATTGAAATGTAATTGAGATCCCTTAGGTCTGCTGTCAGGGGTATAAGAAAGAATTTTTAAAATTAAATTTTAAAGATTTTCTCCCTAGTCTTTGAAATGTATTTCAAATTACAAAAATCATTTCAAACAAAATACGTTGGTCCATATAAGTTTAAAAGATCTATTTAACATTTAAAAAATCTACAGAAGGAGATACAAAAATTTATAACAGCCTTATAAAAAGTCTTATTTATTTACGTATTTATTTATTGTATTTATTTATTTTACTTGTAAAGAGTACCTTTTGTCCTTAAATTCAAATAATTAAAACCAAATGGGTCAACTGCATTCATGTCAGTTATTGCGTTATTGTGCAGCCAAACGTATATAAATAAACTGTAAAAATTTCATATTTAGATATAATTTTTACCATAATCTTTTTTTTATAATATATTTTAATGTTTTCTTTAAATAATATATTTTATATATTCGAACCGGTTAACCGGTTTTTTCTAAATTTCAAACTATTTGAAAACCGGTTTCTTAAAAAAGTCGAATAATCGATCACCCTAATACATACTTATATTCACTTAAAAAAAAATATTATTTTTTAAGAAAAATTGTAATCTCATAAGCTAAACTTTCATTCTAAAAATGTTTGTGGAAAAATTATATTCAGTTAATCCATAACTGCTTCTTACTCTTAAAAATCAATAACGTGGACAAATTAAAGATTTGAATAAAGCTTCAAAGAATTGAAAAGTACTGAAGTTATAAAAAAAATTTATCTTTGAACCATGTCCGAGTACCTCTCTAGTCATTATACATAAGTACTTATGTACATACATACAATGCGGAACCATAAATAGATAAAAAAGACTGACGCAATAGTATGAATTTTGAATTTTTCTTAAAACCCTTTACCCCTTCACCAGTTTGGCAAGGGGAATATATAGCTTTGTCATTCCGTTTGTTATTTACACAATATTCATTTCCGACACCATTGCGTACATATATATGTTTTGATAGCTAATAAATAGGAATGACAATTAAACGATTTCCGCCTGGCCGTTTGTATGTTGAAATCAATATTTTGAAGACTCCATATGCTGCGAATGCTCCTATATGCTATCATACTTTTAAAAATAGTCGGAAAAATAATTACTAAAAGAAAAACAAACAGTTTAAATATCAAAGAAGTCATCCGAAACAAAACCGCGTATAACAATAAGTCTGAAATCTTGGCAACACTACGACGAGGTTATTGAGAGAAGAGTTATAACGAAGAGAAATTGACATTGTGCTAATATAATTTTTTTCTTAAAAAAATTTCACTAAAATATAAAATTAAGGCAGAAAAATATATTAAGAAGTATTGTTATCATTTGGCTTCCTTGTGTTCCACTGTACTTTTTGCATTCTATTCACATCTATTTGTTGAAACTTCTATTGTTACTATTTTATTCCCTTGCATTATTTATTCCATGTACATAAATGCGACTTTTTTTCTATACGTGTGGGTATGTATAAGTGCGTTTTGTTTAATCTTGTTGTTGAGGTCCTGCCTCTGTGTTCGAAAGTGTCTTTTTGTTTTGTTTATTGTGTGACTTTATTTGTTATAAAAATTCTTTAAACTTTTTAATTGTTTGTAGTCGAAATTTTCACATACTCATAGAACCATAACGCAAACACACTTATCCACCAACAACACTCCACAATGAGTATATTTAACCACACTGACACCGTTAAACCAAAAGTATATTTATAGTTTTTTTTTTGTGAAAGTACTACGTTAAATACTTTTCTCTTATTTTTGTCACACAAAAAAAAACGAGATTTTGTTTAAAATTCCTTTTAAGGATTTAATTTTGAAGGAAAATTCCTTTAATGCATACAATTGCTAACAAAAAAGTTTAATTGTTTTTTTTTTCGTTTCGTAACGTACTTTTAAGTAAAATTTCCCAAACTAATTAATTTTAAAATAAAACATATTGATTTCTATGTTTTGCTTTTCGTTCCTTTAATGGAACAACCATGTGTTTAGATGTAAAAATTTATTGGTTTTTCTTTGGGAGTTTCAACGACTAGTGAAAATAAAAGAAATTTGTTTACACAAGAATACACTTGTACGCTGTTTCCTTGATCAGCAACGGCATCCTCTTTTAACTAAATTATGTCTTTTAGATAATTTATGTAAATTTCAACATTTTGTATTTTACTTTCTACATATTATTGATTTTTCATTGGATTTTATTTATTTGAGCATAAGTTTTGGGAAAATTTGTTTCTTTTTTTTAAACACCTGGTTTTTTTGAATGAAGTTTTTGTGTGAAGTTGAGGGACCATCAAATTTTTTTACGTAACCGTTATATCTCAGCAAGCATAAATGCTTGATCTAAAATTGAGAAAAGTTAAAATGTTTCTGAAATGTCATGACAGCTAATTTATTGTGCAAAAAAACGAGTGTGTCCTAATTGCGGTAATATATTTGACAATTAAAATATATATAAAAAGTCATTCTGAAAAGCAAATTCATATTTGCTCTTTAAGCAAAAAAAAAAAAATAATATTTTCTATAAGTAATTAAATATTTATATAATATTTTTTTATTATACCCGCCACCAAAAAAATGGTGGGGGCATATTCATTTTGTCATTCCGTTTTTAACACATCGAAATATCCATTTTAGACCCCATACAGTATATATATTCTGAATCAGGGTTTGATTTGATGACGATCTAGCTATGTCCGTCCGTCTGTCCGTCTGTTGAAAGCACGATAGAGGTCGCACCAAAAAAGTTAGGGGGCTCAAATTTTGCCAGAATCTTTCTTATACACAAGGTTTGTTTTGAAAATGTATTGAAAATGGGATAAATCGGAATATAAGGAAGAGAGTTATAGCTCGTAAAGCAAGAATAGGTCGAAAAAACCGTGTCTGTCGAACATCGAATAAAATTGAATTGTGTCCAAACGTATTAACGTAGACTCATTAAACTTCGAATATATATTTCCTGAGTAAAAACAATATTTTTCCTCGAAAATTACCTAAATCCATGCATTAGGAAAGGAGTTATCGGTCAAAATGTACGAAAATTTATACCGCACAGTGTATTTTTCGGTATATTTAAAAACAAAAACGTCATAAAAGCAACAAAATTGGATGTATGACTCTGAAATTTTGCACACTTTGCTTTTTGGTGAGACGCTTTTTTGTAACGGAAAATCAATGTGCCACGCATACTTTTACGCCCACCTCCCATATAACGTTTTAACTAAAATTCATATAATTTCTCTATTAATAAAGATTTTGGAATAATAAAAGGATATATTGAAACACCTGAGTTGTACTCATTCGCAAGAATAACTTTGACACGTCTACTATAACGCCCACTTTTCACGTTATCTACCGTAAATGAAATTTAAAAGCTCATAAAACCGTCAAAATTAGAGGTATGATGATCAAATTTGCTACGTATATCCTTCTATGCAATTTCATTACTGTGCCGGAAAATTAAGGTGCCACGCCACTTTTACGCCCACCTCCCATATAACGTTTCTACTGAAATTGATATAATTTCTCTATTAATAAAGATTTTGGAATATTAAAGGACTACATTGGAATATCTAAGTGGTACTCATTAGCAAGAATAACTTTGACACGTCTACTATAACGCCCACTTTTCACGTTATCTACCGTTGATGAAATTTAAAAGCTCATAAAACCGATCAAATTAGAGGTATGATAATGAAATTTGCTACATTTATCCTTCTTATCAATGTTATTGTTGTGCCAAAAAGTTTAAGTGACACGCCCACGCCTACTTCCCATATAACGGTTTATCTTAAATTCATGTAAATTCTCTATTGACAAAGTTTTTTAGGAAAATAAAGGACTATATTGAAATATCTAAATTGTATTTATTAGCAGAAACTTTATTGACACGCCTACTTTAACGCCCACTTTCATTGAAAGACTTCATTTACAAAAGCATTTTAGTAGCATATCGAAGTTATAAAGGGTGGTTAAATTTTAAGGGCCGATGTTGAATTTAAATAAAACACAAATTATTTAGGAAATTATTACTATTTCTTTTTGTAATGATAATATTTGTATGGTTCAATTATGTATTTAACAAAGTATCGGCCAAATAGCCTTCCCCCATCCTTGGCGCCACTCCTCAATCTGATGGTCTAAATTTTCAATGACAATGTTGACGTTAAATTGTTGGGCATGATGATGAGTCGAGGTTGACTGCTCTTTTGCCACGCTATCGCAAAAAACAGCAATTGTTCCCATTCAACGAACTAAGAAGGCATTTACAGATTTTCCAACATATTATACAGACCTGTTTTGCAGAAATTTAAATATTTTTTACAATTCTCCCGATTTGGGACGAATTTGAACAATTATGTTGATCAAAAGAATCACAAAGTGCCCAAAATGCATTTTGATTTGAACGCCCATTTTTATAAAAATCTTTAATATTTAAAAGCGTTGCTCATTTGCGTGTCTTTCCACGGATCAAATTGAGTAAGTTTGAGATTGAGAAATGTCAAATAAAATGCAGAAAACAAATTTAAAGACTAGGTGTAGTTAATTTTCAACATGGGCCCTTAAAATTTAACCACCCTCTACAAAGAAAGTGATACATAATTTATTATAAAGAGATTATTCCAAAGCGATTAACAAAATAATAAATATTGTGATTTAAATGTACACAAAATTGGTGGTGGGTATAAAAGATTCGGCACAGCCGAATATAGTGCTCTTACTTGTTTAAATGTTAAATAGTTCTTTTTAACTAATATGCACTTACGTATTTTGTTTGAAATGATTTCTGTAATTTAAAATACATTTTAAAGGCTAGAGAGAAAATCTTTAAAATTTCATTTTAAAAATTCTTTCTTATACCCATGACAGACATACAAATATAGGCATAAACTAGTTTGTTCGATGGTTTAATTGAAATTTAAGTTGACAAACACTCAATGCCATTAATTAAAATAAGGATCTGGAAACAGAGATTATTGGTTTTTCTTTATTGTGACTACACTTTTTACCTAAAAGTGATTGATCAGCTAAGTTTATGCTTCAATTACCTTTAACTTTTAATGTTAGGCTTATATAGCCTATAAAAAATAAAATTTAAGCTTAATTATTTTTCTTATTTTACATTTGTTTTTTAAACAACAAATAAATTTCTTACAATATTATGGAAGAATATTTAATAGTTTTTATTTTCTGATTTTTTGAAACTTTTCGCGTATTAAATATACTATGGTACGATTGGTTACAAAGATATATGAAAAGAAACTAAACAAATAAAAAACTGGGTTTTTCTGATAAAAAAACCGGTGTATTCGATATTTGAAAAATCCACATTTAGAAAAAACCGCCAGCTGAAAGAGGAGAAAACCGGGGTTTCCACCGGTTGTAAAACCGAGTCGATCACCCTAATATATACCCTTACATTCATTGAGAAGGGTATAAACAACTTAACTAAATTTTTTCTAATTTGTTAATTTATTTGCTGTTCTGAAATATTTAAAAAATCTAAATAAGTTGTTACGTCAAAAGCCCAATAATATGCATTTACATACTTAAAAAAATATTTATATTTATTTGTGTGTATGTTTGTGTTTGATGAAGTATGGGTGTAAGTTTTGCGTAGTTCGTATGTATGTATGCATGTTGTTGTAACATTATTATTGACATTTAAAAAAAAAATAAATTACCATTTATTTAAATGATGCAGAACTTGGTTCTTGTTGTCGAGTGTTGGAGGGATGTAGTTTATTGTTTTAATTAATTTTAAATTTTTAATGTGATAAATTGAAGGGAAAATTTCATATTAATTTTGTTTGAAAACGGTCACGTTTTTAGTGAAACGTTTTTAAGTGATTTGAAGAATACATATAAATTGAAGGTCTAAATGATAAAGAGTATATATCTTCTTATTAATTTTAATACGTTTATATGCGAATATTTATTTGAGTTTGTAAATATATAAATACTATGTTTATTACCTTATATACAGTTAGGTTGTCTGCGCTATGGGTTTTGGAACACCTTTTCTTATAGTTGTACTTCGCTTGGAATTGTAATATAATTTGGGAATAAAAAGAGGGATTGATTATTTATGATTAGCTAATTCCTTTTATAGGACTTTCTTCAAAATTAAAAAGTGTATTTTTTAATTCGGTACAATTTGTACTTGTTTTTATACCCTTCACACAGTGAAAAAGGGTATATATAGGTTTGTCACTGCGTGTGAAATTTCTACAATTTTTATTTTCGACCCCATAAAGTATATATTTTCTGAAATCTTATGAATAGGGGAGTCGATTAAGCTCTGTCAGTCTGTCCGTCTGTCCGTCTAACCGTCTGTCCGTGTGTATGTTGAAATCAACTTTTTGAAGCCCCCAGATATCGCTTGGACCCGGGTGAGGTATTAAAATATCAGAAATATTCGGGAGTAGATCGGTATTGAAAATCAGAAACATCGGTACATAAACCCCTGAGATATGAGCAACAACCCACGACCACCTCGATTTTTTCTTCACAAAAACAACATTACAACAACAACATACATACATACAAACGTGTATACTGGTTAGAGTAACCGTGGCATTGAATCCCAGCTGAGCCAAAAAAATTTTCTTTTTAATTTTTAATTTTATTTATTATTTATATTTTTATTATTTTTTTTAATTTATTTTATTTATTTTTATATTATTATTATTTTTTTAATTTTTTTTAATTGTTTTTATATCTTTTTTTCTATTTTTTTTTTAATTTTTTGTTACAATGGAATGGTTTTATATATCGATGCCTTACTTCCCCAACCTCGTATGTTGAAAAAAAATAATTTTTCAGGAAAGAAAAAAAAAAACGGTTAATCTTTTTATACTTCGGTGTTTGGTTAAAAGTTTAAATGTAATTATTAAGGAATTTATTGTATTTATGTATATTAGTAGTAATTATATACTAATCTTTTTTAGTTAAAGCATAAAACAATCGTTTGATATGAATAAGTCAAAACCGTAGTAAGGCATTGATATGTATGTTTTTTATATGTATGTATGTACGTATTTTATATGAGATGAATGGTGATACAAATTATTGTTATTGCATGACTACACGTTTTGAAGGGTATATAAGATTCGGTACGGCCGAATATAGCACTCTTACTTATTTTATTCATCGTTGTTATTAATACTATTTCTGATGTTGTTATTTTTGTTGTTCACATGCAATCTATTATTGCATCCATTTACCAGCTCATCCTTAATTATAAATATTTATTGAATTGCCGATTGTTAGTGTACAAGTCTGTAAATATGTCTGTTCTACTGTCCGTCTTTACGCTGTAATGTTTTGAAATTAATCTGTGCAGGAGGTTATTTTGTAATTTTTATTTAAATATTGTTATTTCATAGCTCTTATTTTTTTCAATTTTTTAAACCGAAGTTTAGAAAAAAATAAAATTTATTATTAATAAATTTCTGTTTTTTTCATTTCTATTGCCACAGTTTATACAATAAATTATGTAAAGTTTGACGAAGAAAAAAAACAATTTGTTTAAGAATTAAGGGTTTAGGTGTTTTTAAAGCATTATATAAAAGTGTGCAGAGGCTTACAAGGTTAGTACGCTCAACTACAATATTAATCATTTGCTGGTACTATAACCGGCCGCTGACAGTTTGGTCTAGTGTTTATAATATCTATTAACATCGTAAAAATATTTAATTTATATATTGGCAATATATATACAAATATAGTTCTAACAAGTAAGAATGCTATATTCGGCAGTGCCTTATCCGATAATACCCATCTATAGTTACCATATCGTAGCTTAGCCTAGATTTTGGTTTAAATATTATAAGAAAATTTGCTTTATTATTTCCAATGTCAAAGATCAAAGATAATGTATTTTAACTTAGTTCAATCTGTTCTACTTGTCAAGTCCTTTCATTTGATACCCATATTGATGGGGTTAATAAAATAAAATATTCGCCATTTTGTTTTGGACGCCATCTTCGATTTAAATTTTTTCATAGTTAACTGTATGCTGCTGGTCAAACGCTTTCATTTGACATTAATATTGAGGTTGTTTAAAGGGGTAAATTTATAAGTATTAAAATTGACCTATATAAAAATTTATTAAAGTTATTTTGTAGTGGCGACCATCTTGAAATTTAAATTCGTTATTACGTACTATATCTTTGTAGGCGAATAGTACTAGAGGCATATCATATCTATAAATAGTAGCAAATGGGGCTACAAAATATATTAGGTTTGGAAAATTTTGGTTTTTACGGTAAAACATGGGTAAAATAGAGGCAGTAGTGCTTATTCGCTTATATATCAGAAAGTTATGGGACGATTGCGCTATATAGCGATTCATGTCACATTCAGATCTTTGATAAATCTGGGGACTTATAATAGTTGATTTTAACTAACACACGAACAGATGGACATATTTCAATAAAATCTCCTAGTCCATAAGCTTTCAGAAAATATATACTTTATGAGTTCGGAAGAAAATATTTTGGAAATTAAAAATGTAGTGACAAAGCTATATATACCTCTTGCACTACTGGTGAAGGGTAGATTCTTGTAGATTCAACGAGATGGTGACATTTGCCACACATCAAGAGGCACAATGGATCTTTTGAAAGAAAAGTTAAAAAATCGCATTATTTCTCGTAGAGCACAAGTAAATTGGAAACCAAGAGTGTGTGATTTGACACCTTTAGACTATTTTTGTAGGGTAATTTTAAATCGAAAGTGAACAGCAATAATCCCACAACAGTTGAAGAGTTTAAAAACATTATTATAGAGTACATACAATTAAGATTTCAAATAAAAACAATATCTAATACATACTTGCATATATATTCTTTAAAAAATTCATTAAATTATAAAGCCATACCACCTGCTTGTTTTCCAGCATTGACAAAATTCATAATTACTTTTCTGCTTGATGCTTGTCATCTACTATGGTTGTCTTAAGTTGAGAACCCAAAATAAATTTAAAAAAAATATATAAAAATATGAAATCTGAGCATGATGTTGCTGATGCACTTAGAAAAAAGCAATTATTTAAAATAAACTGTCAACACCAATTTGAAGTGCTACTCCTCTGTCTTTCACTTGCCACAACTGTCAATGACCTTTAGTAACAAGCTACTTGCTACAAGGCAATAATAAAATCCAAGTGTTCATGCATGTAGCATTTAACTACTGTGGGAATTTTTAAGTGATCCTTTTAGTCTAGTCCTTTCCTTTAGGATAATGTTGTTTAGTTAGTTTAGAAGTTTTAATAACAAGTAAATGTAAAGTCAAGGTGTTTTTTATTATTTTCATATTTCCATGTTTTGAGTAGGAAGCACATGTACATATGTTGTTGTACTTCTTGATTTAAAACACATGTCCTTGATTAAATTACAAGTGGAAATTATTATACTTGAAAAGGATATTAAGCGTGTGACTTTTAGTTTTTTGTTTTTTATTATGGTAAAACTACATTCTACTAGAAAAATTTCTAGTTAAAGTTACATATAAAAAAACGTAATTCATATGATGGAAAAAATAAGTTGTTAAAAGCATTGCAATAAGAATTGCTTTGTATTTACTTTTTTTACCTTTTAGCAGGTTTAAACTGAATTTTCAATATAAATAAAATTTCTTTTAAGTTTTGCTTCTATTAAGTGAAAATAATAACCCATTATTAAATAAGTGGTAAATCGTAATTAAATTATTACAAAATAAAATTTGTTTTAAAATACATACTACAAAATAAAAACTTGCTAAAAACTTTCTACAACTGACATACATATCTTATACACATATACATATGTATGTATATCTGTGGACTTCTGCAAAACATCTAAATTTGAGATAAGAAAATCTTTAAGTTTCGTAAAAAAAGGAAATAACTTAAAAGTGTATTTATTTCTACAATATTAATTCCGACCCCATAGATTGTACCTTCTGAATGCCTTTGAATAAGAAAGTCGATTGAGCATTGTCCTTATATCCGTCTGTATATTGGTTGAAATCTATTTTTAGAAGCAACCACATGTGCTACAAACCTGTATGAAGTATGTATGAATACTCGGAAATGAATCGCACAACTGCCTCACAAGGCACACGACCGTCTTTGCTTTTTCCCATATTTTTAACACAAAAGTTAAAACTTTTCAGGCCTAATTCACTTTATAGACACGTTTATTACTATTTATAGATAAAATATTCCTCGATAGATATTCGTAAACAATTTTTGATAAATCGAATACTAATCAATAAAGTTTTATATGGGCATTTTCATGTCATCATACATGACATTTGTACTCCTATAAAGTGGAGTTATTTTTTGCAAAAGTAAGAGTGACTGAAACAAAATTAGATCTCTATGTTCCATTTAAAGGATACTTTATTTAAAAAAAAAATATTTATTATATTTGAATCATTGTTGTCTAAAATATCCAGAAAAATAAGAATATATCGTACGTGACATAAAACAGAAGGTCATTTGAGGTTTATATGGAAATATGAAAAAATCTGCGAATCTTGGGAGGTATTTTTTCTTTTTTTAATTTTTTACACCAAACCAAATATATTTCATCTAAAATCATACTTAATTGAAAACAATCTTTAAATGATTTTATAATGAACTCAATTTAAAATCGTTAGTGAGATATCGTACGTGACAGATTTTTCTCTAATAGTATTCTTACGTAACAAAATTTATATTATGGTTAAACTCTAAATAAGGTGCTCTTGCGACTGTTAAAATACGAATGACGGAGACAAATAATTTTTTTTCTTTACGTACGTGACATTAAGATAACATTCAAGAGAAATAAAAAAAAAATAATTCCGCTAATTGGACTCTATATTTTTTTTCTTATGGATCTTGTTAATTGTTGTTGTAACTTTAATTTTAAAGCATATTTACAATTACAATTTATGTTTACAATTTAGTCGCTAAAAAAATAGTTGATTGCAAGTCTTTAAAATAAGTCAAAATGATAATCAGAAATAACTCTTATTATTGCTCTTAAAATAATTTAATAAGCTCTTAATACCTGCGTTTTTTTTTTTTATCAATAAACTTATATTTGAAAAACTTTAAAGAGTTTTTATTTTTACAGTCGTGGTTTACATACTCATGCAAATGTCCATATTCTAAAATTGTTTTCCAAGTTCCTATGTAATTTTTGGACACGTTAAAGACACCAAACATAACACAAATATATAAAAAAATTTAAAACCTGTCATGGGTGCCACTACAAAATCATGTACAATAAATTAAAATATAGGCCAAATCTAGTATTTAAAAAAAGTGTCCTCTTTAATCCACTCAAATAAAAAGACTTGACCAGTAAGGCAATTTAAAATTATGCACAAGTTAAAATCCGTCTTGATTTTTTCCTACATCCTAAGTAAAATGGTGTTTATAAGAGTCATATATAGTATTTACGACTTTGTCCCCTTCAATCCCCACAATATTGGTGTCAAATAAAAGATCTTGAGCCGTAGAATACAATAAACTAAGTATGAGAAAGTTAACCAAAATGGCAGAATTTTTTTCCTAGCTCCGTCAATAGGGTATCAAAGAGAATGTTGGAATAAATAGGACAAAATAGCGTAAAATATAAACACGACATCTAGGATACGCTACGTTTTAGTCAATATACCTAAATAGATTATGGGGAAGGGTATAATCAGATTCAACACGACTGAATTCAGCACTCTTACTTTTTTTACTAAAATTTTTGTTTATTAGAAGTAGTCCACAAAATACCGGGTTTTTTATAGCAATTTGCATCTAGGCTACAGATTATTATAGCCAACATAATCAATTCAAATTATTTTTTTTTTGGTTTGGAGTTAATTTTTAAGTTTTCATTAAAATTTTTAAATTTCGGAATAAGTTGTCTTGTTAAAAGTCCACAGATTTTAAGTTCAATAGTTATACAGAGGCTGAGATGAAGGGATTTTTATATATGTAAACGTTTAGAAAGAAAATTTGAGAAACACGTGGTTTTCTGTTTAAATAATTATTTATGAAAAACTTTAAGAAAACTGGATTTAGCTTTAGAAAACGTAGTTTTTTTAATTAAATAAATCTATATCTGTGCCGGTAAAAGTCCAAGTGAAACAAAGATCATCTATAATTAACCCTTGAAATATAACTCATATATACAATATTATATGTTACAATAGATCGCTAATTTATTTGAAAACTATAGAGTTTATAACATATTTTTTTTGGTAAAGCTCTGAGAAAGTTGGAGTTTGCTTGAAAATATACCGAAAAATCATTACTACGAAAAAGCGCTTACATGCTACCAAGAGCTCCTCTATAACGTATCATTTTTATATGAGATGTCAAACTTCGTAGGTCCCTTTGTGAATAAAAGAACGTACTGGTTTTTCTAAATCGACTCCTCTATCTATAAAGCATTTTCGAATACATTTATGTCTCAAATGTAGATTTTCAGATATACAAATGGAAATAAGAATTTATTTATCAGGTGTGTGATGGAAATCGATCGTTTTCCAAACGATTTCAAACAATTTTTTTGAAATATTTTGATAAATTCCGAACTCGTTTTTAAACCAATCTCAAACAATTGACCGTACCAAATGAAAAATATAAATAGTGTAATAAAACAGTAAAACGAAATTTATCAAAAACAATTAAAAAAAATTTACAAAACGACTACAGCAAACACATCACACTTTTTATCGTTATCAAATAGGTTTTATGTATAAATCGTTTTTTATCACATACAGTGTTGACAAAACGACTTAAGTCGAGATAATAAAAACGATAAAATTTTAAACTGTTTTGTGTATGTATTTTAATTGGTTTTGTTAACTCCTCATCAAATCAAAAATTCTGTGTTTTTTTTTTGAAAATATTTACATGTAAGTAAAATAATTTTTTTTGTTCAAAAGTCCTCAGAGCACAAAAAAAAAAATTTTCACTATTAGTAAATTTGTTTTTGTCGACCTTTTTGTCTTATTATTTTTACGATTTATTCATCAGGCTTTAAAGGTCATAGAAAGTAGTGAAAAGACTTTATATACAAACATACAAATTGTCAATAACAACAATAAGATGACAATACTGATAATAAAATATTTTAATAACATTTAGTCTTAAAAGTTAAAATACACTGTGCCAATTCAAAGTAGACTCTCATATTGTACTATGTCATATAATTCATATTAATAGGACTAGTGACTTTGAACACCTTTTGTTAACAAATTATGTATTTAATACAAGAAAGAAGACAAAGAGATGACGCTGTTAAAAATTGTATGTATACAGGAAAGAAGAAAATAGAAAATATTCTCTCTGAGAGGTGAGAAGCGAAGAAATTCTCTCTGAGAGACAGTATGGTTAAAACTATAACATAAACAATTTCTTATACATAGGAAACAAATGTGTAAAGTCATATTATTTTTTTTGTATGGAAATTACTAACAAAAATTTTAGGCATGCATAAAATAATATGAAATAGTACAAATATGACTGATATGCAACCACTTTGAATTGGCCCATTATTGTTAAAATTTTATCACTGCTTCGTAAATGTAGACTCCACAATACAAAACTTAAATCATATCACAGTTTTGTAAAGGTAGACGACAATACAACACAAAACTTAATTAGTTTAAAATAATAATATCACAGACTAAAATATTGCATTGGTGTAGGTATTGTTTTTGTCTTCTTTTGTATTTATTGCAATTTCTGATTTTTGTTGTATTCTTAAACTTTTCAACATACATATATCTGTGGCTTGGAGCTAAAAGGGCCAATGTCAAAATATTTACTTTTGAGAAAATTGGAATTGAACTTTAACTTTTATAGGTGTTATAATAGTGACATTGGCCAGCATTTTATTTATGAAGCTGTTCTGGGTTAATTGTGACTTTAGCTGTTTTACCATAACGAAATAGAGCAAGAAAACAAATCTAATGCAATGATTAACTCAAAAGAGCAAAAAAAGACATTGGCTCTTTTGGCCTCAAGCCACAGATATCTTTTATATATATATTTCTCTTTATGTAGAATTATTACTTTATCAAAATTTGGTACATGTCCCTTCTCAATACAATGTTGTACTAGTGCGGCTGATTGTTTTTCTCTTCTCTTTTTTTCTTTTAACACTTATCCATCTTTTGCTATCATTAGCGAAAATAGAGCATTCTGGGTGTTGCAATGTCCCCAAAGAATGTGAAAATGTAACTATTTAAATCTATCTATCTTCTTCTATATATATATAAAAATCAATGTGTGTTTGTATGTTTGCTTGTGCTTTATAGACGGTTAAACGGCTGGACCGATTTCCTTGAAGTTTGCACAGAATCTTTCTGTATGTCTGGAAGGAACTATAGGCTATACTTTGGTTTGAAATTGTAAGTGGGCGGGGTGCCACGCCCTATTAAAGAATAAGAATTAAATATTATATATCACGAAAGTTAATGCAGCTAGAGTCTTCAAATTAAGTACGGTAAACTTTGACATTCACACAAACCTTTGGGGTGGAATTACAGTAAATAGTAGGCGTGGCCACATGCATTAAATACTAAATTTCGTATATTTGGAAAACGATATCGATTAGAGTACTAAAATTTTGCAAAAGCAACTTTGACACCCAAATAAACATTTCTGGAAAAAATGGGTACATTAAAAATAGTGGGCGTGGTAGCTTTTATAGCAATTGAATACTAAAATTCGTATATTCGGGAAGCGATAACAGTTAGAGTACCCAAATTTTGCACGAGAAGCTTTGACATCTATATGACTATTTTAATAAGAAATGGATGTTTAAGTAATAGTGGGCGTGGCACCTGTCATATGAATTAAATACAAAAATTCGTATATCTGGGAAGCGATAATAGTTAGAGTACCCAAATTTTGCACGAGAAGATTTGACATCTATATGACTATTTTGATAAGAAATGGATGCTTAAGCAATAGTGGGCGTGGCACCTGACATATGAATTAAATACAAAAATTCGTATATCTGGGAAGCAATAATAGTTAGAGTACCCAAATTTTGCACGAAACACTTTGACGTCTATATGATTATTTAAATAAGAAATGGTTGATTTAGTAATAGTAGGCGTGGCACTTGCAAAATAAATATATTTTTGAACTTTAAAATTTTTATTTCATTACGATGGGGGTAGCGAAGCACACCGGGTATTAGCTAGTTTAATATAAAATTAACTCAGTTTAAGGTTTTGCAAAAAAAAAAAAAGATTAAGCTTTTGCCATCACCATAAAAAATTTGTAGCTACGTTAATTAAAGAATAAGAGATGTCGCATCTGTGATTTGTTGCAGAAATTTTTTTATAGCAAACTGAACTATACAAAGAAAAAAAATTTAAAAAGCTTTCTAAGAGGTTTATAAAACAAATTCACAATAGAAAGTTATGTTTTATAAACCATTTATAAATGTTTAATAATTTTTATGAATAAGGCAGTACGTAGTTGTTTTGCAGTAGCAGAATATATGTTCAAACATTTTTGTTTTGGAAGGCTGAGTCTTTCTTTAAGATATTCGAAGGTTAAAATTGGTAAAAATGATGCAGGATAGAATAATGATTTCTTTTTACGAGCTTTATAGAAAAAATAGCCCTAATAAAAAAATGTTATTTAAGGTTTATAAAGGGTTTTTAAATCTGATTTTCTATGAAAATGTTTATTAATTAGATCGTTAATGTTTAATTAAACTCAAAAGTTCTAATAGAAGGCAAGAGGCATAAGTAAATAAGAAATAAACAAATAAATAATTAATTCGCAGAAAAAGGAAATGGAAACTACAATTAAAAAGTCATGCCCAAACGCCAACTGTCAGTTAAATTTTTAACTTTACAAAGAATTTTTTAATACATACTTATAAATAAATTTTCAATAAAATCGTTTTGTCGAAAAAAATCATTGAATTTGTCTGCTAAATTTATTAACGACTTAAACAGTTTTTTGTTTTAATTGTTTTATTACAAATTCTTGCCGATGTTCATGTTGTCATTTAAAATTCTTGTTTTTTTCTTTAAACCAACACGTGCAAGAAGTGTGTCACGTATCTTTTTCATCGTATATTCTGATGTTTTATCCATATTCCTTTTAAACGCAAACTAAAATTTAATAATAAAAATTTTTCAGTTTTTTATTTTCTTCACTTAAAATCAATTTTATCCTAAAGCTTATAATTCATATTAAAAGAAATCCAAGCATCATAACACCAACAACAACAAATATACAAACATATAATAAAAACTGTCACGACTTTTTTTGAATATGACAAAAAAATCTTCACGGGAGCAACATTTTTTTTATTCAATAAATAAAAAAAAACCAAAAATTCCAAAAACACTGGAATAGCAATAATAATAACAACAACAATTTATATGTATATGCAACAGCAATAACAACTTGGGCAAGAGTAGCAGCAACAGCAGCATCATCATAACACACTTGATTGGAATCATAAATGCACTTGTGTTGTAGGACTTTAGGCGTGCCTCAATATTTCATACGACACACAAATAAATGATGTGATATATGGTGTGTGTAGGCAAGTGCATACAATTTCACATTCATAAAACATATAAATTATAAATAATGTTATCGAGCGATACAAAATTAATGTTTGTTTTTTTTCATTTAATTTTATTTCTTCATTTGCATTGAACTTTAAAAACGTCACCTTTAGTGCTCTTATATGTTTATATGTATGTACGTTTGTATGTATATTGCTTACAACCCAGCAAACAAATTTTGAACTAGTTCAATTTAAACAAGTAAGAGCGCTATATTCGGCCGTGCCGAATCTTATATACCCTTCACAACGTGTAGTCATGCAATAACAGTAGTTTGTATCACCATTCCATATGATAAACGACATACATATAAAAAACATACATATATAAAAACATCCCATTGTAAAATTATAAATTTACGTCTGTATGTTAAAAAAATAAAAAAAAATTCAAAAAAAAAATTAAAAAAAAAAAATTTAAAAAAAAAATTAAAAAAAAATTTTTTTTTAAAAATAATTAAAATATATATAATAAATATAATAAATTTAAAACAAACAAAAAATAAAAAAAAATATTAAAAAAAAAAAAATTAAAAAAAAAATAATAATAATATAAATAATATATTAAATAAAAAATAAAAAACAAATAAAAAAAAAAATTTAAAAAAAAATATAAAAAAATTTTTTTTTTTGGCTCAGCTGGGATTCGATGCCACGTTTTCTCTAACCAGTATACACGTTTGTATGCATGTATGTTGTTGTTGTAATGTTGTTTTAGTGAAAAAAAAATCGAGGTGGTCGTGGGTTTTTGCTCATATCTCAGTTGTTTATGTACCGATGTTTCTGATTTTCAATACCGATCTACTCCCGAATATTTCTGATATTTTAATACC
Source organism: Phyto melanocephala (assembly GCA_941918925.1). NCBI lineage: Eukaryota > Metazoa > Arthropoda > Insecta > Diptera > Rhinophoridae > Phyto > Phyto melanocephala. The sequence goes on along the minus strand of OW799233.1, from coordinate 122,843,582 downwards.
TCACTCGAGTCCAAGCGATGTCGGGGGGCATTAAAAAAGTTGATTTCAACATACACACGGACAGACGGTCTGACGGACAGACTTACAGGGCTTAATCGACTCCCCTTTTCATAAGCTTTCAGAAAATATACACTTTATGGGGTCGGAAATGAAAATTGTAGAAATTTAACACGGAATGACAAACCTATATATACCCTTTTTCACTGTGTGAAGGGTATAATAACATTTTTCAAGACTTCTAATTCATAAGTGCAAAAAGAGGCATGAAGAATGCCTTTTCCAAATACAAAATAGTTACATATTATTTTTGTGCTTCAAAATACATGAAAATGCATACAAAATATCTTGAACAGTGAATGAAACATGGGTTTCTTTCATCTTCTATACAAGCGTTCTATGCATTTATCAGCATGAAGTGAATTTTGTTAATATATTCGTAAAGAACATGTCACGTTAATGTTAAAATTATAAATTGAACCACTTCGTCATGGGTTGAACTCATGCGATCACTATTTCTTTTGCATGGCTTTGTTTGCTGGAAAAAAATGTGTGCTGTGTTTGTTTGTGTGTATGTGTTACCAAAACTAAACTAAATAATAAGTATTTTTTGTTTTGTTTTGAGGTTGTACTTTCAAACTTCTTTAAATAAAGCACTTTAATACAAAATAATAATTAGAATAATAAATAATACCAAAATACACTTGAAGAAATCATTAATCAATTAATTTTACGTATAGCATGTGTAAATTGCTTTTCAAAACCTAAACTTTATTTTTATATTTTCCATTTATATAATAAAAACTATGAGACAAAGATATTACATATGTACTTCCAAATTAATTTGGTGTCACCGATTTTTTAAGACATTTAGCTTCAACTATTCCTCTATAAGGTATTTGAGAAAGCTGAAAATTATTAATATCTCTAAGAATATAACGATCGTTTGCTAATATCTTATCAACAATAAATGGTGCACGATATTTTTCGATAATTTTTTTTTGTCAATGGTATAATAAATATTTTTAACTACAACATAATCTTCTTCTATATCGGCTTGAGACGCGATTTCTTGCATCGAAATTTTATAACTAATGCAGGATTCGGAAGCTTGTAAAGTTCGTCAACGTAATTTACTATATACATCCTCACGTGTAAGTACCCGCTTTAATATTTCAAATAGACATTTTTTCAAATTATTATATGCCCAGTTTTCTGAAGTTTTCATATATTTTCCTGCTGTTCTTTTTAGCAACCACTTTAAAGTAAAAAGCTTTTCTTTGTCCTTATAATCATATGCGTATTCTTAAAAAATTTTAAACCACTTACAAATATCGCTGTACTCATAATCTCCATCAAATTTCGAAACCATTTTATATAGTTCGTCATAATTTATTCTGCGCATATTTAGCGATGCTATTTCCAAATCATTAGGTTGTTTTTGAAGATTCATCATCTCATAGCGCATTTTCAATTTTTTTATTTGTTTTTCAATTTCCGATTCTTGAGAAAGGGCAGATGTAATAGGTGGTACAGTTATCATGGAATTTGAGAAAACAGGTGTACATCCTAATATACTAAACGGTAGAGAGGCGGTTGCAATTGCTGTTAGAACAAAAGATTCTGTTTCTTGAGAAAAGGCAGCAGTAGCAGGTGGAAAATTTGTCGAGAAATTTGAGAAAACAGTTGTACCATCCTAATGTATCAGAGGAAACAGAGGCTATTGTGCCTGTTGTTTGTGCAAATGATATAAGGCCTTCAGCAGATGTTGTATTAGATAATATTACGGAAGTTGTGTTGGAGTTGAATGCTCATGGAATATAAACGGAAGTTACAGCAGTAAATACATCGGCGCTTACGACGGAGGTTGAAGATGTTAATAAAGAAATATCGGAAGTAAAATCTGTAATTTCAGGAGAAACAATTCCCACATCGCAAAAGCTTGATTCACTACTACTCGGAGTTTCTTTTACAGAATCGCATAGGCTTCTTTAATGACTCATTGTTGGAGATTCAACACGCAAAGAAAAAATTTGGTTGTGGTAACCATAATCGAAGAGCAACATACCATGATTGAATTGTATGATTATGGCATAAACATATAATGGTTACGAGTTATCATTATTATGTTTAATTAAAGTATCATTCAATAATCATACGTATGACTACAATTGAAATCGACAATCTTTGCTTTTTTACAGCAAATTATGGTTTTTTGCTGTAACATTCACATATTGATTGTACTTACCAATTTAATTGCAATTTTTATATCAATATTTCTTTTAGGTTTTCTCGTTTATTTGAAAATTTTCTTTAGTTTTTCAAAATTTTTGTGAATTTTTTTGACATCTCAAACTTTTAAAATAATAAAAGTTTATTCAGCAAGAAAAAGAACAGTTGAAATCAAATTATTATTAAATAAAAATCATAGCTTGATTAATTTGTAGTCATACTGTTGTCTCACCTATTATTTAATGATTGTTTGTAGTTCTTAATGCTTTTGAATATAATGTTATTTTTGTCAAATTAATTTTTTTTAAATCATACTATTTTTTAAAGATAACCATTTTGAAATTTTTACGAAAAAAAAAACATTAAATGATACAATTCAAACAAATGCTTGATTATCGTGACAAATTATATGATGAAGTGAAACAAAAATAACTATTACTTGTTTTTGACAACCAAATATTGTTAGAGAAACTATAATATGGCCGTCGTGATCATTTCGTAACCATGGTTTTTCTTTGTGCGAAGAAACAATATTCCTGATGCAATTAAACTATCAATCACTTTTTGACGGCTTGGACGCAGATCCATTTCAATTTTAATTATTTGTATGATCCCACACCTGAATTGTAAATTGGTTTTCAAAAACTAAACTTTATTTTTATATTTAAACTAGTTAATACATACCCGGTGTGCTTCGCCACCCCTCACGTAATTACTAAATCAACCATTTCTTATTCAAATAATCATATAGACGTCAAAGTGTTTCTTGTAAAATTTGGGTATTCTAACTATTATCGCTTCCCAGATATACGAATTTTTGTATTTCTTATAACTGTTATCGCTTCCCGAATATACGAAGTTTAGTATTCAATTGCTATTTCCAATGTACCCATTTTTTCCAGATATGTTTATTTGGGTGTCAAAGTTGCTCTTGCAAAATTTTAGTACTCTAATCGATATCGTTTTCCAAATATACAAAATTTAGTATTTAATTCATGTGGCCACGCTTACTATTGAAAGTCCGCCCCTTTTCTACCTAAATGTTCGTGTGGATGTAAAAGTTTACCGTACTTAATTTGAAGACTCTAGCTGCATTATCTTTCTAGATATATAATATTAAATACTTATTCTTTAATAGGGCGTGGCAACCCGCCCACTTACAATTTCAAACCAAAGTATAGCCTATAGTTCCTTCCAGACATACAGAAAGATTCTGTGAAAATTTCAAGGAAATCGGTGCAGCCGTTTAACCGTCTATAAAGCACAAACAAACATACAAACATACAAGCATACAAACATACAAACACACATTGATTTTTATATATTTAAATAATATCAAACAACAGGTTGATTTAAACAACCATATTACATATGTAAATTTATTTATAAAATTTACTAACTACTCTGCGGTAAAGTGGCCATTTTTTACTAAAACTTTTGATATGTTATCAGGTTATCATAGTTTTAAAGAAATTCTTTAAGAATTAGGGGTCCTCTGATCTGTTTTGAGGGGCATAGAAATACATATGTGTAATAGTAATATTTTATTATACCCTTCACACAGTGAAAAAGGGTATATATAGGTTTGTCATTCCGTGTGAAATTTCTACAATTTTCATTTCCGACCTCATAAAGTATATATTTTCTGAAAGCTTATGAATAGGGGAGTCGATTAAGCTCTGTCAGTCTGTCCGTCTGACCGTCTGTCCGTGTGTATGTTGAAATCAACTTTTTGAAGCCCCACGATATAGGTTGGACCCGGGTAAGGTATTAGAATATCAGAAATATTCGGGAGTAGATCGGTATTGAAAATCAGAAACATTGGTACATAAACAACTGAGATATGAGCAAAAACCCACTACCACCTCGATTTTTTTTTCACAAAAACAACATTACAACAACAACATACATACATACAAACGTGTATACTGGTTACAGAAAACGTTTTTTTATTTAATATATTATTTATATTTTTATTAATATTTTTTTTTTAATTTTTTTTTTTTTAATTTTTTTTTTATTTTTTTTTTGTTTTATATATAATATATATATAATAATTTTTTTTTAATTTTTTTAAAATTTTTTTTTATATATTTTTAAATTTTTTTTTTATTTTTTTTTTGTTTTTTTTTTTAACATACATACGTGAATTTATAATTTTACAATGGGATGTTTTTATATATGTATGTTTTTATATGTATGTACATATTTCATATGGGATGAATGGTGACACAAACTACTGTTATTGCATGACTACACTTTGTGAAGGGTATATAAGATTCGGCACGGCCGAATATAGCGCTCTTACTTGTTTTTTTTAAATTTTTTTTATTGTTTTTTTATTTAATATATTATTTATATTTTTATTATTTTTTTTTTTTATTTTTTTTTATTTTTTTTTTGTTTTATATATATTATATATATAATAATTTTTTTTAAATTTTTTTTAAAATTTTTTTTAAAATTTTTTTTTTTAAATTTTTTTTTTAAATATTTTTTTTATTTTTTTTTTATTTTTTTTGTTTTTTTAACATACATACGTGAATTTATAATTTTACAATGGGATGTTTTTATATATGTATGTACGTATTTCATATGGGACGAATGGTGACACAAACTACTGTTATTGCATGACTACACGTTGTGAAGGGTATATAAGATTCGGCACGGCCGAATATAGCGCTCTTACTTGTTTATAGTTAATTTGACTGATCTGTCCTTTTAAAAAAAGATAATAACAATGAAAAAAACAGTGTTGGTATAAAGGTAATGAATCGATAATTCCCAATTTTTATGTATGTATTGCATATGTTAAAATACTGACATTACAACAAACATGAACATAATTTTACTTACTTAAGTGTTACAGAAAAAACTTAAAAGAGAGAGTTAATGTAATAAAACACCAGGCTAACATAAAGATATTAAGAAAATTATTAGGCATAAATATTTGAAACGTTATTTTCTTTGTATTCTATATCTGTCTGTGTTAATTATCGAATGGTTTATATTTTTTTTTTATATATGTTTAAATTAAAATAAAATTCAAAACAAAAGTTATAATTTTCATGAATTTACACAGGCAAACAGAACTCGTAAGAATATGAAAAATTATACGTAAATTGTTTGTTGTTAAAACCACGTTGAACACGTCCACAAATCCCTCTTCGTCCTGTTTTTGAAATCATCATCAAAAAATAAATTATTCAATTTACTTTATTTTATTATAATCAACAATATATAACCGGCTCACAGAAAATCGTGCAAGAAAAATAAAATTAATTATTTTAGTAATATGACTCATCTTAATACTTAATATTAACAAAAGAAATTGCATTGCAAGTGAGTCGAAAGAAAGAAAGAAAAAAAATAAAATAAATTCACCCTACAAACGGTCTATTTAGATTTTAAAGGTGTTATACATAATAACAAAATTTGTGTTTAGTAACGAGCTGCTATCTTTCATTTATGGAAATTTCCCCTTAAAAAAGTTAGCTGCACACCTTATGTTATTTTGCATAACACCATAGAGGGTGATTACTTACATATCGTCGTTGCTCTAACAAATTCAGTTATGTTTTTTATACTAAGTTTTCAGGAGAGCAAAAAAAAAGAAGCATTTTATTATGTAACGTTACAGTATTAAACTTATTGTTTATTTTTGAACCAATCAATATATTTTTAAACGGTTTGGTGGATAGATGTACAATCAATAAAAATAGAGCAATAATTTTTTGTTTTAAATTATCACAACCGATAATGTCAGAGCAGTGGCGATATGTATGAAGTTTTTTATAACATTTAAAAAATTAATTATTTGCAAAAAGTATAATTAATAATTAGGTAGCTTCAATTATTTAGCTGAACAACAGTTTTTTAACATGTTAAAATTTCATACATTCTCTCTATTCTTCAGTAATTTACAATTGTCAAGCTTCATCTAAAAAAAATAAAAAAATTCTACAAAAAACCCTCTCCTATTATTAATTATCTTTAAAATTACACCATGATATGCACTTAGTCATGCAAAATAATTACTAAAATCATTTTGATATATTGCAATGCAACCTTAGCAAGTATTTGTAGGGTATTATATGCATTATGCTGCCAACCTACACATTTTAATTTGTTTAAAAAAATATTGCATTTGATAAAATTGTACGGGGAGTATAAGAAGGAAAGAGTAAAGCTCTCTTTATATTGAATTTGTTTACGTATTGCTACTGATACAAAGCTTCTATAATTACGTTTGTTGACATTTCAATCAACACATATGTATGAATGGTTGTGTGTGTATATATTTTGATTATTTTTAAAAGGTTGAATTTATTAGGTATAATATCTGCTTTATATTTTGCTTTTGTATTGAAGAATTTTTGATAGATATACCGGGTGTTTTTTTCAGTGGTATAGAACTTAGAATTGAAATAAAACACAAGAAAATCGTTTTAATGACCATCAATTTGGCTTTATTGGAAGGATAATTTTATGCCATTAATGTTTAAATATGATTTCAGGCATGTGGCCGCCGCGGCTGGTTCGAATAAAGCCAATTCTACAGGTCCAATTTTTAACCACTTTTTCGAGCATATGGGGCCGTATGTCGGCAATAACGCCACGAATGTTGGCTTCCAATTCCCCTAACGTTTCTGGTTTGTTGGCGTAGACGAGCGACTTCACATATCCCCAAAGAAAATAATCCAATGGTGTCAAATCACACGATCTTGGTGGCCAATTGACAGGTCCATTCCGCGAAATTATGCGCTCATCGAATGTTTCCTTCAATAAATCGATTGTGGCGTGCGCTGTATGGCATGTAGCGCCGTCTTGTTGGAACCACAACGCATCCACATTCATGCCATCCAATTCGGGAACAAAATAGTCGGTTATCATGGCTCTATACCGGTCTCCATTAACGGTAACTGCCTCTCCAGCATTATTTCGGAAGAAGTATGGCCCAATGACTCCACCAGCCCATAGAGCACACCAAACAGTCAGTTTTTGTGGATGTAATGGCGTCTCAAGGGTCGCATGTGGATTCTCTTTACTCAAAATGCGGCAATTTTGCTTGTTGTCGTAGCCATTCAACCTAAAATGAGCCTCATCACTGAACAAAATTTTGCGATGAAAATCAGCATCGAGATCAATCTCAATTTTCGAAATAAATTTGCATGATTTGCAAGCGTTGTTCTTTTGTCAACCTATTCATGATGAAATGGCAAACCAAACTGAACATAAATGACATTAGAGTTGCCAGATTTGACCACAAAATGCCAGTTTTATCTCTATTCGAAAAACAAACCTGTAAAAAAAACACCCTTTACATACATATATCGTTGGTCATAAGTAGAAAGGTCCTAACTACAAAAATTCTAAATTTATATGAGAAGGTATTTATAAAAAATTCGAGTTAGTGGCTTTCTACTTGTGATTTGTATCGATATGTAGGTACCTTCATATGTATACATATACATACGGACATGAGTACATAACACATAATAACTAATCCACACAAAAAATATATTTATTAAACAGTAGGCTTAATGTTAAAAATGCCCAGTGCAAAATGTTACTCAATTTCTTATGAACATGGAATTTTGCTCTAGCGAACAAACAGTATTTAAAGCTTTTTAAAGAAAACAATATTTTAGCACAAAGTATTTATAAAACTGACTTATGAAATCTTTAAAGAGGATTAACTTAGATCAGAAGTACCTAATTTCAAAATTCTAGTCTCATAAATGTAGAAAATACATAAATACCATAAAAATACCACAAAAAAATTATCTCTTCAGTCTGCCACAACATTCTCGCTTTTACTTCGGAGAAATAAAAACTAACAGTTTCAGTTTGGATCAATAGTACCATACAAGGAAGATTTATTTATCAGGTAGTCTTGTTTCGTCAGCTGATTATTTTTTTCTTCACTTATTTTAAATTTCAGCTGTCAAAGTCTATAGATTTTCTCTCCTCTCTCATTTATTTCAAATGTCAAACTTCATATATAACAAGTAAGAGCACTATATTCGGCTGTGCCGAATCTTTTATATCCACCACCAATTTTGTGTACATTTAAAGCACAATATTTATTATTTTGTTAATCGCTATAGAATAATCTCTTTATAATAAAATATGTATCACTTTCTTTGTAGAGGGTGGTTAAATTTTAAGGGCCCATGTTTAAGGTGAACCACATCTAAACTTCAACTTTTTTCTTGTATTTCATTTGACATTTCTCAATCTCAGACTAACTCAATTTGAACCGTGGAAAGATACGCAATCGAGCAACGCTTTTAAATATTAAAGATTTTTATAAAAATGGGCGTTCAAATCAAAATGCATTTTGTGCACTTCGTGATTCTTTTCGTCAACATAATCGTTCGAATCCGTCTACAATCGTGAGAATTGTAAAAAATATTTAAATGTCTGCAAAGCAGGTCTGTATGAAATGTGAAAACATCTGTGAATGCCATCTTAGTTCGTTGAATGGGAAACATTGCTGTTTTTTACGATAAAGTGGCAAAAGGGCAAGCAACCTCGACTCAAAATATACATTCTCAGCATTTTTCTAAAACGGGAAATTTATTAGTAAGATTTTGATTTTTAAACTTCTATAACATTTTGCTTTTAAAAGATTTTCAAACGAAATAAGTTTTGTATAATTTTAAAATTTGTTAGCCATTAGTACATGAAAATAAATTGTTTATAATGTTGAGATAATTTTTTTTTACTTAGGTCAAAATTTTTCTAAATACCCATTTTTAATAGAGCATAACTTCAGGAGAACATAAGCATAAGTTGTTAGCATGCCATCTAGTAGTTGCTAGAAGAGTCATCTATCTTATCATCTTTATCTTATATTTAGCTTTCAGTACAATAAATGGCGCAGTGTAAGATGAATAAATGCTAATATATATGACTAATATATTTTTATACAAATTTAAGGAAAAAAGTGTGCGTGGCACATCTATTTTCCGTTATAACGAAGACTTTGACCAAAAAGCCATGTTTGCAAAATTTCAGAATCGTACATATAGTTTTGTCAGGTTTATTACGTTTTAAATTTGAAATATACACTGTGCGGTATAAATTTTCGTAAATTTTTATCTATAACTCTTTTCCTAATTCATAGCGATTTTCAGGGAAAAATATTCTTTTGACTCGATAAATATATAATCGAAGTTTCATGACTACGTTTATGCGTCTGGACACAATTCAAAAGTGAAAGTGGGCGTTATAGTAGGCGTGTCAAAGTTATTTTTGCTAATGAGTACAACTTAGGTGTTTCAATATAGTCCTTTATTATTCCAAAATCTTTATTAATAGAGAAATTATATGAATTTTAGTTAAAACGTTATATGGGAGGTGGGCGTAAAAGTGGGCGTGGCACATTGATTTGCCGTTACAAGAAAGCGTGTCACCAAAAAGCAAAGTGTGCAAAATTTCAGAGTCGTACATCCAATTTTGTTGCCTTTATGACGTTTTTGTTTTTAAATATACCGAAAAATACACTGTGCGGTATAAATTTTCGTACATTTTGATCGATAACTACTCTTTTAATGCATAGATTTAGACAATTTTCGGGGAAAAATATTGTCTTTACCCAGGAAATATATATTCGAAGTTTCATGAGTCTACGTTAAGGCGTTTGGACACAATTCCATTTTATTCGATGTTCGAAGGACACGGTTTTTTCGACCTACTCTTGCTTTTCGAGCTATAACTCTCTTCCTAATATTCCGATTTAGCCCATTTTCAATACCAAACAAACCTTGTCTATAAGAAAGATTCTGGATTCTGGTGCGACCTCTATCGTGCTTTCAACAGACGGACAGACGGACGGACATAGCTAGATCGTCATCAAATCAAACCCTGATTCAGAATATATATACTTTATGGGGTCTAAAATGGATATTTCGATGTGTTACAAACGGAATGACAAAATGAATATACACCCACCATTTTTTTGGTGGCGGGTATAGTAATTATTAAATAATAAGTGAGACAACAGTATGATTACAAATTAAACAAGCTATGATTTTTTTTTTAATAATAATTTGATTTAAAATGTTATTCTTCTTGCTGAATAAATTTTTATTATTTTAAAAGTTTGAGATGTCAAAAAAATGAACAAAAAACTTTGAAAAACTAAAGAAAAATAAAGGAGAAAACGTAAAAGAAATATTGATATAAAAATTGCAATTAAATTGGTAAGTACAATCAATATGTGTATGTTACAGCAAAAGACAATAATTTGCCGTAAAAAAGCAAAGATTGTCGATTTCAATTGTAGTCATACTTATGATTATTGAATGATACTTTAATTAAATATAATAATGATAACTCGTAACCATTATATGTTTTAGCCATAATCATACAATTCAATCATACTATGTTGCTCTTCGATTATGGTTACCACAACTATATGTTTTCTTTTCGTGTACCCTGTTGTGAACGTGTTTCAAGTTTTACTAAATTACATAATTTTTTGTGTCCCGTGAAATCCCTATTAAAAATTTTATTCTCATTGGCCCAGTAGTTAGGATATACTATTATTAGATATTTTCCCCTTTTTTGGTATCTTGTTTGTCCCCATAAAAGTTTCTAAAATTTTTTCCTAAATAACTTTTTTTAAAAATTACCAAAAAGAAAATTTTGCCCTATACATGCGAAATGGCAAACATTTTATTATTATCTTTTTTGCGGAGTTATTAATACAATTAATTTTTGTTTCTTTGTTTATGTGTTTGGAAGTTACTTAGGGTGCTAAAATTGTACTGAAAAATAGTTAATTTTTTTTTTGAGTTTATTGCAAAACCTTTTCGTGTTAATTTTAATTTAGCAGATATGTATTTTACCCGTTTTTACTATTTTGTTGCCTTCCCTAAAAAAAAGATCCCTTATTAGTGGATCTTTTCATCAGAAGTAGGACCCACTGGCCAAATTTCATCTCTATATCTTTTTGCGTTTAGGCTTGAATCAGTTGCATTACTCTGTATAAAGATTTATTTTTAAACTTATTATCAACATATTAATAATAAAATAATTTGTTTGTTACCTAATAACAAGTTTATTTTTGTTAAAAAATACTAAATTGCAATATTAAATGCAACAATTTTAATGTTATGTAAAAGATTTTTCCCTCAACATCAAAACATTTTTTTATTGTTAAACTTTTGTTTAAACATATTTCAATGAAAATTATTGGATAAATGAAAAAATTTGCAGTATATTAAATAAAATATGTAAAACAAATACAATTAAGGTCATTATAAAAATAAAATGAATATAAAAGCTTCAAATTACCATAATTTCCTGAAAAAAAAAATTAAAATAACAACTCGCGTATTGTGGTAAAGTTATTTTAACATTTAAATAACAGAATGTTATATTTGTTGCAAAACGAATTAAAAACGTAAAGAAAACCCCTAAAAACAAGTAAATAAATGCAACGCATGCATTCACACTCAAACACAGACACACACGTCCATATGCTGAACCTCCCAAAAAGTCAAGGGAAGTGCTCATTATTATTAAAGTTTTTTAATTTTGTTTCATTAAAGTTTTTTGTTGTTTTGTTTCTCTTATATTTTATTACAATTACAACTAGTATATTACTGCTACTTTTGTAATTTAACGGTATATTGTTTTCATTATTTTGGTTTTTAATTTTTATGCTGCTATGCGCCTTAAGTTATACTATACTATGCGCTTTATTTTTAATAAACACTAACATTTTAACAATTTCTTACCAGGCCTTTACGTTTTGATCCCACATTAAATTAAAAACTGCTTTATGTAGAAAGCATTTAAAACGCCTCTTAATTTGAAGGCCTTGCATTAAAATGTAATTTAAACTTCACCCGAATATGTGATTTTTTTTTGCGCTTAGTATATAATTTGGCAAGTAATCGATTGCAAGAATTTAACTGTAAGCTTCGAAACATATCGCAAAAAGCAGTGAGTGTTGAAAGCCATGCTCTGATATCCTAACGCATGGAAAAAAAATAAATATGCAATGAGAATTTGAAACCTTGTGTCTGCTAAATAAGGCCTTACAAAAGGCCCACTACTGCATTGTTTACGCGCATTCATATATTTCTGCATAAAGGTATGTGTTAGTGTCGACGGGTGAGCAAGTATGTCTGTATGTATTGTAGCAATAATATAGAATGGCAAAAATTACAAAGTAAATTCTTTGTTAAGTGCCCTAGCAAGCGGTGAATATTTTTTTAAATTTTACAAAATATATAAATCACATCTGAAATGACCTCGCAAACGTTATTACAATGAGCAGCAAAAATTACAATAATAAAACCAACATACGCCCCCATAAACTGAATTATTTCACCGACATGCAAACATTCTTAAATATTAACATACTTAAACCTATAACGATGTTAAACTTTAAAGGCAACAACTGGCTTTATGAATGCAACCAACACAGACTGATACAGGATATTTGGGCAGATGTTGCGTGCAGTATTTAATTATGAAAGAAAAAGCAGTTACTTTTGCCACATACACATAAACGCAAAATAGTAAGTAATAATAACAATAATAAAGATAATGATAATGCTGATGATGACAACGATAAGGATATTAATATCATCTTTCATAGTTGTATACTTTGATTTTGCACACACATACACCGGAAACATTCAATAATTGTGTGTACATGTGTACAGATGCAGATGTGTGTGTTAAAAGGACATTATTATTCTCACTTCGTTTCAATAATATTTAAAGAAACATATTCATGCATAAGTATATTGAAATAACGATCGCAACAGCAAATGTGTTGAATCAACATAGCAGCAGTTGCAAACAGTGGGTAACAATAAAACGGAAACTTTTCCAAAAAAAAAAATTATATAAAAAATATAAACTTATTAATTTTGATTTTGAAGTGATTCATATAAAAATACAATTTAAAGTCTTTGTGTCATATCCATTAACAACGTTAACTACTTCAAGGTACTTTTATGCTAGGCACACAATTGAGATTTTTTTGTGAATTAAAAACCAATATCAGAAAAAGTCTTAAAGTATAAACATTACTGTAAAAAAACTTTTTTGACACCCTGGTAACTTAGGATATGTTTTAATTCAGCATATATTTAATGAAAAGTTATCATTATAAAAACCATATAGGTTTCTGTTCTAATACACATTATTCTTTAATTAAAAATTTCCCTTATTTAATTGCTATGACTTATAAAATCGAAGAGAAATCATTCAATAAAACATTTTCAATCTCGTTTTGCTAAAGGCTGATGTTGCATAGTTGCGTTTACATGCAAAGAAAAAATATGGTTTTGGTAATCATAATCGATGAGCGTACTGTGATTGAATTGTATGATTATCGTTAAAACATATAATGGTTACCAGGTATCATTATTATGTTTAATTAAAGTATCATTCAATAATCATATATATGACTATAATTGAAATCGACAATCTTTGCTTTTTTACGTCAAATTATTGTCTTTTGCTGTAACATACACGTATTGATTATACTTACCAATTTAATTGCAAGTTTTATATAAATATTTTTTTACGTCTTCTCCTTTATTTGTAAATTTTCTTTAGTTTTTCAAAATTTTCGTTAAGTTTTTTGACATCTCAAACTTTTAATATAATAAAAATTTATTCAGCAAGAAGAATAACAATTGAAATCAAATTATTATTAAAAAAAATCATAGCTTGGTTAATTTGTAATCATACTGTTGTCTTACCTATTATTTAATGATTATTTGTAATTTTTAATGCTTTTGAATATAATGTTATTTTTGTCAAATTATTATTTTTTAAATTATACTATTTTTAAATGATAACCATTTTGAAATTTTTACGAAATGGAAACATTAAATGATACAATTCAAACAAATTATCGTGACAAAATATATGATGCCATGAAACAAAAATAACTATTACTTGTTTTCGACAACCAATTATTGTTATAGACACTAAAATATGACCGTCGTGATCATGTCGTAACCATGTTTTTTCTTTGCATGTAGGGTCGACTTACGGATTCACAAACCGTACAGTTAAACATTAATTATAAACCCTTTCTGGAGGCTTACAATAAAAAAAATCTTTTTTGACAGATTTCTTTCGTTAAAATATGTAAATTGTATGTTAATGCTCAAGCGTTGATCAGGAGTGAGATATTAGCTCTACGGATTCATATTCTGCCATAGGTCTTAAATGACATATCAGATTTTGGAAATGACCTTCGGGATATCCGGCTGGAGATGGCTTTTTTCGGTTTCTGGAGATCAAAAAGATACTCACATCTAGAGTTTAAGAATACTGCAATTGCCATAATATATTAAAGCAGTTAGCTTTAAATAACACCCAGAAGAAGCTGTTGGGCCCAAACAGTCAGCAGCAGCCGCTAGATATCTGAAACAGTCAGCCGAAAGCGCTGTGCTAAAACGCTCAGTCAGAAAACAGCTGTGCGAATTAACATCCAAATCGCCATTCGAGTATTAGTAGATTAAGATATCGCTCGAGCCATATCAAACTGGTGAACTCAGGTCTCATTTGAACCGCCCCCAATAACCTTTAGTATAATTATATTAAATTGCAAACAAACCGAAAAAGTGTTGTAAGATATTTTCATATTAAAACTACATAGTAGGGGTATTCATACAAAAGTGCAAGTGATCATCATATGTATACTGGAGAATTTTAATATTGCTAATATTAGATATGTACGTGGTTAACGCGATATCCATGTTAAACATTAAATAATCATTTAGCAGTTATGGACTTATATGCATTTTTGGGCAAATATTTATTAGATGTGAACGGACCTTAAATTTAATTTTAGAGTATAAGTGATAAAAACCCAGTTGTTTTATTTTATTATCACCCATATACAAGGAAGTCAGTTTGTATTTTTGTGTATTTGTTTATAAAAGGAAATGGTTAAATAATTAAAAAAAAAATGGTGTCTGTAAAAAAATATGAATATGATAAAATAATTGTATAAAGTCTTTCTTTTTCAAAGCGAAAACTTAAAAATTAAATTAGAAAGTCCAACTATGAATACAAGGGGAATAATAATAGAATAAATAAAGATCGAAAAAATATTTACACACTCATATTAAACTAAATCGAATTCGATACAGATAATTTATAAGTTGTGGATTTTAACGATTATATTTGTACAGCAGTGTCTGACACATGGAAGCATATGATTAATTTTAATGAAGTAAGTAATTAAATGTAGTTGGGCATATTCTATGTCTGCTTCTATAGCTGCATATATGTATATTGGACAGTATCCATATTGTTTAAATTGTATTTTTAACTTTTAGTCGCTATGCATAACTACGGCGTTATTCATAACAAGAAACTTTGTGCTAAATAATGAGCTGCTATCACTTATTGGAATTTTCACACTTTAGTTAGCACTTAGATTCTTATTGTGAATAAGGCCTCTTGTTGTATTCTTGTTTTAGTGACACTTATATTCTAGTAATTTTCGACTATCGGAAAAATATTTAATTTAAAGACATTTCTGTAAATCAACAAAAAAATAAAAAAAAAAAAGTTTTCCCTCAGCCAAAACTTAACGTGTATTGCATATATCTTTATACATACACATGTACATATATATTTTATAGCAAAACATAAAATTCAATTAAATCTGAACATAAACCAATAGTCCTTTACACTCGTGTACATTTGTACTTACACATGTACACATGTAAGCATGTATGCATGCATGGATGTGAAAAAATCTTTAATTTTAATTGTCAAACTTCATTACATGCTTAAAATTGAAAATCATTTAATTTCTGTTGCCTTCATTTTTTAATGTCGGTTTGTATGTTTAAAATCGTGTCCTTTGGATGACCTTTTGATAATGTCATGATGTCTGATTGTACAATAAAAATGTTTCCACATATCAGAGTTCAAGAAAAGTGACATTAAATTGACTATATTGAAACTTAATGAAGGAAAAAATATATTCAGCTTATACACAACATTATGATCGAATTTATATTAAAGAATGAAAGAGAAATACAAGGAGAGGAAGAGAAAAAAAGGATGGGAGGGAAGCAACCAAGATGTTTTTTACTTCGACTTTCACACAAGTCTAAAGTGTAAGTTTAAAATTCGAAAACTTAATTTAGTGTCTATTTTATAGCTGAAATAAAAATTATCATTTTTTTGTTTTTTTAACACAATTGTTAAATTTATAACCCCCTATTGTATTTTGTATCACCTTTTAAAATACAGTTTAGGCTTATTCACTTGTGAACACAATTACCGTTGTATTATTTGGATTTTTAAACATCAATTTATTAAACGGAAAGCAAAAAAAAAAAAAAAATCAGGAATGGGAAAGTTGATCAAATCTTTCTTCTACAGAATTCCAAAAAATATTTTTAAACAATTTTTAGCAAAGTTTAAAAAAAAAATATCGACGTGGGAATTGAATTTAATACAACAGTAGACATACATATGATATGAAATTGTATGGAACAAAATGTTTGAATAAAAGTTACCTACAACTAGCATACAAAACTGTAAACACATACAAATATAGTACCAATAGTAAATTAAAACGGTGGTTGTGAATTGAACACTGAAATTTAAAATCATTAAAGTGTGATCGAAATCGATTTTTGCTTCATTTTATAATTTTTAAAATTTTTTTAAAAGTTCTATGAAACTTCTAATATTTTAATTAATAATTATTTGTTTTCTTAAGTTTAATTTTATTTCAATGACAATTTCGTATGATGTTCTTTTTTTTTTTAATTTATTATTCAATGTTACAAGTATAAATTTATAATGACAATAATTTAATTAAATTTTTGTCGATTTAGTTTAATGCAAATAAATTCAGATTAACTTAATTACGAATGTATGTGCATACATATGTTCGAATTTATGTATGTAATGTTCCTTGTTAAGTAACAAAGATGGTCAAAAACTTATTAAAACCCTGCTGCCCAAATGATCAAAGGCTACATTTTCATCGATGATGTATTCAGGACAATTTCTAAAATTAAGCTATAAAATGTGATAATAAAAGGCACATTTTATCGTGTTTTAATTTATTATTAACGACAAGGTGAACGAAATGTGTTTAATCTGCCTCAAATTAAGCCTTATCAACGACAAGGTTGTGAACAACTGCATGTTGTTTGTGAGGTATTAAACTGATTTATGGAAAAGATGAGAGTGTGTTAAGTTTTATTTCCGACGTCATAAGCTACATTATGCACAAGTTATCTTTATTGCAACGATGTGGTCATGATTCTGTTAAAGAATTAAAATTATTCTCAAGTTAAGCTGTTCTGTTTTATTTAATACTAGAAAAGCCAGGCGAGCGTTGCTACGCCCCATAATGAATAAGAATGCATTCTGAATTTAAATTTAATATCAAGAAATTGTAAAGTCATGACAACTCAATATGTGTGCAAAGTTTCACAAAAATCGGTCCAGAGCAAGTACCTCAAAATTATATATTTTTTTATGGGCGTGGCCCTGCCCACTTTTCTAATCTCGAAATTATAAAGTAATGACAGCTCAATATGTGTGCAAAGTTTTAGAAAAATCGGTCAAGTGCAAGTAGCTAAAAATGATAACTAATTTTTTATGGGCGTAGCCCCGCCCACTTTTTTCCACCCATAAACACTCCCTAGTATGTGTACAACAACTTGCCAAAGTTTGAGACCGATCGGTTTTACAGTTTCGGAGTCAATAGCTAACACACACACACACACAGAGTTTCACTTTTATATATATATATGTAGATAGATGTTGAGAAAAACGCAGTAATATAATGGTACTGCTACAGGATAAAAAATCACAAAATCACACAGTTGTTATTTTGAGGACGTTTTAAAATGCTTAATATATTTTGTTTTAAATAACACTAAATAATTTGTTATTAATAGTAGGTTATTAAACAATGGAAAAAGGAACAATAGTGATTATAAATATTATAGTTATTTTTCAATAAGGACAGTGGGCCAAATATATATAGAATTCTTTGCGAATTGTTGCACCAATTTAAAAATTGCATAAATAGAGAAAATTACAAAATTCCAAAGAACTAAATATAGAAAATAAATAAGTATTTATTTTTTTTTATTTAATTGTGCTGTATAAGGTGGGCCAAGAGTCATCATGGGGCAAAATATAAACTTTTTTACTCTAGATATGTAAAATAATGTTACTTAAATGACCCCCCTGATTTTAGCTTCGTAATAATGGTCTCGTTTTAAAACGTTTTTAATAACATTTTTTTGTGGCTGTAGTGCTTGAATTTTTGCAACAATGTTTGTGTTAACTTCAAGGATTGTCTAGAGCTTGTTTACATAAACTAGCTCCTTTAGATATCCTCAAAGAAAATAGTTGGGTGCTTACAAATCTGACGAACGCACGGGCCTATTAAATTACTAAAAATTATTTGTTTTCCAAAAGTTTGACATTATGTCTCTAGTGTTTGCAGTGACTTCATTCTGCTGAAAAAACACATCTCAGGTCTGCTCTTAAAAGCAGGACCTTAAAAATGTTTTTTATAAACCGATATTGTTAAATATTTTCCGCAGTGCGAATTAAACGTGGTGTATGGGTTCGAGGAAAATCTTCGACGGTGCTATGTTGCTTCTGACAATAAACTAACGAATCACTAGCGAAACTCACTCTTTGATGCAAACTACCCTTGCAAGTCGTGCAGACCGTGCAAGTCTAGCAAATAATTTAACTTGTGCACGGCTACAAAAACAAATTCTATTAAATTGCAATTTGCATCACTTGAGCAAATATGCACAACTAAAAATCAGTGCAAAGTAATGTCACACAAATTTGCACAACAGATACACAATTTGTTTACTCTCAGGATTTAAAATCTCCACAAATTAAATTTCATACATGGCATTTTTTACAAAAAAATTGTGATATTATATTTTCCGTTGATTTAGGCATTGTAATTTATTTTAAGTTAATTAATTTTCTTTTCGGAAAATATTAAAACACAGAAAAAGATTTGTTGTTTCTTAACCCTTGTGTCAACAGCAACATACCCGGGTATGTTTTGCGTTTTAAAACCCATGTATCTCAGAAAGTAGCAATCATATCAATCTGAGATTTCATGATATCCTCAACAAAAGTGTTTTATACTACATTTAAATGTTTTTATAGAATCGGATAATTTGGGCCGGAGGTATGGCCACTTTTCAATTTATACCTCTTACGTCAACTGCTGCATACCCAGGTATGTATTGGAAAACACATGAAACTTTTCTTATATTAGATAAGTTCTTTATGAAATTAAAAAATAAATTTCATTAAAAAGGATATGTTTTCAGAAAAATATATAAATAAAGTTATAATAAGGTAAGTCAATAGAATATAGCTCTTTTGCATAGTACGTAAGCCTTCACAGCATCCATTACCATCAAAGGACCTCCTTTTTTAGCTTCGGTGGCATTGCCTTTCATCACATTTTTTCACATTCACCAGAAGCAGACATTCCCGTGTAGATTTTCCCTTCAATTGATAAGATGAATTAAAGTCGCATACCCACCAGACTTTCATTCCATATTTATGAAAACAGTACCACCACGGAAAGGATACAATTGCTCATCAGCAGTGACGTTGGCTCCATAGTTGCTACATAGATGATCATTTAGCATAAAAAATATTTATGTGATTGCTGCACCTTTGTTTGTTTACGTTGTTGCCGTGTGTTTCCGTTGTCAAAACGTGTAAGGCGACTTATTTCCCAAAATCGTCTAACACTCATGGCTGTGCGAAATAAAGGATGTGAGATTGTTTTCCATAGATCTTTGGTATAAACGTAACCAAAATGTGTCACGCCACTAAGCAA
This sequence comes from Phyto melanocephala, assembly GCA_941918925.1. NCBI lineage: Eukaryota > Metazoa > Arthropoda > Insecta > Diptera > Rhinophoridae > Phyto > Phyto melanocephala. The sequence continues at coordinate 122,823,487 of OW799233.1, read as the reverse complement.
AAAAACCTCAAATACGCATCAAACTCACTTTTTGTTGTGGCTATTTATGTGCGATGTTATCTTGTTGGCTTTTGTGTATTTTCAACTTCATAGCATTGGTTTGCTTTTCTGTGTGTTTCGCGAATAACGATGTCGCACATTTCATTAGACTTGTGTTCTTCACACTGGTCTATAATTTGCAGATCTTAATATATTGTAGGTACGAAATCTAGCAGTTTGCGGTGGTATAGCAACCTTACTGTTCCAACTTTGTTCGTATAATTTTCCCATGTTCACACAATATATCATGAAGTTCTTCATCGTCTTCCGTTTCGTAGTCCATTATATTCTGGTAATTGGAATTCTTCTAAATCGGAGGGATCTAGGATTACATCAGCTTCGTTATCGTTAATACCTACTTCAGATACTAATGTCTCATCATCACTGCTTTCTTCTTGTAAATCCTCTTATCTCTGACGAATGTATTCTTGTTGTTCGTTATAACCTAGTGCACTAACTTGTCGTGGAGTAAGCCATTCTGCCATTCTTATTCAGGTTTATCTCACTCTTAGATTATCTCTTATAATTATCTTACTCGCTTATCTCAAAAAATGGTGGAACACAACTGCAAAACTTTTAAATATACTTGTGCTTCCTAAAACCCGCCTATTTCTAAAAATACATACATAAAAAACCACCAATATAATTTAAACTTAGCAAAAATACAACAAAATTCCTCAATAACTAACAAAAGACCATACAAAATGCATGTACATACCCGGGTATGCTGCTGTTGACGTACGTATAATTTTTCAGCTGTTGACATAAAGGTTAAATACCCAAAAAATCAGCTCGTTGCCATAAGTTTGCAACACACATGAAAAATGCATTCACGCTTGGTAGCATAAAATTAGTGCATATTTGCACTAATTGCAAAAATGCTACCAAGAGTGAATTCCGCTACTGTTTTAGAGGGAGAAATTCTGAGAATAAAATGTCGACGATTTGCTTTTTTCTTTTAAATAATTAATCGTTAATTTAAATAATAATATTCTATTATTGTGGTTCGTTTTTTACTTGTATATTTTTTCATTATTTATTCACTTTGTGTTATTAAAATTTCCTGAAAAAATATATATAAAGGGTTTTCGAATAGGCACTTAACAACTTTCAATTTAATTTGTGAACGCACTGTTTCACTGATCATTTCTTTTTTTCTTTTTTCAGTTAACTTAACATTTTCGTCATGGTAAAGTACACGAACGAAAAACGCATGCAAATTATGAAAATATGCTATCGAAATTCGAAGTCGGTGACCGCAACTTTAAGAGCGTTAATTCCAATATTTGGTCGTCATTCTCGCCCTATTAGACAAGCAATAACAAGTTTAGTGGAAAAATTTTAGTTTTTTGAGTCGAAATGTTATTAAATTTTAAACTTTTTTACTTTTGTACCACCGTGTATGTACATTTTAATGTTACATATGCCATAACAATAATAAAATGAAAAATATGATGTAATGTCCTTCATCTTTTTTATTTTAAGCTTCAAACTAGTTTTTTTTTATAAAAATTATTTTATTTTATTTCGATATTTCGTTACCACATTACGTTATTTTTTATACCCTTCACCTGTGGTGCACAAGGGTATATATAGCTTTGTCATTCCGTTTGTAATTTCTACAATTTTCATTTCCATAAAGTATATATTTTCTGAAAGCTTATGAAAAGAGGAGTCGATTAAGCCCTGTCCGTCTGTACGTCTGTTGGTTGAAATCAATTTTTAGAAGCAACTATATGTTCCTCAGATCTGTATATGGTATCAATCTCTTGGAAATATCCGGGAATTAATCGCTATTGAAATTCAGCACAATCGCCTTATAACTTTCTGAGATATGAGCAAAAAACCACGACCACCTCATTTTTTTTTTCACAATTACAACAACAACCTACATACATACTGGTTAAAGTAAACGTGGCATCGAATTCCACCTGAGCCAAAAAAATTTTATTTTATTTAATATATTATTTATATTTTATTATTTTTTAATATGTTTTTTAAATTTTTTTTAAATTTTTTTTTTAATTTTTTTTAAAATTTTTTTTTTGTAATTTTTTTTATTAATTTTTTTTTATTTTTAATATATATTTCTTTTGTAATTTTTTTTTTTTGTTGGTGTGTTTTTTACATGTATGTACGTATTTTATATGAGATGAATGGTGATACAAACAATTGTTATTGCATGACTAAACGTTGTGAAGGGTACATAAGATTCGGTTCGGCCGAATATAGCAGTGTTACTTGTTTTATTATTATATTGTTAGTTTTTTTGTTGATTGCTTATTACTTTGTTTATTTATTATAGTTATAGTGCCAAATATCATCTAAACAGGATACAGATTGAGAATGATGATATTTGTAGAATATGCCTGGAGGATACTGAGACAGCAGCGTGCGCAGTAAGCGAATGTCTAGTATTGGCAAGCGGAATATGGAGGATCTCGAATAAGTACACATTAAGTGTGATCTGATCTGATGGAGATGTTGGCGATTGTAAAGAACTGTGCGAAAAGTATTTTCGCTCACCAGTCGACAGTGTGAATTCGTCAGTGTGAAGGAAGGGATACCGATTGGTAGCCTTAAAATTACTGAGAAAAGACAGTCGATAAGGCACCCGAAATAATAGAGGTCTGCTTCGGTATTCTCCATATGTACCGTGTTTTGTACTTATGGCCAACTGGGACACCAACGAGTGCATACAAATTAATTCTATGAACCATATATGTAAATGTTTGTGTGCTGTTTCATAACAGCAATTTTGTTTTGCTGTTATTTAGCTGTAAATATACTAAATTTAAATAAATTCGTGAAGACAAATAAATTCATAAATCGCAAATACCGTGGTTCATTTAAGAGCAGACAATATTAATTTAGTACATACTTGAACAAAACATTTTATGGATTACAAAGACCTTAAAAAGCCAATAAATCAATTGTGGGAATGAGTCTTCAAAATCGCTACTTGAGACTGAAATATTTTTTCTCCAATCTTAAAAAACCTTAAAGAAGTTAAATGTGACCTTTTAAGCTATTTCCTGTCTGCACTGTATCAACACTGTTTTATAAAAAAAAATATATTCTCTTTCTAAATTTACTAATTGAAATAAATATATAAATAATAAGTGACCAGGCCCCCTTCTTGCGTAGTTAAGGAAACATAAAGTATTATATAAAGTTTTATTTTAATTAAAATTAATAATTATAATAGAAGGAGTAGAATTTGTTCGTTTTCAAAATATTTAGATTTAATTTTAAAAAGAACATTTTGGTTAAAATTAAAAAAAGTAGTGTTATGTTACAAGTTGTTTACATATTAAATATTTTTAGACAAATTCCAAATAAAGGGTGGGCGTTTTAAAAGTGTAAATTTTAAAATACAATAAAACGGTTTCAAAATTTTGAAAATTAATTTTTTTATTGAGAAGCACAATTGTCCAGTTAGAAATGAAATATTATATCATTTGGTTGCCGCGGCTGACCTCACAGTACCTCATTTGATTAGTCCAATTTTTTAGTACTTTATCGAGTGCATAGGGTTGTATCTCGGCAGTGAAATCACAAATGTTGGTCGGTCTTCAAATGCTCAATTGTCTCTGGTTTGTCTGCATAACAATTGTCTTTAACGGCGCTTAACAAGAAATAGTTCAACGGTGTCAAATCGCTGTGTCTTGGCGGCCATTTGCCATCACAATTTCGACTAATAAAACGGCCATCAAATATTGTACGCAATAAATCGATTGTTGAATAAGATGTGTGGCAAGTTGCACTATTTTCTTTAAAAAAAATATCGTTCACATTAATACTATGAAGAGCGCGCACATAAAACCGGTTATTATGATGCGTTAGATGTCTCTACTGACCGTAATTATTGCGTTGTCCTCATTTTCCAAAAAATATGAGCCAACGATGCCTCCGCTTTACAAGCTATTCAAAACAGTCATTCGTAATTGGTGTATTGGCTTCTGTAAGATCACTTTTGGGGTTTCTGAGCCCCAAATACGGCAAATTTGCTTATTAACGTCCCCACCAAGATGAGAATGAATTTCATTCGAATAGATGATTTTGTTTTTTTTTTGAGAAATCGACATCGTGCAATTTCCGACCAATTGTTTTTGTTTTGAAAATAAATTTCCAAAAAATCCCAATGCTACTTAAGGCCATGACTGACTATCAGATTTAGTCGTTCGATATGTCAAAAATTGTATGTGTGTTCAGAAAGTGTGATAGTGTGGACACAAAGTGCACATGTGTGACAGATTTTTTGACAAGTGTGTCCGATTTGATAATCTTTTGGAAATTTTCATAAAATAATAGTTTCCGTGCGATCAGAGTTGCTTTTTCTAAGCAGTATGACAGTGTGGCATCCAATAACACATTTTGTTGCGATTTTTTCATGTAGGACAGAAAACTATCAGATTTTTTTTGACATAATCGCACGACTTTGTAGGATAGTCAGTCATGGGCTTTAAGCGTGAATCGATTCAACACAGAATGACATAGGTATAACCAGATTTTAAATAGTCGCTGGTTAAAATTTTAACCGATAGAAGGCCCACCCTTAATTACTGGTTCAACTACTGTAAAATTAGACGACATACAACTCGTACAATCGATTGCGCATTGATCAATTGCGGTTGTTTTCAAGTTTGGCTGCAACAAATTCATTACAATTTATTACTTGCTATTAATACTTAATTAATGTTTAATTGTATCCTAATCACCATCAAAAACATAATTATGTTAAGACAATTAGTTATTTGTGTAGTACATACAAGCATACGTCTCTCGATGAACATTTATATAACAACGCGTATGTACTGAAGAACTGCGTAAAATGTTCTAAAAGTTATATATTGTATTTCACACAATTTCAAATCACTATATTTCAGTGTAGACATAAATAACAAAATCTTAATCTCACTAAAATAAATTTAACATCACTCGAGAGGGTTTTCTCTACTGCTTTGTTAGTGTTTGTGTTTTTAAACAACGTAACACATATTAAACAGCAGTATTTCTAAATAACTACATTAAGGGCACTTTAAGCAAAAAACAATTTCTCATAAGCGATATATTTATAAATGTGGACTCATCTGTTTAGAAGTTAATGTTTTTGTGTTTTCTTTGGTCTAGGTCTACTCTTAAAATATTCAAAGATGATTTAAATGTTCAATTTTATCTTTGCTCTGATTTTGTTTTATTTTGTTCCAACGTTGTTATATTTTAGTGTTGGTCTACTTTTTAATATTTTTATCGAAAAGCAAAAGACATATTTTTCCAATTATGTATTCTACAGTAAGCGAGTAATATACACAGATTATCATGGTGTAATTACATAAGGTGATAGCGTAAAGGAGAGCGATTTTCGGCTTTTTATGTATGAAGTTTGACAATTTCCGGAGTTGAAATCATTTTTTTAATATGTAGTTTGACATACTCCAGAACACAAGTGTACAAATGTACCCTGCAGATTATTTTAAATCTAATGAGATTGCTTGCAAGTAATTTTTTGTTGCTTGTGCAGCTCTTTATTATGTATATCTGGGTCTGGGTTAGCACATTACAACAGGCTAAGTCAAAAAATGTTTGTTTAAATAAATATAGAACGCTAAATACAATAATATCACAACTCAAAATAATAAAAAAAAACATTCTCTTTCTTCACTATCTTTTTTGGCTGGAGAAATATCGTTATGTCTGTTTATTTTTTGCTAATTGCATTACTTTCGCAAGATAAAAAGTTTTTGCCTGTCGCGAAAATTTTATCATTTTGAGTTGTTGAGTTTCTGTTTTATAATTTTAAAATAAAATTGTTTTAAACAAATTTATTTTCCTTAAACATTTAAATTGTATTTGTGTGTGTTAGTCACTGATATCTACGAGTGCGTTTCTTTGATATATAAATGTGACTTTTTATCAAGTCTAATTATGGAATATTGGTCTAGCTCTATATCTCTTTACTGGGACTTTATTTATATATCTTTACTTTAACTTGTTTTAATTTATCGACTTAAAATCGTAACCTTAATTGGTTTAATTCTGTGGTATTTTTTTATGCACAAATAAAAACTTTATTTTAAATTAAACTACTAAATAAATACAACAACAGCACTGTATCTCAAGTACATACTGCATAAACACTATTAGTTTTTGTTGTTTATTTAAAGATTCATTGATTTTACTTCACACAAAACATTGATTAACTCATGATGCATGATGCATTTATACGAATACAAACTATTGAATACAACAACCCTTCAATCAACATTTATAATTCCCCCCACATTTATGAGGCCAATAATCACTTTCATACTTAATAACGCCTGAAAGAAAAATCCTATAAACTCTTTTACAATCATGAAAACAATAATACAAAAAGAAAACAAAAACTCAAAAAAGAACAAGAATCAGAACAAGCAAAAGACCTTCAAAAAAAAAAAAAAAACGAAAAGAAAAACGAAATTAAAAGTCCTCTGGAAAAATCATATTCAAGTTAACGCATGACTTATTCGCTGAGTGAAATGTTGGCATGTTTTTATGTCACATAAATTTCATACAGCATCCAACAAATAAATAGTTTGGCTTTCTTGTGACTGATGTGCATTTGAATTTTCATTTTGCTGCCATTTTCTTCATTCTCTTGCATTTTATGTTGTTGGTCTGTGTGGCATTGTAATAGTGGCAATACATAAATACTCAAGCATACTTAAAGGAATGAGTACTTAGTTACAACGATAGATTTGGGATTTTGTGTGAAGACAAACAAGAGATTTCCGGAGCTAAAATGTTGTCATTCATACGCGAAGGAGTTAATTATCGCGTGTGATTGAAAATCGTGAGAAACCAGCATTAATCGTATGGAATCGAGGGAATTTCATACATACGACTTAGTATATAAATACATCTCACATGCCCATAGAATACTCTCAATGTACACTTAAACACATAAATAGAGTGTAAATCGTAATAAAAAGAATGTATATGGTAGTGTGTGTGTGCTTATTTCATATGTATTCCAATAGAATTCTCACAGGTATTGAAATCATAAATATTAACAATCATTACTTACATACATACATACATCAATATTGGGTATGCATGAAAATATAAATCTAGGTATAGCTGGTTGCTTTTATTATATTGCAGTGGCACCCATAACCAGCAGCGGATGTTTCTGATAAGAAAATTATGTTTATATTATTGACTTTTATTTGTTTTTTTTTTATTTTATTTTGTAGAATTGTTAGGGGGGGTGCTCTGAGGGTTAAAGTTTATTTAATGAGTTTTTAATTAATCCACAAAATCATTTCCCAGAAAGTGGAAATTTAAGTGTTTAAATATTCATTAGAAAAATATTATTTAAATTTACTTTTTGTTTTATTTTGCTTTAATTTTTCCATTTTAAATTTTATTATCTTATTATAATTTAAGAGTAGTTGTAAGTGCTTGTCATTTGATGTTATAAATTTAACAAATCCTTGCCAGTTTTTGCTGTTGGAAAAATTTTATCTTGATGATAATATTCGTGTATGAAATCATAATAACACTCATGTATACATACATTGCCTTGGCAATAGAGTTGCTAGGTAAGTCAATTTATTCCTTAATTTGGGTTCTTTTCCTTAGGTTATGGATATAAAATTTACTTTGGGGATCTAAAGATTTTTTGGAATTTATTAACAAATCTGGGGAGTTTTTAGGAAAATATAAATATTTTTAGTAAACTCATATAAATATAATCAAAAATGTTATTTATCAGAATATAATAATTTTAAAACAAATATTAATTAATAAATAATAAATTAAATACTTAATGTCTGTCGCATAAACAATACATGCAACTGTTTAATAAAAATGTAGTGTAACTTTTTTGAGGCAGAAATATCCAGAACATAATTTTTAATTTGGCGACATTGCGATTAAGATAATACTTGACGATTTTATTTGCTATTTTTGATGAGCCCAGAATTTGTTTCAGCAACCGTTAAAAAAACAATTTTATTCTGATATTCTTATGTATGAAATTTGAGACATTCGTATGTATGCGAAAATATAGCTCGTGTAGACAGTGTGTTAAAAATATTTTAGGTTTTCGTCTTTTCTTATGTAAATATTATAATATGGCATCTCTTCACTTTTATTTCCTCTTCTGTTCCGTATACATGTACGTATGTTTATGGCAAAAATAAAAGAGTATATATTCAGGAAAAATCATATATAGTTTGGTGCCAAAAAAAAAAAAAAGAGTTTCTGTCTTAAGGCCTTCTAGCCTAACTGCAAAGAAATAAAAAAGCAAAAGTGAAAAAATAATACACAATTGATTTAAACACTTTGGTGGTACTAAAGCAGATTGGAATACAACGTATTTTCCTTGCCGCTGCACTTTTGATCAACATGTGTGGTGTCTTCTGTTTGCGTTTTATTGAAACTTTAACATTTTATTATTATTATTAGTATAATACTAAAGAAAACTCAATTTTAGAAAGTATTTGAAAATAGGTTTAGCTCTTAAACTACTCAAACATGCGCTTTATCAGAATTTCTAGATGGGTACTTAATAAAAGGACATTATTGTTATTTGTTATTTAAGGAAAGACTTACATAAGAGGTAATTCATATTAAGAGTTAGAGATTTTTCTTTATATTAAACATCCTCATTGTTTTTTCTTTAAAATCTTTTATTTTATTTCTATTTCAAATACATACACAACAATAAACCCTAAAACACTGCAAAATATAGCAAAGAAAAATCGCAAGAAAAAAAATAAATAAAAAACCCCTTTTCAACTCTCAAATCTCAACAGTTAAATTTGTCAGTTTTACTTTATTTTTTGCAATACAATTCAAATGCATTAGTATAGAGTGGGCCAAAAGTTACTATTGGGTTTAAAAATTTAGTAACTTTTTATTCATATAGTGTTTCAGACTTTAAAACTACGATGACGATGAACTAAACAATGAAGCATTGCTTAAAACGTCAAAATTCCATCCTTAAGATGTCGACAACATGTTATTTGCGTTAAAATAATTGATTGCTGATTAAAAAAAAAAAATACTTTAGTTCTTTGTCAAGTTGTGTGTCTCTCTATTAGTTATTCTCCAGGTGTTATTTAAATTTACTTTAAAAAAATATAAGATCAGAAAAGTTATTAAATTTAAATTTGAACCCCATAATGACTTACAGCCCACCCTGTATATGCACATCTGTAAGTGTGCGTTAAAATAAAGTGCATTAGTACAAGAGTGTTCTACAGAGCATAATTTTTTTTGTTTGTTTCTTGATGTTTATGTTTGATTTGTAATCTGATATACTTGACATTTTGTCTCTGATGCCTTGCAGTCAATGTCATGCGTTTATTTCGTACATTTTATAATGTTGTCGTTGGTTTTTGTTGCTGTTTAACATGTTGTATACATAAGTGTTGCCATAGATTTCGTTGCTGTCTATGTAAATGTTCACATGTTTGTTTATATTGTCATAGTCTAAAAAGTACCTAAACTAAAACTTTTAAAATTTTGCTTTGAATTAAAAATGAAATTCAAATATGTTTTAAGTTTATTTTCAAAAACCTATAGGGTGTATTGGCATATGACAGGTCGAACATTTTTAATTGTATATTATTTGGAATTTATGCAAAATTTTTTTGTTTGTATTTTAATGTACTTTTTAGACTTAGCTCGTACCCTACATTTTAGTCTCCTTTTTCTACACATTTTCCAATGGCTGATGTTTAGTGTGCGCTGTGTGCAGTGGGTTGTTGTTATTTTTTGACATTATGTCAATTTGATTTGATTCCAAAATTTTTTCTTCTTTTTGACATTTAATTTTTTTTCTTGTAAACACATACATTTGAATAATGATGTTAGTGAAAATGTTTGAGTTTAAATTAGTATTATGCATGATAAATTAAAATTCTTTTAGGTTTTTGTTATTTAAAAAAAATATATGAAAAAACCTTCATTATATTAACAACGGAAAGATTGAAAGAATTCCAAGAATACTTTGTTAGATAGTGTATTCTTTTCTTAAATACAAATATTTCAAAATAAAAATTTTCTAACAATTACTTTCGCTTTTGATGTATGTATGACTGCAATACTCCTCTTAGTGACCATTTCTGCCAGGGTGATCATCATGGTGGGCTTATAGTGTGTTTGCTCAGCGTTAGAAAAAAAAAACAACAAAAAATAGAGCGTAAATAAGAAACACATTCTGAAATATAAACACTTTTTTTCATATGTAAACATTTTAAGGTTAATTCCACACCATTTAAGCGGCACTCATAGCGTTCAAGAGTAGCAAAAAGAAAAACTCAGCAACAATTTCTTAGTTGTTTTGTTAATTTGTTGCTTGTAGTTCTTGTGCGTTTTTTCTATAGTTTTTCTTGCAGTTGACTGTAAATTTGGCAAATTTTCAAATAGATGTTTATAGCATATTTTAAAAAGATACAAAAATTTTCATTTACAAGTTTTTATTTCAAAGTACATACAAGTTAAACCTTGATGACTGGGCCGTGTATGAAAGAAATATGGACGATGATTTCTTTTTTGTATAATAAACTGTTGATTCTTCTCTTGGAAGATATAAACAAAAAATTGAGAAAAAAACGAGCGTAGCAGTGAAGTGCGTGTGAAATTTTAATGCATCCAAAATTTGCAAATGACATGCTATAATTGGCATAATACAATGTACGAAAAGTACTGGTGACAAAGGCAATAGTAAATCAGTACTGTTGTGCTATCAACATTTTCATTAGAATTAGGTCAACTATTAACTCTACAATCCTTTATTTAATTATAATTGACTAGCATTTAACCCGCTACTTCGATAGCGCAGTTCTTACTATTTATTGAATACTCAAGTCCTATTTATAATTATTAAATATTTTTGGTTAAATTTATGAAAATTTGTATCTCTGATTCAATTTACTTAGAAAAATAAAAAGTAGGGTAAAGATATATCGGGCATATATTTCCTAACTAAAAGCAAGATCAATGCTACTGAGTTTTAAAAATTAAGATTCATAATTTTCAAAAATTACCCTAAAAATAATAAAAGTAACATTTCTTCCTTCACTAAAACTTCCACTTGGTTTGTTATTACCAACATTCAGAATTCTATATATACAAAATATATAAAAAAATGAGAAAAAGTAATTTTGGTCGTCCATAATATTAGGAGTTAGACCTCGGATCAAAAAACATTAATATTAAGAATCTATATTTACAAACGTATAAATACAAAGAGTACAATAAAAATGCGAAAAGGCTTTTTTTGTGCCTCCACTATCATTTTAATTCTCAACTTGAATCAATAATCCCTTATTTCACAATTTTAGCTTTAAAGCCGTAGAAAATAAAAAAGAGTCAAATTAAATTTCGAAAAAGTACTTTTTTGGTCGCCCATAACATTTTTAGTCTCACCTGGAATCAATAGTCCTTGATTGTACAATCCTACCTTCATAAACGTAGAAAATACAAAAAGTACCAAAAAATTCAAAAAAGTACATTTTTGGGCGCACATAACATTTTTAGTCTCACCTTGTATCAATAGCCACTAATATCAAAATTCTAGATTCGCAAACGTTAAAAATACAAAAAGTAACACAAAAATTCAAGAAAGTACCTTTTTGGTCACCCATAACATTTTTAGTCTTACCTGGAATCAATAGTCCTTTTTTACAATTTTACCTTTATAAACGTAGAAAATACAAAAAGTACCATAGAAAAGAGAAAAAGTAAATTTTTGGTCCAAGTTCCAAGTTCCAAATTCCAAGTTTAAAATGTTTAAATATCTATGTATCAAAATATATTAGTAGACATGATTTAAAGTCAATAAATCTACTCATTTTTCGAAAAAAATTAATTATGTTCTAAAAAGTACTAAATTCTAATCTTTACTAAATTACATAAATTTTTTATGTCTGGTGAAATCCCAATTAAAAATTTTGTGAAAATTGGCCGTCCAATTAGGAGTTACATACATTTTCCGGAATTTTCCCCTTTTTGGTACCTTTTTTGTCCCCAAAAAAGTTTCCAAAAATTTCACCTTAATATTTGTCCATATTATATCAGGCAATAATAATTATCAAATTCTGTCCCATTGAATAATATAAGAAAAGTTTCTTTTAAAAAAAGTACCAAAAATAGGGACAATTTTTACCCCTTATACATGTGAATTTGAAAAAAGTGCCGAATTACTATTAATATTTTTTTGCGGATTACTTAATACAGTTTAAATTTTTTTCCTTGCTTTATGTGTTTGGAAGTTACGCAGGGTACCAAAAAAGTACCAAATTATAGTTTTTACCCATTTTTCCCCTTAGGGATTGAAAATGAAAAAAAAGGCCAGACACCTGTCAGCTTATTTTTTGTGCAAAATACAATACTTTTTGAATTTAATTTGTTTCATTTTTAGTTTAGCAGATATAGGATTACCGATTTTACCCGTTTTTAACCTTTTTGACCTCCTTAAAGTACGAATTTCAAAAATCGCTTCTTAGTGGAGCTATACATTGAAAGAGGAGCCGATTGTCCAAATTTCATATCTCTATCTCTTTGCGTTTGGGCTGTGCGATGATGAATCAGTCAGTCACGTTACTCTTTTATATATATAGACTAGCCAAACCCGGCGCGCGTTGCTACGCCCCTTAATGAATCGAAATGCATTCTTAACTTTAATTGAATATCAAGTGCAAAAGCCTAAATATTATAAATTTTTTTATGGGCGTGGCCCTGCCCACTTTTCTAATCATGAAATTGTAAAGTCATAACAGTCCAATACGTTTGCAAAGTTTCAGAATAACCGGTCCAGTGCAAGTACCTCAAAATGATACCTTTTTTTTATGGGCGTGGCACTGCCCACTTTTCTAATCAGGAAATTATTTAGTCATGACAGCTCGACATGTATGCAACGTTTCAGAAAAATCGGTCTGGTGGAAGTACCTCAAAATTATAACCTTTTTTTATGGGCGTGGCCCCGCCCACTTTTTTAATCACGAAATTATAAGGTCATGACAGCTCAATATCTGTGCAAAGTTTCAGAAAAATCGGTCCAGTGCAAGTACCTCAAAATTAAAACTTTTTTAGGGGCGTGGCCCCGCCCACTTTTCTTATCACGAAATTATTTAGTCATGACAGATCGATATATGTGCAAAGTTTCAGAAAAATCGGTCAAGTGCAAGTAGCTTAAAATGATAACTAATTTTTTATGGGCGTGGCCCCGCCCACTTTTTTCCACCCATAAACACTCCCTGGTATGTGTACAACAACTTACCAAAGTTTGAGCCCGATCGGTTTTACAGTTTCGGAGTCTATAGCTAACACACACACACACACACACACACACACACACACACACACACACACACAGAGTTTCACTTTTATATATATAGATTGATAGGTTTGTTTCCTTTATATTTTCTTTGACTTCCCCAGGAGCTTAGAATAGCACTAACAAAAAAATAAATAGATAAGTAATAAATACTTATATTCTGATACTAAGTGCACAAAGAAGTAGCGAAGTATCGATAAAATGATATTACAATAAAAACAAAAAAAAATTTATTATTGGAAGACCTAAAGCTTCAAAAACCTATTACATATTAATAATAAAAAAGGTTTGAACAAATAAACAATTAATATTTCTTTAATTACAATTTATTCTACAATATGTGATAAAATGTGAGATGTTTTTTTTTTTCTAATACAATTAGGAATTATTTTCTTATTCTATTAACCAAGTAGAGGAAAAAATGATACTTCACCATTGTAGGTAGTGTAGCAGACCAGAGTCTGTGTATGAAATGAAACCGCTAACTTTCAGATTGGTAGACAAGTATACTACTGACTATTCCACTGAAGAACTAAATATTTGAAATGGGCAAATTCCAGAAATAGTACGTCAATCCAAATTTGTTTGCAACTTTGGAGCCACACTTAATCATTCCCACTTTCAACAGCGGGTCATGGGTTTTTAAAACACATCAGATACCTCAGCTTTTAGTCTCCAAAATTTATATTCAATGGTTTGCATGTTATTGAATTAAAAAAAAAAAATATTTTTAAACCACATGTGATGCACAATATCAAATAGGTATTAATAAGTGTTCATAAAACCAAAACAAATTGATTATTTAAAATCAATAAAATTGCGTTTATTTGTATACTAATAAACAATGTAACGTACGTGGCGAAGCGTGTTGCACAAAGCCTTCACGGGTTTAGGAACTAGTTTTTGTAATAACATGCTACTGGAAAACTAGGAAATTTTTTGGCTGCAAATATATCCCTTCTAAATTTTCTTATATTTTTTTCTTTTTGAGGAATTAGTTTTTGTGAACTTAATTATGCAAAACTTGCTTAAAAATTATTTGTATGCTACTGGTAAATGTAACGCTTGCGACGTAACATGCGTCCCAAAGGGTTCATGGCATTTAATAAACAACAAAAAAACTTTTTTAGCAGCAAATATATTGTTTTGGACATCTTTTATATTTCTATTTCTATATCTTTATTCTATATCTCTATTTAAGGAATTAGTTTTTGTATGCTCAATTATGCAAAGTTTGTTAAAAATTACAAAAACTCGCTTAAACTTTTAAAATTATTTGTAAAATTTGTAGCGTACATCACAAAATATTCTGATCAATTATTTCGCTACAAAACAGCTGTTAAAAAGTAATTTTTTATGTCATTTGAAAGTACACTTAAAATCTACTTAACAATACATATGTAAAAGATAAAGAAATTTTCTTTGAAAAACCAAAACATGTCGTTCGTTCGTCGCACAAGATTTTCCTATCGTTTTTCAAAATGTTCGCAATTTAAGAAAGATTTTAATTATTGACCTTGAATTATATTTTCATAACAACCTTAAATACAAAAACAAAAATAGTTTAAATGTGAGGAAGCGTACACTTCAATTCCGGTTAACCCCTGTCTTCGAAAAACATATGAAACTTCAAAGTACCTTATAAATCACAAACATACCCCAAACGTAAGTCTCTTATAAATATCTAATTTCATTAAAAATGTATGTTTTGTCATAAAACTGCCATAATCACATCTAGTGTAGGTTGACCCAAAAATACACTTGACCGACTACACTTGAGCTAACAGTAATTAAATTAGAAAAAAGTACTTCATACGCAATAAATAGTTAATGACTGCCGCCTTGAAAGTGTTTTTGTTGAAGTAACACCCCTTTCTAACTAGGCAAGTCACTTGCTCAAGTTAGTTTTTTATTTTCTTTTATTTTTCTTTGAACTTGCTTTCATGTTCAGACTCAGCAACTGACTTGCCCAAGTTTCGTTCTCTTTTACTTATTATAATCTTCACACAGTGAAAAAGGGTATATAAAGGTTTGTCATTCCGTTTGAAATTTCTACAATTATCAATTATCTACACATACATACAAACGTGGTATACTGGTTAGAGTGAGCCAAAAAATTTTTTTTATTTTATATTTTATTCAAATTTTTATTGTTTTATTTTTAATTTTTCTTTTAATTTATTTTTTTTAAGCACATAAGTAAACTAAATGTATAATATTACAATGGGATGTTTTTATATATGTATGTTTTGTATGTACGTATTTCATATGAGATAAATGGTGACATAAACAATTGTTGTTGCATGACAACACGTTGTGAAGGGTTTATAAGATTCGGCATGGCCGAATATAGCACTCTTGTTTGTTTTTATTACTCTTTTGTTTTTGGTTTCTCAACAAAAACTTGCTCGTACTTGCCGAGTACAGGCAAGTGTGTACTCAAAAATTAGCAAGTTTCTTCCTCTTAACCCGACCTTACCCCTTTTGCCTATAAACACAACACTTGCGCAAGTCACTTGCGCAAGTGACTTGCCTAGTCTGAAAGCCGTGTAAGCAAAGCAAAGAAGACAGAGCCCTCATAGTCATGGTCTATTTTTACAAATAAAATTTACAAGTTGTAAGTTGCTCATTTATATTTATAACGTAACGCAACATGCATTTATTTTACATTTGTTATTCTAACATGCATGCAACGGTAAAATAAATTTGTTCAGACAGCTGTTTCTAATTTTTTTCATATTTCTTTACGAAAGAAAACTATAAGTCTTAAACGGATTTTAGTCAAATATTATTTTAGGTTTATCGTTTTTCCCTTGTTTTCTTCCTCTAGAAATGCACAATGTCAATGTTGATATTTTATTGGTTTTCAAGTGTCATCTTATTTGTGGGTGTTTAAATTTTTAAATGTACCTTGACCTTTGTTCGTTCTTGCTGCAATTATATTATAGTTCTCTATCCCTCTAAGAACATTTTTTCGCTTGGTACGGTAAGCGATCCATGGAAATTAAAGTAGATTTAAATTGGTTATAATTTGGTAATTTAAATTAACAAATAAAGAAAATTTACCATGAAGTTTTATTGGTTTTAAATGGATTTGAGTTTTGAAAATACATTAATTTAATTAATTTTTATATTATATTTTCAAACAGAACAAGGGATTTCGTTTAAACAAAAATAAATATAGTGTGTTTATGACCTTAAGCTAGAGATTTCTCAAAATTGTGCCTGAGTACACTTAACAATGTACACGCTGTCTCATATCAATGTCAAACTTGATATAAAAAAATTTAAGGCAAATATATAATTTTTAATATAGATTTAGACCCTGATATATTAAACAATTGTTTTATTAATGACAAAAGTATATTAGGAATTAGTAAAATGACTGCGTGAATGTTACATGCTAAATAACTTGCTTAGAAAAAGTATTAAAAGCAAATTATGAACTAAGTTAATACGCTATCATGCTGTTAAAATCTCCACAACTGTAATAATGTAGTCAGAGTTATAATTACTATAATCTCTATACGACTACATTTAGATTTAATTCCGTTCACACGATTCCTACAAATACACTTTTAACTTGAAGATGACACCCATTTCGTACAAAATGTATAAAGGGTGACTTTTTCCTATTTGGTGTATGTTTTTAGTGTTAGTTTTCTGTGTAAAAGAAGACAGCGTACCTTTGTCAATTCCCGAATTGCATAGTTAGGTTTGCCATTTTACCAGGAATAGACAAACCATCAACGTTTTATTATAATATAGAGTGTTTTTTATCTGCATGAGAACTTTCGATAACGATAACTATGGCTTGACAACAGAGAATGTGAAACTTTGTTGATATTTTTTTTCATCAAGGCTTGGCAAGTCATTATAATTTAAATTTATAAAAAAACACATAAATTTGTTCACGATGTTTATAAAGCACTTCGTCAATTATCCGTGTTGAGTGATTAAGATCATTTCCGGTTAAATGGCTTTGTCAATAACCAAAATTGCCGTATTAGGAAGGAAGACAATCCTCAAGCCGTTAACGAATAACTATTGCATTTATTAAAATTTGCTGCTTGGTGCAGTTTACACGCTAGCGGAGTCATCGTTTCTCTGATGGAGCTCTGACTAAAGTTTAGATTTAAAAAATTAATCAGCTAAATATTAACGACGTGCCCCGGTGGACTAGTCAGTAGTGTGCTAGTCTGCAAGTTTTAGGGTGGCGGATTCGATTCCCGTCAGAGACTCTGGACTGGTCTGCTTCTCTTTCCCTTTTATTCTTTTTCTATTCTAACTATTCTATTCATATGGAGCGCACAACATGCCAACTGTGCATAAGTATATACCTGTCGTATGTTTGGGCTTTTAGTGCCCCTCCTTCTGAACCTAACCTAACCTAACATTAACGACATTTGGTTGAACCGAGATGGTGCAATTGGCGCTTAACGTTCTATTTATTGCAAAATCAATTTGTTGACAACTTTATTTTCAAAAGTTTTCCGGTTTTATTACTATTTATTTGGCTATGTTATGTCATTGACTTATGCCGATAAGCCAGCAATTCTTGAAGTATTGGTATCAAATATTAAAGCCACCAATGACGCCATATGGAAAGATTTATTGAAAAAAGTAGTTAAAAATTTACTGATCGCATGGTTCATCTAACTCGTTGCCGCGGCGAACATAAGGCGGAAATCGTATTAAAAAAATAAATACCATAAAATAATCTACCATATTATATCATATTAAAAAATAATTCATTTCAACAATATTTCTGTTTTGAATTATTTTAAGTTCTCATGCAGCTATAAAAATACCCTATATTTCGTGCCGTGAGAAAAATGTTAACGTCCATTATATGGTTGTCTTTATCGACCCACAAGTTACAATGACTAAATTTCTTACTAGTTTCATTAAGTGGGCATTAGTCCAACAATCACTATGAGAAGAGCACGAAAATAATATTGCTGTTATATTGGCCAGTGTAAATGAAGATCATGATATGTCAATTTGTCGGCATTGTCAGCAATAGGGCGAAGATTTTACGCAAGGACTTAGGCTTAAAAACATGAAAATAAAGCTGCTACAAGAATTAAAGTCAAGTGATGTACAATGTCCTTTGTTTGTTTATAAGGCCTTGGGAAAGTTGGATAAAAAATTTCTCTTCAGTGACGAAGCTCATAGTTGGCTCAATGGGAACGTTAACAAGCAGAATTGCAAAATTTGTAGTTGAAGAGCTGCAAATGCATCCTTAAAAATGTTCTGTACTTGGTTGTGTAGTAATTTTAACAAGACGGACAGTTTGCGAGAGTCCATTGGCAACCAAGAACTTTAGATTTGATACGTGAAGTCTTGCTGTGGAAACAATATTAATGCTGCGCTTGGTGCGATACTGGCCGAAACTCTGGAAAAGCTATGCCAAAATTGGAGCTTACGGATGGACATTCATTTACATTAAAATGTCTTAATACCAGGCATTTATTTGTCGCCTAAAAAAAATATTTCATTGGAAGTTTTCTGTCCTCGATTTTTTTTTTTATAATTCAAACGATAAAGAAATCACCCTGTATATTTTGGTTTAGAAAATGGAAATATATTAAAAATTTAAGACCTAAAATTATGATGTATTTATTAAAAATGTGAAATAATAGAGAGATGATTTTCTTATTTAGATGCAAAATATTAGGAGCACACTATTTTTAGTTTTAACTTGATTAAAAATTTTTTCAGGACAGAGTGCTTTCGAAATTTTATGAAAAATTATAACATTATTAAGAGCATATGTATAAATGTTATTTGTCGCCATATTTATAATGAAAGTTATATCGTTAAAAGTTTAAATGAAACTGTAGCAGTCGTTTGGATATGAATTTACTCCCACTGCATTTATATCTATGACAATTTGCTTTATTTGTCCATATTTTATTTCATTACTAGCTGACCCGGCGAACTTCGTACCGCCCTATAATCAAGAAATATCCTTTTTATCTGAATTATGATACACAATATTCTTAGTTTTATTTTCTGGCGCGTATATAAATAGTGTTGTTGGTATTCTTTTGTAAAAGTATCAAAATGGTCTATCAAAGGTTTCCAACACAATATTAATTTGACTAACCTTGTTGAACAAACACTTCAGAAAAAAACACACAGTACAAATTATCCTGTAGAAACCAATGTGAAAAGTACACTAAGAAATGGTAAATGAATTATGCAGGTATTTTGCTATTATAACTCCGACCACAGACCAACTCCGACCGATATATTTGCAAAGAGCATGTAAACTACGTTTCTTTGTTTTGATGTCAACTACGTGAATATTACTGCCAGTGACACATTATTATTATTATTATTATTATTATTATTATTATTATTATTATTATTTTGTTACATAATAACCTTCTCCTAATAATAATAAATACAACAAAAAAAGAATTAGTGAAGTCCAGTCATTCACGCGTGATGCCGTGATCAAGGGAAAAAGGGATTAATTTTTATATATAAAGATATATTTGATGGTCAACGATTTTAAGTTATTTTTTATATTACTTAATTTATATTCTAGTATTGTGCTTCATATATATACATACTTATATCTAACTGGTAAAATTATTATAGCTACAAAAATTGTAAATAATACACAGACAAAAAATTAAATTTCAGACTTAACAAAATCAAAAAACAAAAATTGAGAATATTTAGATTATTTTCTGTCTAGTTTCTGTTTTAACATATTTTGATCATAATTTTTTCTGTGTATTAAGAACAATTTTAATCCTATTAAGTTTACGACGACAGTTTGTGGATAAATCTTGAATAAACTTAAAAACTTTTGACAGATATTTTTTTCAGTAATGACACGGTTTTGTGTTCTCGTTTGTGTTTATAAATTAAACAAGAACTAAAATTTTAAATAAAAAATAAATAAATAAAGTTTTTTTAATGCAAAATAAAATAAAAATGTATTAAGACACATAAGTATATATATACATTAAGTATTATAATTAGATACAGCATGTACGAGGATAGTCTAAAGAGTTGCTTGGATAAAACAAGAAATATTAATAAAGAATTTACTGATTGTAAATATTATATGCAAGAATTTTTTTTTTTTGAAAGTTAACAATTAAGAGAGTTATTTTGAATGTAATAAAGAAAGAAAAAAATAATTTCTAATAGCTTTTTAATTATATTTTGGTCTATATTTTTAAGTTTAGACATTTCTTAAGGAGGAAAATAAAGCACAGCTTTTCATTGTAACTATTTACCCAACAAAATTAAAACCTCAAGTGTAAACCTTTGCACGTGTATATAAAAAGTGTTAAATGATGATGTTCTTCAAACTTCAAGACTTATTCTAGTTTATTAAAAATTTTCTAAAAATTTAAAGTTTTAAACAGTTTCTGTATTTTTTTTTAAATCAAAATTTAGGTATAAGTATAGAATAATTAAACTTTTACTTTAACTTGTTTTATAAATCGTGATATAAACTTCAATGGAGTCAAAATAGGTTTCATTTTATAAAACCTTAAATACCTTATAGGATGATCCTCATATAGTCTACTTCTTAAAACTACTTAAACATTATCAGATTTGTATTTTATTTCACTCTACAACCCATTTGTCCAATACCATAGATTGTATTATTTCCAGTATGTCGTAATTCCCAGTCATAAACTTTAAAAAGGCAGAGGCGACTTATATTTATTACATTTATTATTGTTGTTATTTTTATTATTTATCCCAAATACTCTTCGATACTTGTGGCATTTTAAGGCTATTTGTATTGAAAATTTAAAAAAAATCTATTGAAACATTTTCCCAATTTTTTCCTCGATGTCGTTTATAATAAACATAAACACATCATCTAATATTACTCGCACTCATAATAATCGTTATAAAACTGGCCCTGAGATGCTTTCAGTTCGGTGAGTAACACATGTGTCAAAAGGAGTAAGTGAGAGGGCGAGTGTGTATGTCATGTAGTCGTTATGTAAACATTATGATTATTAGGTGCGAATGATGCTGTGAATTATATTTTTTTTATACAATATTTTTGTTGTTATTGTTAGTTCATAGCTAATGCAATTATTTTATTTTTTTTTTTGCTTTTTTCAGTTTGATGTTATTTTATTTTTGTTTTAAAGGGGAAATTTTCCCATTTAAAATGCATTCATGTGTGTGATGTGACTAAAAAGTTTGGATGGGAGAAAGCATATGTGTGAGTGTGTGTGTTTGTTTAATTTGATATTGATAAATGTGTTTTAAACAAGTTGTTAAATGGGAATTTTTATGGTTTTAATTTAATTGTTGATTAATTTTATTACACAAGTATTATACTTATGTAGTTGTTGTAGTCAGGATTAAGTTGTAAAAAATGTATGGATAACTTTTTACTCATACCGTTTCCCGCCACAAGAAAAAATTTTTATGCATTATATGAATTATTAAAAAAAAAAACATTAGTCCTTCGTCCGGCTATGGATATAATATAGTTTTCAAATATGTTTTCCAGAGTAAGTGTTTTTGGGTATTTTAAATAAGTAAGCGCCTTTGGGTAACGAGGTTTTTTCGTGTGATACTATGAATTGTATGATTGTGGTAAAAACATGTAATGGTTGCCAGTTACATTATTATCATTATCTTTATTATGCTTAACTAAAGTGTTAAGCAATTTTCATATTATGACTACAAATGAAATGGACAATTTTTATTCATTTCTAAAATAAGTTATTGTTCTCGCCTCTATGTATGTATAACACAATTTTAGTTTACTAATATTGTTTTACATTTGAACTTTTATTGTTTTATTGTTTTATTTCTAAAATTTTTAAAACAAATTTTGTATTTTCTTTAGACTTGTCAAACTTTTATAATGAAAAGTATAAAAAAACTGTTTTTTTGAGAAGGAATAATTTTTCTCACTATAAATTTGTAAATCATACAACTAATCGATTTTTTTTATTAAAAATAAAAAACACTTGTTTAAAGGTAAAACACAATTGGTGAAAAAAAAAATTATAAATAATTCTTACTTGTCCTCAAATCTAAATATTATTATAGAAACTATAATATGACTGTCGAGATTATGTCGTATATATAGGGTTTCTTTGCGTGTAGGTATTTAGAATAGGCAGCTGTTAGAGGTGCAGTTAAATTTCTTTATTGACTACTTTGTATAAGATTGCTTAAAAGCATTACAAACGTTTTATTGCAAAAAACAATTAATTGATTGTGAGTACCAAAATTTTTGACAATCGCATAGTTTAGTTGTGCTAAAAGAATTTAGGGGTTATGAAATGTTTTCTAAAAATGTTAAAAAAATAATCCACCATTTAATTTTCAAAATTTTTTATTTTGATCATGGATTTTAACTTTTTTAAAGTTTATTGCATTCTACTGGTCGAGCTTTTTCATATAATACCAATATTGAGAGGTTTGAAGGAAGTACATTTTTAATTACCAGATTTGATCCATTTATAAATTGTTGTACGTCATTTTTTAGTGGCGGACATAGTGAATTCAAAATTTTTATTGTATTATATTTTGGGTGCCTCGGTAGACTAGTCATTAGAAGACTAGTCAGTAGTTTGGGGGTTACGGGTTCGATTCTCGCCAGAGACTCTGGACTGGTCTGCTTCTCTTT
The DNA here is from genome assembly GCA_941918925.1 of Phyto melanocephala. Classification (NCBI taxonomy): domain Eukaryota; kingdom Metazoa; phylum Arthropoda; class Insecta; order Diptera; family Rhinophoridae; genus Phyto; species Phyto melanocephala. The sequence goes on along the minus strand of OW799233.1, from coordinate 122,800,475 downwards.
CTATTCTAACTATTTATATTTTTCTCTCTATTAAGGCGTCACAATGGAACGTAATGGTCTCCGGTTGAGGGTGTAAGGGTAACTTTGCACCAGCCTTACCTACCTATATATTTTGATACTGAAGCCTATTCTTTTGATAACTTTATCGGTCCTCGTCGTTGATCAGAAGCTGTGTTTCTATGTAAGTAAGGTTCAAACCGATTTGTCAGTTTTTCTCAACAATATTTTTTGAGACAAATCATTTTCTTATATTTCCGAAAGTTATCAACAATAGTTTTTGAGACTACTCATTTGCTTTTGTTTCCGAAAGTAATTGTGGAAGTGAACTGTATTTCAATAACGACTCATGCCCGGATATCTGCAAATCTATGCTACATGTAGGGGCTTTAGTCTAGTTTATTTCAATTATAGCACGAAAAGACGGACATCGCTCAATCAACTCTCCTAGTGATAAGCTTTTCAATAATATTTACTTTAAATGTACATCCTTGGTACTACACGTGAAGGATATAAAAAAGGGTATTTTATGATCACCTTAAGACATTCAGGTATTAATATTGATCTATTTTTACCTTCATTCCTAACAATATATATAAGTGTAAAATGACATGGGGGAATCCCCATATTTGCACAGTACTTCTTTGGTGTTGAGTCGAACAAAAAGGTGCGGTAGTCATTCCCTTAATGGAAATAATTTCAAATGACAATTACATATATAACTACAAAAAAAAAAGACCATTTTCTTAAAAAACCGCCGACTAAATTTGTTTTATATATTTCATCGTCTTATATTGTATACCCTTGTTATTGGCTGAATATAATACCTTACATTTTTTGGGGGTTTTTAAATTGGAAAATCCGATAAATAACAGTGCTTAAAGTTTCGGCCGTTGTATATAATCGATGTAAAACCATGTTGAAAAATTAACATACAGACATTCAGAGATATACTATACGTAAGCACATACATACATATATACATACATACCTATATGTGATAATTAAATTTATTTAAACAGCAGAACAACTTTTGTCACCTAAAATTTAAAGAGAAAGTTTTAGGAACTAAATAAAAATGTCATGTTTCATTATTAACAATTAATTTGTTTACTTTTCAAATATATCTTTATTTTGGCAATTTAGTCAATGGAAGGCTATTTTAATTCTTCTTCTGTTTTTCATACATACATATGATGACATTTGTTTGCTGGCAGAAAAGACACACATACATAGATAATGATGGGAACAATGATAAAAAATAATAATGATGCCACTACTACAACCTACTAGGGGCGATCTTGGTTAAACTGAAAAAAAAAAAAAATAAATAAATGAAATCTAAATGGAATAAAATAACATAATCAAGACAAAATACGACAATAAATTTGTGTGTTTACTAATTTTAAAAATGATGTAACTTGTCGCAAATCACAAAATAAAAAAAAAGCGAAATGTTGTGGCAAGAAAACCATGCATACGAACAATAAAGACAAGAAAAACGATTCACAAAATGAAAACAAAATTTTCACAAAAACGGAAAAGCGTCACTCTAAACTGGGCGCGTGGCCAAAAAACATCATGTTTATAAAAAAAAAATGGATTTGTATTGTAATAGTTGTTGTTTTTGCTTTAGCTACTGTTAAATGTTTTTCTGAATTAAGTTGCCTGTCATGACACGTTGCCATACAATAATGATACTTAAATCAGACGTACGCCAAATTTAAGTGTTTGCCAAAAAAGAAAAAAATAACACACACACACACACCCAAGAAATAAAAACAAAAACGAGGAAAATAAATGCGTGTGTAGAGGCAGAACAAAAAAATTAACACTTAAACACATATTCGTGGAGTCATATAAACGTATTATATGACCATTTTATACACGTTCTTATTTACGCAGAAAATTTAGTACAACGACTACAGCAACAACAGCAACAAAAACAACCAAACCATATAGCATATAAATACATTTATGTATTGTATATATAAAAAAAAACAAGAATATGAAGTATAGTATAGTATAGTGTTTAAGTATAGTGTTTTAAAATTTTCCAACACCTGACTCATACATCCGAAATAAACATCCTCTAGCTTGTGACTTCTATGCAAAATACACATTAACTTATACACACTGCAGTGAAACTTCTTGCATTTAGTAAAGTCCCACTGTGGTTTCATTAAACGTTACGTGTTTTTTTTTTTGTGATAAATAAAACTCAAGCAATTATTGACTATTTAAAATAGTTTTATCTTTGCAATAGGGTTTAAAAAGAGCGAAAAAATTTTTTTAACATTTTACATTAGCAAAAATAAAATTGTATTAAAACATCAGGTTAGTTAAACATATTTCGTTTTATTAAAAAAAAAAAAAGTTATTTTAAATTAAGGCCAATATTCCAGTTAAGCTTTCCACTGTTCTCTACGTCAACATTAAAAATATGTTTCATGTGTATTTGTGCAATTTTTAACGGAAAAACATTTTAACCCCTTCAATGATTCAACATTGAAATTTTCTGGTTAAAACAACAACTACATCATACATTTTCTTTTTCTTCATCAAAAAACAATCCATAAAATTGAAAATCCTTTTTGGAGAAAAACGATGCAGTGCAGCAGCAACCACAACATAAAAACATGCAAAAAACAAAATTAAACTATGAAGAGTTTTAAAATAAACAAAGTTGTGGAGTGCTACACTACGGTTAAGCAAAAAATTTAAAAACACAACTACTCGTATGTGTCTATGTATGTATGTATATGCAAACAAGAAGTGTTGTTGCAAATTAAAAACATATTGTCATCTGTGTTATTTTTTTATTGCATTTCATTTCTATGCAATGTTGCATTAATACAACAACATACTAGGATCAGCTCAACTAAAAACAAGAAGTCAATTCTATCCGAAGAATATAACTAAAAATATCATCCTCTTTATCAACACTCTTCACCAGCCAGCCTAATGTGTTTGTATGAATGTGTTTTCCTTTTTATAGTTTTCTTTTTTATTTATATTTTGTTTTAATATAATTTTTTAGCTTAAAACATAATTTTATTATATTGCAATGTGTTTTTGTTGTTGTTGTTGTTGTTGTTGATAGTGGTGGTGGTAGAGCTGTTATTTGTTGTTTATTTTACTACATTTTCCTATTTAAATAATTTTTTGCCACATGTGTACTTTGGCGTTCATTAACTTTTTGTATATTAATAAATTGTTTTCACAAAAAAAAAAATAAAAAAAAAACAACAATAAAAAAATGCAATTGCAACAACAAAAGATGCTGTAGCAGATATGTTAAAGTAAAGCCATTTTTTTACTATATTTATACAATATTTTTTATATATATTCAAGATTAAGCTATTCCTTTCGTTTCTTTTTTTGTGAATATTGTGGCAGTGCTTCAAAAGAATTTACTCATCATAATTTTTATTTATTTGTTTTTTGTTTTTAATATAAAATGTCGTAATTTAAAATAAAATGTCGTAATAATAATTGAAACAGCGTCAATTTTTTTTATTGAAAATCCTCAACTCAACTGGCTTGGGCCCTTGAGAAACATTTCTTAATTTAAAAAAATCTTATATATTTTGTTCCCCTCGTTAATTTGTATTTTTTTGTAGCTCAAAGTGTGAGAGAATCCGTCTAAATCGTACTTTTACTTATAATTCGTAAACCAATATGTCTTGAACAAAGGCAGAGGCAATGTTTGTTATACTCTTCACCTGTGGTGCCAAAGGGTATACATAGCTTTGTCATTCCGTTTGTAATTTATAAAATATTAATTTCCAACCCCATAGAGTAGAGAGTCTGAAAGGGGAGGCGATTGGTTAATGTCCGTCTGTCCGTGTGTTGGTTGAAATCAACTTTTAGAAGCAACCACATGTTGCATGAATCTGTATGTGGGATATCATTCTTTTGGAAATATCGGGAAATTAATCGTTCTTGAAATACAGCGCAATCGTTCTAAATTTTTTTTTTGAAATATGAGAAAATAAACACGACTGCCTCTGCTTTTTTCTTAAATTAAAAAAAAAAATTAATATTTGTAAAAATTTTGGACAAAAATTAAAATTTTCTTCCAAAAAATATATAAAAGAATAATAATAAAACTTTTAACTTCCACAATATTGGTACCAAAAAGGCTTGAGCTGTAGAATAAAGTATATTATTAACAAATTTTAAGATCTAAGATGACATCTAAAACAAAATGGTGGAAAATTCTTTTCTTAACCCCATCAACATGGGTATCAAATGAAGGGGCTTGACTTGTAGAATACAGTTTACTTTTTAATAATTCAAAAAAAGGTGACTTTGGAAATAATACATAAAAATGGCGTTTAACATCAAATCTAGGCTAAGCTACAATGTGGTAATTATACATATTAAATGATGGTGAAGGGTATTATCAAATTCGTCAGGCCGAATATAGCACGCTTACTTGTTTAAATTGTCGCTAGTTGGATTGGAACATTATCATTATTGGAAAAAAGAACCTAGGAATGAAACGATAATTTCATTACTTTTTTTGACATCAATTTCTGGTCAGTTTTTTGGTCGTTTAGGTCCGGTGACATGTCACATCATACACTCATTTTGAGTATATGCAGTGGCTCTTCATAAAGGCCATGACTATCAGATTTAGTTATTTGATATGCCAAAAATTGTATGTGTGTTCAGAAATTATTGTAGTGTAAAGAATAAGTACACATGTGTGACAGATTCGATAATCTTTTGGAAATTATCATAAAATAGTTGTTTGTGAGCTATCAAAGTTGCTGCTTGTAAGAGTAGCACTCTATCAGATTTTTCTTTGACAACTTTTTGAAATAGTCAATCATGACCTTAAATTATCAAAAAGTGAACATTTTTATTTAGATAAAAATGAGTCTCGCCGATAAATTACACAGCCCGACAAAATTATTATTGTCATTCCGTTTTTTTTTTTCAAAAATAATATTTTTTGTGTTTTTGCTAGCTGATTAAAACCCTGTTCAGACAGATATTTTTAATTGTTTCAATTTAGTGTTGATTGAGCAATTAAAAAAAGTGTTCACACATACTCAATTTATCTTACTCCATTAGCATTTGATAGCTGTAAAAATATGATGTATTTACACCAAATCAAATAATGCCTTCTCTCCAGTGTTTTTCTTGCTGATAAAATATATTTACAATTTTATTTATACAAATATATACTTATATGTATGTATTTGAATTTATTTTAAAATTTTCATAAAACATTTTCCATTTTCTTAATTTTTATTTTTTGTATATTTATTTGTTTGACATTAGAAATGCCAACTATAGAATTTTCTTCTCACTGAACATACTTCTCAAGAGTTGTATTTCGAGTTTTAGACAATAAGTGAAACAATTAAGTATACATTGCTCAATTTATAAATAATTTTTAGAATGGTAAATTGAGCTCAATAAGGCCCTTAATTGCGATAGTGTTATAAATTGACAATTAAGGCGCGTGTGTGAACATAGTATAACGGGAATTTTATTTGTGGAATATTATTCAGAACGTTATTTTTTCTTTTTGCACTCCAATTGCATATCGGAAGTTAGTTGCTTGTAGGAAGTGGTTTATTGCAGTTGACAAAGTTTATTAAAAGAGTGTTGATCTAAATAGAAATGACTTCCAATAGAAGATGTTGTAAAATAACGCTGACACATTTTGTTATATTTGTGGAGAATACACCTTTTAAGAAAACATAAGACCTATTTCGGAATGTGTTAAAAAATCGTATTTAGATTACTTTGGAGTTGATCTTGGTGACTAAGATAAAAGTTGGGCTCCACGCATTGTGTGCAATACTTGCTGTGTAAATTTGCGACAGTGAACTCAAGGAAAACGAAATAGGCTTAAGTTTGGTGTGCCGATGGTTTGGAGAGAGCGCAGAAATCATTTGGACGACTGTTACTTCTGTTTAGTGAGTATTTAGTGATTTTGATAAGTCAATGACCGAAACTGAACGAAATGCGTGGACATCATTCGTGCAAGTTATAAAAAATTTCTTGCAAAATAATAAAGCTCCAAATTATGTTCAATTAGTGGAGAATATGCTGGATAAGTTCAGAGACATTGGCTGCAACACGAGTACTGAAATCCATTATTTGCACAGTCACTTGGACCGGTTTCCCGAAAATTTGGGTAACTTAAGCAAAGAACAAGGAGAAAGGTTTCACCAAGATATCAAAATTATGGAGAATCGGTACCAAGGAAGGTGGGATACACATATGATGGCAGACTACTGTTGGAATTTACAAAGAGACTCTAATCCGGCTGTTCATTCCAGATATATTTTTTGTTTTTTTTTAAATTCTTATGGAAAAGTTTTACTTTTAAAAAACTTAAAAAAAGCTATATCATAAAAACTAGACCTGATAGACATAAACTGATTACAGATTTGAATTCAGCGCACCCAAATTAACTAGAATCAGTTGATAAATGCAAAGAAGCAAATTGAGTGTTGGCCTGTGTTATCATCTTCGCTTAGCTTAGTATAGAGGCGACTGGTGGTCTGGGACAGCAGCTAAAGAAATGCTTGCAAGGTAAGAATCGAATAACAATTTTGGTTTAAATCACAGCTGCTTATGGACCGATTTTGCTATATATCCTTTTTATTGATATGAAAGAATTTATTGTTTTGTGGTTGCCAAAACTATAAATTATTAAAGGAAAAAATTGCTTAAAATCCTTTTTTCCTCCCCCTGAATAGACGCTGACTTAAATTAATATTTCAGAAATTGAAAATAGAAAAAGAGTAAGAAAAAGTATTTATTAAAGAATTAATACTTTTATTAATCTTCTGCTGTTTATATAAATGCAAAAAAAACATCCCTGATCTGCAGCAATAATAACAGAAGTAAATAGTGCCAAAGTTCGACAGCATTAACGATATACAAAATTGCACACCGCAATTGCTGCAGCAATAATAGCAACAACAACATAAGATAACAAAAACAAAATCGTCACTATTTTTCTAAAGGAAAGAAGCAAAACAGAAATAAAAAATAAGAAAGAAACACATGTACCATGTGTGCCAAGATCGCTTGCTGTCATTTGTTTAGCTAAACTGAGTGTACACGTTGTTTAAGTTATTTATCGTTGATGATGTCGTTAAAGGTCAATTGGAAAAATTTTCACTTACTTGTAGCAAGATCCTACTGTTGTTATGATTACATGTAAAAGGATATTATTTTGAATGGGTTTAAATAAATGAACATTAAAGTTTTTATATCAAGAATAGATTGATATAAGTAAATTATAGGACAATATTATCTCATTATGACCTCCCATATGTTGCATTAAAATTAAGAAAGGACGACAGGATACCAATGTTGTATCAATTCGATATGTATATTTGAAAGGTATTGCTACTATTTACAATATAATTGTATCTATCTAAGTGTGTGAAGTGTTATTCTCTTACTACTTATATAAAAGTCTTGTAAAAAGACTCTGTCAAAGTCTCAAAGAAATTAAAGAAAACATGCATGTTGTGGGTTAGAATTAAAATTTTATATTTATTTAAAATATACACGATATGCCAATATATATATAGTGCATTATTGTCAGCCATGACTTCTTATGATGACACGGAGTCGAGATGTTTAAATTTCGGCTGAATGTGAGCCTGGATTTTATAACCTGCAGCTATGGTGCCATGGGAATATATAGCCCTATCATCTACAATATTCATTTCTGACCCCATAAAGTGTATATTTTTTGAAAGCTCATGAATAGGGAAGTTTTATATGATATTTCGGTTTGTCCATCCGTCAGTGTGTTGGTTGAAATCAACCTTTAGAAACGCTTATTTATTTTTTTCCATATTCTAACGGCAATAATAAAAATTTGTCATTCCTAAGATAATTTGTAGACTAGTTTGAAAATACAATATGCCCTTATCTTTTATACATTTTTGGACAAATCGGTCATTAATCTGCAAGGTTAAAGACAAAAGTTTTTTGGATACACTTAGCATGTTATATTATGTACCGCCTCTTTGGAAACTATTGCTAAGAATAGCTAAAAGATCAGATGAAAACTAACTGAGATATAAGGACAAAAATACTACTGCTTCGGTGTTTTCCCTAAAATTTACAAATAAAAATTTTTTAAATTTCAAGACAATAAGGAGTTGATATGGGTATCAAATGCAAGAGATTAACAAGCGGAACTTAAAGCACTGTACGCCATGAAGGCCGCCACAGTAAACTAGCGTTAATTATATCATTAATGGGTCCAGTCAAGGGATTAAACATGTAACCCCTCAAACCCTTTAAGCTTGGTATAAAATTATAATATTATAAATTATAGAATATAAAATTGTAAAATTAAAGATGGTATCCGAAACAAAATGGCGGATTTATTGGTCAAATAGTACCGACTTTGTCCACTTTAAACTCCATAACGAAAGCGCTTGAACTGTAGAGTACAGTGAAGTATGAAAAGAGAGTAAAATCCAAGATGACGTCTAAAACGAAAAGGTGGAAATTTTTTTGTGGTGTTCGACAATTAGGATGCAGTTTTCTATTTGAAAACTCAATGTCAAAGATGGTGTCAAAAGTAATGAAGTAAAATGTTGTATATATTATACTTAACTATGTACATAATGGTGAAGGGTATTAAGATATTCAGTACGGGCGAGTATAGCCTTCTTAAATGTCTTTACATCAATTCACATATATCTGCTCCTTCATAAAATCTAACAAAAAATGTCTTATAAAATTAAATCGCAAAACCGTGATAGCCTACAAATGTTTTCAAGTCTTAAAGTTGAACCATTCGTACAAGCTACTCAATCGCATAACTTTTCGAGATAATTAGGCATCAGTGACTGAATAAGAAACATATTGTCAATATATAACTAAAAAATATATATTTAAAAGTGAAACTCTGTGTGTGTGTGTTAGCTATAGACTCCGAAACTGTAAAACCGATCGGACTCAAACTTTGGCAAGTTGTTGTACACATTCCAGGGAGTGTTTATGGGTGGCAAAAAGTGGGCGGAGCCACGCCCATAAAAAATTAGTTATAATTTTTAGGTACTTGCACTTGACCAATTTTTCTGAAACTTTGCACACATATCGAGCTGTCATGATTAAATAATTTCGTGATAAGAAAAGTGGGCGGGGGCATGCCCATAAAAAAGTTATAATTTTGAGGTACTTGCAGTGGGCCGATTTTTCTGAAGCTTTGCACACATATTGAGCCATCATGACTTTACAATTTCGCGATAAGAAAAGTGGGCAGTGCCACGCCCATAAAAAATAAGTTATCGTTTTTAGCTACTTGCACTAGATCGATTTTTCTGAAACTTTGCACAGACATATTGAGCTGTCATGACTATATAATTTCATGATTAGAAAAGTGGGCAGGGCCACGCCCATAAAAAAAGTTTTAATTTTGTGGTACTTGCACTGGACCGATTTTTGTGAAACTTTGCACACATATTGAGTTATCATGACTATACAATTTCTTGATTAGAAAAGTGGGCAGTGTTACGCCCATAAAAAAAATTATCATTTTCAGCTACTTGATCTTTACCGATTTTTCTGAAACTTTGCACACATATTGAGCTGTCATGATTATACAGCTTCGTGATAAGAGTAGTGGGCAAAGCCACGCCCATTAAAAAAGTTATAATATTTAGCTTTTTTTGCACTTGATATTCAATTTAAATTCAGAATGCATTTTTATTCATTAAGGGGCGTAGCAACGCGCGCCGGGATTTTCTAGTTCTTTATAAATATAAGGTCTGTCATTGAATCATACTTCGTTAAATACGTAAATTAGTATTGTGTTTATAGCTTTTATAAACGTTGGTTTATTTCGTTTACAAAAACAGGGATTCATTATTTAATTCAACTTGATATTCACTTATGTATGCTTTATGTACGACTATCTACTACTTGTGATATAGTTTTCTTATATTTATACTGTGATACCGGGTTGTGAATTTAAATTCTAGAAATAGTTATTTTTAAAACATCCTGTAAGTGTGAAACAAAGTATGAATTGTTTACAATTTTAATGTAGACAAGAGCGTTGAGTGTTAAGCGTTGGAGATTAACATGTGTTTTGTTGTTGTTGCAATAACAAAATACATGCAAACTTGCAACGCTTGACGCTCAACGCTTTTGTTTAAGTTGGGCTATAAAAATATAAATTAAATTAATCTCAATTAAAATAATGAGAATAAAATCGGATTCAAATTAGTTTGTAACAGTTATAGATAAAATATTTGTATGCATATGTTCTAAATCAGTAGAATAGTTTATTTGACGATGTTAATAGTATGTGTGTGTGTGTATATTAAAATCAAGTTTTCAAAATTTTAAATAAAATAAATTTATTGCTATAATTTTTTCAACTTATTTAAGAATTAACTTAATTAAACAATAATTATAAGATTTTGCACAAAGTGGTCTAATTAAGTTTTTCTATAATTATCGTATTTTTTTTATTAAAAAATGCCTTTAGTAAAATTTTAAGGATATTACTTTTTTGCTATAATTTCCAAATGGGTCTCTTGCTGTAACAATCAATAAAAATTTTTTGAAGTAAACTTTTTCATAAAAATCACTAAATTTTGGTTGAGTTCAAGTCAAAAACAACAAAATATAAACATAAAATAATAATCACACAAATACATTATACGCACTAATAAAAAACAAATTAGAAATAAAAAAAAAATATGTAAGTATTTTTGTAGGCACATACAGACATACATAAAATTGGAAAATGTAAGAAAAAACATTATTAAGAAGGAGTAAAAGAAAAAAAAAATCAAAAAAAAATCGAAAAACACACATGTAAAAAAAAATTTTAAAAACAAAAGTGAATGCGTAGCAAACAAATACAAATACAGTAGGTAGTATGCATCTAAATGTGCAACATAACAAAGGGAAAATCCATACAGTAAACAGAAACAGCAGCGGTACAAGCAAACAACTACTGGTGACTGAGAAAACTAGCTGATTTAGCATAAAAACATAAGAAACACTAAATACTAACAACACTGTTCTTGCAGCAGTAGTAACGGTAGCAGCGCTGAGGCTTATGGATGTCAGGGGCAGAAACGCTGTAGATGTTATTAACACAGAATGATCCTTAGACGTGTGTTTAAATAATGAACATCTTTTAGTTTAATGGTTTATTCTAAAACAAAATGTGGTGCGATCAAGATCTCATTTAATAAAATCGGTAAAATTAAGAGCAAAAAGACGTGAATTTGAAAATTAACGGTAGTGCTTTTAATCATTTGCTGTTAGTTAGACAAAATACAAATGCAAACATATATATATATGGGGTTTTCCCAAGAAAATTGAAAAAAAAAAAAATTAAAATAAAACAACAACACATTTTTTTGGCAAATTAGCCAAGAAAATTTTGTGTGTGAAAATAAAATAAAAACTCAAAAAGTAACAAATTAAAGCAAAAAGTGTGGCTAAGTGACATTATACACACGACTGTGTGTTATGAATAATTAAAATTGTTTAATTAAGATCAAAAACTAAAAAGAAAAAAAAAATGTTTTTTTATATAATTTTTAATTTAAAGGAAAATAAAATATGAATTGTCGAAAATGTCTTCCACTTTAAAAATTAATAGCCAAAATCTAATCATTCCCATACAAAAGACATCAGCACTTAATATGTATCACGATCTGGTACAACCTTCAACACCACCTTACACACCATTTTCCACCTCCTCTCTTACGCATTGCAATAAACAACAAGTTGAAACTTATTCAGCAATGACAGTACTTTCACCGCCAATATCAAGTCCAGCTACTACGTCTGCATTAGTGAATTGTAACTTAATGTCTCCTCCATTGAGTGCAACACCAATAAGTGAACATTTTCGCGCTTCCCTCTGCAATTTGAAATCGTTCAACAGTGGCTTTAATTATAATGATTTTGCCACAGCCGATGCTCATTTTCCAGATTTTTCACAATTAACATTTGCAGCTGTTGAAACACCAAATTCAATTTATGACGGTGGCAGTGGAAGCATGAACACTGTCATGGATGGTGAAAATTGTGTACACAAACGCAATTCTATGTACTATTCCGGTGGCGAGGAGGAAGAATATGGTCATTTATCGGATGGTGATGATGATGCTAAATGCGTAGCGATGCATACACAGGAACAGGCACAGCAAGATATTTTTCGTTTTGAGCCTGAAGATATTGCACGCTTAACTGAAACTTGTCAATATGAGGATATCAATGGTGGTGTCATTTTACCCCAGAGCCCTTTTACTCCCCAAACACCGTATACGCCATATTCTGATACTTACATGCCATTCGCAGCTCCAACAACCCAACAGCAGCAACAGCCACAACAGCAACAGCAGCTGCCACAAAATGACTTTGGTATATCCTACAACAATCAACAAATGGTAATGATAACAAACATGCAACAAGAGTGTCAAACTGTAAGTGGCAACAGCAATGATGGTCTAAACTTAGACATAGAATATTATAATTATGATGAAATAAATTGTCAATCGAAAGAACAATCACCCTGCTCCTCTCCACCTTTGGATCCCTGGATGTCCATGAACTTAAGCGATTCCATGCAACAACCAGTCCGACAAGAATCACCGAAAATAATTAATACCAACTATGCTGGCTTTACGCCTCCTCATCAAATTAACTATGAGCCCAGCGCAAAGGCAAATGATGCTAATAACGCTAAATTACCTTCAATGATGTCTACTTTTGGCACCCCAAAATATGAACCCTTAAGTATCTATTCATATACCGAATTTGGTGATGGCCAAGAAAAGATTCACATCTATAGTCCACCGGCCCAATCATCAGCCAATTCTTCTGTCTCATATTCACAAAATTTGAATTCATTTACCGTCTTGCCAGACGATTTTGAGAATTGTAATATGCTCAACATAGAGAAGCCAAACAGAGAACGTAAAACTATATGGACCATAGATGAGTTGGACGAAATAAATGAGGAAATATTAAAGGAGTTTTGCCAACAGCCTCTACAAGGTCAGTGTGGTTTTAACAATCAGGACTATTATTATAACAATAATGACAATACTGCTAACACCGATGAGGAAGAAGAGAATAATAATTTGAATCTCTTAGAAGAGGAAGATAAATACCTTGGAAGAGGTCATGAATCTGAAGTACTCGAAGATGATAATGATGAAGTTTTTATAGTTGAAAAAACAAAGCCTACTAAACAGCGCCGTAAACGTTGTATATCACAAACTTCAAATGCTTCATCCACTGCTACTATTCAGTCACTAGGCGTGGTCATTCAAAATGAAGTGGAACAGCTACAGGGGCCGATGATTTGTCGCTGGACCGACTGCAATGAGATATTTCCCAATCAAATAGAATTTGTGGCTCACATCGAAAAGAGACATGTTGACGTAAAGCGAGGAGAAGATTTTTCATGTTTCTGGCATGAATGTCCCAGACGTTATAAACCGTTCAATGCTCGCTACAAATTGTTAATACACATGAGAGTTCATAGTGGCGAAAAACCAAATAAATGTCCAGTAAGTATTTTAGTTTTTCAATTAAAAGATGTAACAATTAATAAAATAAAAATTTTCGGAAAACATTTTTGGCATTGATTTGTAGATTTTAAAATTAAATCTTTGAATTTATACCAGGCATGACGGAGAAATTCCAAAACATACCACAACTTTTATATAAAAATGAGAAATTTTTTCCAAAATTAAAAATGTTTTAATTTTGCCACAAAAATCAATTCATCAACAAATTGTTTTAAATATTTTTTAAATAGTCTCAGCTTTATAATCGATAAAACAGTTAAAAACAAAATGTTAAGACAAGTAAAGAGTTTTTAAAAAACTTAAGGTTAAAGAAACTTAATTTTTAGTATTTTATATAACATAAATTAAATTCGAAACAAGCCAAAAAAATCCGTGAAACAAAAACTCACTCAATTTTTCCTTTATCTTAGAGATTTCCTTTTTTAGAAACTCTAATGCTAATTAAGTATTGCCAATTAATATTAAATTCATAGAAAATTTGTTAAAAATCCATATGTCCACATACATACACACGTAGACTGTACATAATATTCTTTACACAATATAAACAAATAACCTGTGCAACATAAAATCACACTCGTACCCCAAATTATTTCGTTTTTTAATTTTAAAATGTAATTCGAGATGAAATCTACAAATACATTTATATGTATTTTGCTTTAGATTCCTTTTGGCTTAGAATAAATAAAACAAATTTTTGTTTTCATTTTTAAATTAAATTATTATTTTATTTGTATGTTTTCCCCCAAAAACATGTCTGAGTGCGTATGTGTATGGTGTGTTTATACTGCACGTGAACAGCTGTCATAGATAACATTTCATTACATTACTCTTGCTCTTGTTGTAAATAAATGATGATGAAAATGATTTAAATGTTTTTCATTTAACTTTGTTTTTTTTTTCTAAATACAAAATTTTATACTTTTTTTATGTCTCTACAAAGGAACATCTACGAACTCACATTTGAAAAAATAACAAATTTTAATGTTTATTTGGTGCAGAGAATGAAGGGGTTGAGGTTTAAGTGCCAGTACATAATATTCCCAAAATTCTGGAATATAAAATTGTAGATTTATTTTAAATGAAATGTGTCCAAAAAGTAGCACGTGATGCTATTTAAAGTGTTTTAATAAAGTTATTTAGTATGTATTTCTCTTTATTTATTTATTTATTATTGCTGTTGTTGTTAAACTTTTTATTTTACCATATGTTTGCATAACAAAGTTTATTATATGCATTCCATCATTTGAACTTCTGTTAAGACCATATGTTGTACGAAAAAAAAAAAATTATATAAAAAACATTTTCAAAAGACAAAGTTTTTTTGTGAAAAGATTTTTGGAGATATACAAATTCGAATGCAAGAAATTTAATAAAATTATGTAAAAATTATAAAATTTTAACTATTACTTAACCATTAGTAATAATTAAAAAAAATTTAGAAATTTGTTGGCATTGCCACAAAATGTTGCAAGTTAAATAACTTTGGCAAAATGTTCAGGTCTGCTATGAAAAGTAATATCTGATAATTTTTAAAATGTCACATAAGCTCACTTGCCACAAAATGTTGCAAGGTTATATATGTGTATATATACTAATTTTTAAATAAAATATTAAATAAAATTAAATTCTATATGCAACGCCGATAAATATTATCTTGCCACAAAATGTGGCAAGTAAACATTTTTCTTTAAAAACTTAAAATAAGTGTATATTTTATTAAGTGTAAGTTGTAAAATAAAACACCTCCCAAAAATGTCAAAATCTATAAATTCTATTGTAAATGCTAACTATAACATACCGGTTACTTTAAGGCAAGTAATGCATTAAACTTAAATTCAAAAAAATACGTTTGAAATTATTCTTTCTCCTAACCTATCTTTTTACTTTTTAATATAAATGTTATTTAACATTAATTAATTTAAGTACTAATGTATATACATGTGTATGATTTCTTGTATGTACATATGTACACCTACATACATCTACATACATATGTATATTTGATTATACCTTTAACTACTTTTTCAGATACTAAATTTATTTCTTTATTTTGCTGTTTTATTTACAGTTTCCAAGTTGCAATAAGGCATTTTCTCGTTTGGAGAATTTAAAAATCCATCAACGTTCTCACACTGGCGAACGTCCCTATGGTTGTCAATACAAAGGTTGTCTAAAAGCATTTAGCAACAGCTCAGATCGTGCAAAACATCAAAGGACCCACTATGATACGGTAAGTGTCAAAAAATATGCAAATACAAATATGATGCAATAGAAGCCAAATCTAGATTTTTATTGGCCTAAAATTTTTTCTTGTTTTTCTCTAATACAACATGGCTTAAGCTGTGCTGATGTAAAAGGAAAAGCCAGCCAGTCAGTCATCATATTTCTCCGAGTTAGTTTTGTTTTATAAATTTTTTTAAGCATATTACATGTGAGTTATTTATTGTTTGTGTATGCCAAAACATAACATGCAACCAAATGTATATACATATGTGCATATATAAGAACACAGTGATGCTACGTTATGCTGTGTGTAAAAGAGCCTTTGCAAATGATTGAAAATTTTGTGTTTTTTTTTTTTTGATTTTTGTGTTTTGAGGACTACTTGCTTGTTGCACTTGACATGTACTGCATATACATATAAGTATTTGATGCGTTCAGATTTTGTGTCATAAAAATGAATGCATGAAATGTGTTCACTGCATGTTCAATGACATTTGACAGCTATAAGCCTGAAATTTAAAACAGGTGCGCCTACAACAACCAGGATTTTCAATCATTGTTACCTTATAAATTTTAATGTAAACTTAACGCACGTTCTCGCTTGTTTTCGAGGCTTATAAAAGCAGTTCGCAGACCAGCAAAACATTTTTTACGAATCATTAAAAACGAAACCATCATCGTATACCATAAAAATAATGACACGTTTTTAGCGGGCTTAAGCTAAAAATAAAATTTTTTTTAAAGGATAATCAACACAGTTGTTTGCTCACTGGCTGGACATACATATGTTGTGGTGTGTTATTTTTAATAGGTCAATATGTAAATTCAACAAATTATTAAGTGCGACACAATTTTCTAAAATAATGGAAAATTTTAACTTGCCACAAAATGTGGCATGTTTAGAAATTATCTAAAAATAGCTGTTATGTAACAAAAAGAGTTAGTTTATGTTGTTTTCAGTCAAAAATTTTGACGAAACAAATTAAACTTTAAAAATATTCTTATGTACAATAGTTTGAGTAAAATATAAATATTTAAGTTTATTTTAATATATAAAAGATGTCTCAGTAACAGTTGTTTTTTAATTAAGTGGAATTTTTTTGTGAAAATATTTCTTCCGATTATAAAAAATGTAGCAAAGGAGCAAAGCGTTATAATTGTAGAAACAATTACAAATATTTTGGAAAGTCATGCTGGGATTTCTCGAAAACTTCGATGAATTTATAGTCAAGAAAGTGCATCTAATGTGTCAACCCTTTAAAGAGTGATCAGAAAATTTGAAGAAACTGGGTCGGTTATGAACAGTAAGGCTCCTGTGCGTGGGCGTCCAGGTCGGTCTCTTTAAAACATTGCTGTTTTTAACGAAAATTTGGCTTCGTTCTCAAATACTTTCAATTTAAAGAAACACTATGCAGCGAATTTTGACAAATTCGTTCAGAAATAAGCTTACTCAGCAGCTTAAGCCAGAAGACCGTGGAAAGCACCAGAAATTCGTTCAACGGGTAATGACGCATGGTGAAGTTATTGCGAATTAACAACAAGTAATTTTCTCCGATGAAGTGCATTTCCATCTCAGTGGTTTCGTGAACTCACAAAATTTTTAAATGTGTGACTCAGAAAATATTCGTTTAATAAGTTGCCAATGCATTTAAAATAAGTAACTCTTTGGTGAGGATTGCAATGACCGTGAGTGGCATTCGTTACAGGAACACAAAAACGGAGTTCGTGTGGCTTCAACTGAATGGTATGGATTACAAAGAGATGTGGTTTTAGCCACAACAAACAACAAATTTTTTCAAGAAATTCTCATGTCAATTGTTTACTAAGAGTGTACAGTTTAACGCCGTGCGATTTTTTCTGTAGGGTTTTGTGAAATCCCAGGTTTATGCAAAAAAAAAAACTAGTAACATTTCCTGCCATAAGACCAGTTAGAGCAATTTGATGAATATTTTCTTGCAAACCTATTCGAAACATATCTTTTTAACAATCCAAATAAAAAATGACAACTATCTTAAAAAAACGTGTTCTTATTTGCAAAAAAAAAAAAAAAATTTACTGAAACATCGTTTAAATATAAGTCCAGATAATTATAGGACTTTTCCAAGTTCTCTCCGATATTTTCTGATTGGCAAGTTTTTTTATTTGTTTCCAATTCTTTTAGTATTACGTGATTAGCGTTGAGTGTTTAACTCGTCTTCTGCTGTTGGATGTTTAAGAATAGATCTACGTCCAAATGCCTTTCCTTATTACCAATTTCTTTTGTTGTGTGAGTGGCATTTTTGATATCTGGTTTGGTCAAAATATATTTGGGAGTTCTCTTAGGCAATGATTGATAAAAGTTTGAATTCTGTTTAGCTCCAGTCTGGTATATCCATACAGAAAAAATGATTTGATACTGTAGTTAATAAAGTAACATAAAGTATTTAT
The DNA here is from genome assembly GCA_941918925.1 of Phyto melanocephala. Classification (NCBI taxonomy): domain Eukaryota; kingdom Metazoa; phylum Arthropoda; class Insecta; order Diptera; family Rhinophoridae; genus Phyto; species Phyto melanocephala. The sequence goes on along the minus strand of OW799233.1, from coordinate 122,782,254 downwards.
GTTTTATGTATTAATTTAAATAAAAATTATTAAGTAGTAGTTTTTATAAGGTTTGAAAAAAAAAATTAAAAACTAATAGTTTTCTAAATTTGTTTCTAATTGATTTCTTTTAATTGTTTTAAATTTACACTTGTAATTACATACAAAATATAAAAAAAAATAATTTAGTTTATTCATTTCATTTATCACAAATTAATTTGTGTAACAAAACTAATTTTAATTTCTATCTTACGGTATAATTTTAGAAACCTTATGCCTGCCAAATGCCTGGCTGTACCAAACGTTACACTGATCCCTCTAGCTTGCGCAAACACGTTAAAAATCATGCCTTACGCAATGCAAACGGTCATCTCAGTCGCAGAAAATCCTCAAGTGCTGCCACAACAATGACAAACAAAAAATCCAACAATAAAACACGCCGACATTCAGAATCATCTGTGTTGCAAGTGAACATAAATAATAATAATAACAACAACATTACGAAGTCACAAGAAACTGTCGTCGAAATGCAAAATGTTAACCAGAATAAACAAAGCAACAATTTCAGTGAAATATCATCGGCCAGCATTGTAATGGTAAATAACAATTATGAAAATAAACAAAAATTTACAAATGTGAATTACAATAATGTGCAACAACTGCAACATGAACAACAGCATAAAAATAATTACAAGCATATGGCTAACGAATCGCCATTATTATCCCCAGCTAATCACAATTCAATGAACTTTAATGAGCTGTCAAATTGTATTGTTACTATTGAACAATACAGCAACAACAACAACATTAACAGCAATAGCAAATGCTTAAGCACTAAAAACAATCAAGTAGAAATTAGTTGCAACTATGATATTGACAAGCATAAAAGTGATCAAAATGTAACCACTTCAACCACTGGCCTGGCCACATATAATTTGGGTAAAAATACAACAAATGTAACAACAAGAACAACAAACAAAAATAGCAATAACAATAGACGTAGTATCGGCAATGAAAATATTAATCAACTAAATGAATTTCAACAGTTGTTACAAGTGAAATCATCATCAACAACTAAATTTCAGCAACAAACAAATGTGACCCATACTAGCAGTACATCAACAACATTAACATCTGATGTTTTAAATTACAGCAATAGTGGCAGCACAACCACCACCCCTACCTCCAGCAACAATAACAACAATAGTAATGCGAAATATATAATGACCAATAACACAACAGTAACAACTGCAACAAATGGCATTACCACAAATTCGATTAGCACACAATGCCACAATAACATCAACAATACAAGCCACCACTATCACACCAACAGCAACAATTCAAATCCTACAACTGAGGACGGCAAAAACAGCGTTGACAATGATACAAATGAATTTGTCTCATTCGAGTATGTTAAAAAGCTGCTGTCCGAAACTTTTGATTATATAGAAGATGATAATGCTAGTTGTTGTGATAGTAATGCTCAAATTAGACATTCAATAGAGTCGTCCACGGCAGCAGCAACATGTGTTGATGTACTTGCTGTTGCTGTGGCCAGCAGTGGTATTGGTATCGTTAGTACGGATAAGCTTAAGCAAACAACGGCAGAAACAACAAGGCCAGAAGCAGCACTGGTGACAGCAAATGAAATTACCATTAATGCGTCCAATAATAATAATAATACAAATTTACATAATGAAAATGTTGAACAAGAATTTGCCAATAACTTCGACATGGATTATTTGCAAAGTTTTATGTAAATTAATTCAATTTAACGTTATGTTGTGTTTTTAATTTGTTTTAAATTATCCTAATTCTCTACCCCTAATTACAATCATGTGCAATTATTAATAAGTCACGTAACAAACCTACCAAAGACTTTAACCAAAATATTTTGTAAACTCTATAATGTCTACTTAACTAGTATATAAGCTTGTTCAAAATGTATTTTAAAAATGTTATACAAAAGACGTTATAATTGCTCAGTTCACAACATGTCGTAGAAGTTGTAGGTTGTAAGAAATTCACTTCTCCATATTGAAGAACGGCGATAGTACTTTCTTTTCCAGCTATGGTATATTTTTACGACATTCTATAAAAAGAGGTTAAATTGTGGTAAGTGCTGTATAAATTAGTAATGTAGAAATTATCAAAAAAATTTGTACAACTACTACGACGTACAACACCTACGACAGCTTTTGAATTTAGCATATTTTTTGTTTTTACACAACCAAGACGATCTCTAAACCGCAAAAATTTGGTAAAGTTAAAACTTTTGTTGTTGTTTTTATTCTTTTATATAAATTTAAGTTGAAGTGCTTCCTTTAAATAATTAACAAAAATCGTTCCTAAAACAAAATAAAAACCAAAATGATTTCCCACCAATTAGTGATGTAATGAGTCTTCCCAAATCCCAGTTTGAATTATAGAAACTTTGATTATAGTTTTTAATTATGGTTATAGTAGTTGATAAGAGAAAGAAGTTTGTAAGGAAATTTATACGGCTTTAAAAATGTAATTAAGAATTATATATACAATATATTTTTATATTTACAATTAGTCTTTAAGTTTTCTTTATCTTTATTTTTAGCTAAGAAAAATTTTAGTAAAATTGTTAACACTTTTACTTGACAATTTACAAATAGTTCTATGTTTTTCTATTTACTATACAATATGTATGTATCTTTCTTATATATATTTTTTGTATTTGTAGTAAATTAAACATGAATCTTTTCATGAAAAAATACGAAAAAAACGTTGTAATAAAAAAAAAAAAAATAAATAAATAAATAAAAAAATTTTTTTTAGATGCTCTAAGCCATTTTAATTCTACGGACGTTAGGTTTTCCTCAATTTGTTTTAATTTTTCCAACAAAATTATTCTTATTTTAGTTATTAGAAATTATTATTAAACTAAATTTCATTAAAAAAAATTGATTTGAATAAAATTAAAATTATGCAAAGCTTTATGCCCACATAAGTCTGCGCACAATCATATTAAATGATGTGGTGGATGTTATTCAAAAGCTAGTTGGCTCTCCTTTAAATCTGTCAATAACCTTTTCTTATTCATCCTTCAAAATTGATTTCAGCTACTGAACAGATGACGGGCTTGTCTTTTGCATCTGTGTCTATAAATAAGGCTTGGAAATTAAGTAGAATGTTCCAGTTTTGACCTAACGTTATATAATAATCACTCTCTTACCAATAGAGAAAAATGCTTAGAGTCATGTCATGCACGAAGGTGTAGGTAGGTGTTATCCAGACCCCGATTAGTTATGCTTGGAAAAAATTGCTCCTTTGAAATGTCAAAATACATACTTGCATTTATTATTCAATCTATGAGCTTCCAGTTTGCAACATCATTTGCAAACATATACCCTATATCATGACAGAGCCTATCTGTGCTGGACAGGTGTTCTTAAAATTTTAACAGCCAAGACAAAAATAGGCTTTCTACATATTATACATCACTTCCGAATTTAATTTGCATTCGTCCGTAAAGATGACGCGTTCCCAGAAAATTGAATCCCTTAAATGAATGTTTTAGTACTCGAGAGTTTAAAACAATTTCTGTTTCCTATTTACCTCACTAACAAACGGTTTTTTTTTGGCTACATAGAAAATGTAAGTCATTTATATTCAGACAACGTTAGATGGTTTCTGGGTGAACGTCGGCCGCGTTATATTTTATTGGGGGGTTTTTAGTAATTCTTTTGACTATCATCTGTTCATTCCGATCAACGATCTTCTTTGTACGAGCACATCTTTCAGCACTTAAGAATTAATCGCTTGCATTTTAGTTTTTAATAACAGTAGTAAAATAAATAGTTGCCATTTATTGTTGCTACAAGGCGCTTTAGTGCACCCACTCTGACGTTGTTTGCTGCACTACACATATTTGGTCAATATTGGGTACCAGCGGTAAATTGCCAATAAAATCTACATTTTTCAACCGATTTTTATAGTTAATGGCTGTTTTTATTTTTAAGATAAGTAGCTCTAAGAAAATAGTGCAAAATGTTGAATATTTGTTTTATGTTTTTTTTAATTCCATTTTTAAATTGAAAAATATTACGAATTTTGCAGGAAAAATTTTTTTTTCTACATTAATTTCTGAATAATTCCAAAACGATAAGAGATAGAGAAAAATTCTATTCCAATAAAATAAAAACAATCTTGTTACACATTTTCTGGTGTTTTATTTATAAAAAACGGATGACTAGTTCTCGAGTCAGGATAAAATATGTCTCCGTACCTGACTAATTTAAGGGAAAAAATTTGCCACGCCCACAAACGAAATTCCGATCTGATGGAAAAAACCGACAACGGATTTAAGTTCGGCGCATCAAAATCCATATAGTCCACATAGTTTTATTTAATGGAGGATTTTGCTGCGGATCAGTGTTATTGGGCACGATGATGAGTCGAGCTTGACTGCTCTTTTGCCACACTATTGCAAAAAACAGCAATGTTTCCCATTCAACGAACTAAGATGACATTCACAGATGTTTTCACATTTCATACAGACCTGTATTGCCGAAATTTAAATATTTTCTACAATTCTCCCGATTATGGAAATGCAGAAAAAAACTTGAATTTTAGGTGTGATTCACATTCAACATCGGTCCTTAAAATTTAACCACCTTTTATTTTGCCGACTTCTGATATAGCTTTTTAATGTTTGTTCAGTTTAATAGCAATTTTTCGCACATCTGCAAAACTTCATATAATGTTAAAACACTTTGTTTGTTGTAAGAAGAACCACGAAGAAATTTTAATTTTATTTGTTTCATAACACAGAAAAAAAATATTACTTAAATTTGTTTAATTAATTGAATTTTTGATTTGTTTTTAAATTCTAATTATAGTTTTCATTAATTTAATTAAATTTTTTAATTGATATTAAATATTTATACAAAAAACAAAGAGATTCCTGTCAGTTGAAAAAAAATTTAAAAAAAATAAAAAGATACTATTTTAAATGACTTTTTCTTGAAAATTTAATTTGAAGAATAAATTTAATATAATTGTTACTCAAGGAGCGGAATAATAAAAAATAGTCGCCAATCTGCAAGAGAAAGTTCTGGTAAAGGCTATAATACACGGCATGTTTTTTACATCTGACATTAAAATTTGTGAGACTTATGTAAATTTACATGTCTGTCAAAATTGTACTTTTACGCTGACTGCTTTGCAGCAGCAGAGATTTCTGCCAACGACTGATGTCACATGTTTTGACACAAGAAAATAGAGCGCACTCTGATTAAAGTTTTGTCAAATGTCTCAGCACATGTTTTTTTTTACAGAAGTAATGTTTTAAATGTAACACACGACATGTTTGTATTAGCAGTGGAGAATTCGACAAGTCAGGTGTAAAAAACATGCCGTGTATTAGCTCCTTAAGTACACATTTGTAAAAATATGTTCTGTTTTAAATATAATAAATTATTTCGGTTTCATTGCAGGTATGCCAAAATTCATTGCATAATTATTGTATTCCTTTATATTCCTCAGAATCCTCATTTTAATCGGAAAGTTAGTTGAATTTCTTCACTCTGTCCGATCAAGCCTTGTTACCGGTTAATATTCATTTATATCTAGGTCGTTGTTGCTAAAAAATATTTTTGAAAATACGGCTTTTGATATGGTATGTGTATGTGTGTGGAACCCTATTTTTTTATCATTAATTTTATTATATAAGTAACGAAATGTAATTAAGAATATAGATTCCTATGTAATATAGATGTATATTAAGAACAAATAATTTTTAAACAGGTTTAATAAACTTTATTATTGATATAATAAATTCTTTAATTTCATAAAACCCAAATCTCAAATGTAGACATGATTAAATTAGTAAAAATCATTTTTGAAAATTATAAAATTTTAATGAATTTTTTAATACTGTTTAAACTATTAATTTTCATTTAATTAATAGTATCATTTTGATGATTGGAGCTAAATTAAACAATTTTATAATTAATGATATTAATTTCGTAATTAAAATTCATATTTATTTTTTTCTGTGTAACGATTAAACTAAAAAACCAAAGCCGTCCGTCCGTAAAATTTTTTGATGTTTTCAATTAAGCATTTATAGTTTTATTTTTGCTAAAATATAATAACGACTGTGTTGTTCAAAGTCTTTTAAGGCCTTAATATTTTTTTTAAGGATATCAAGTCAGTATAAAAAAAGAAAAAAAATTTTTAAAATTTCAAATCGTTCTTAGATTTTTGTTGCCCGTTGTACATAACATAAAATTGCGGAATTTATTTTAGTTTTCACTTTAAAATATTGTACATTATAAATATTTCCAGGGTATTAGCCATTATTAGATTTGGCTTTTAAGAACTGAACATTCTTTAATCTAGGAATTAATTAAGTCAATTTCGTATAGCCTGTTCTAAAGAGAACAGTATCCTAACGAGGCAAGTTTTGGATTATAGGGCGGTTGAGGAAAAAATTATATATTAAAATTTATATTTTGATTTATAACTCCTTTCATAATGCATAGATTTAAGAAATATTTAGGGAGAAATATATATTTGAAGTTTCATGGGTCTACGTTAATGCGTTTGGACACAATTGCATTTTATTCGATGTTTTATTCTTCGAGCTATAACTCTCTTCCTAAAATTTCGATTTAGCCCATTTTCAATACCAAACAAACCTTGTCCATAAGAAAGATTCTGACAAAATTGAGCCCCCTAGCTTTTTCGGTGCGACCTCTATCGTGCTTTCAACAGACAGACAGACGGACGGACATAGCTAGATCGTCATAAAATGAAACCCTGATTCAGAATATATATATTTTATGGGGTCTTAAATGAAGATGTTACAAACGGAATAACAAAATGAATATAACCCCCACCATTTTTTTGGTGGCGGGTATAAAAATCTTAACAAATACTAGTGGCGTATATACAACTATAATTGTGACTATATAGTTTGAATGACTTTTTCTCATTCTTTCGGGTTTTAGATTTTGTTAGATGATAATTTCTGTAGTATGTACACATGCGTATATCGATGGTCACAGAAATTTAGTTTTTTGGTGATTCCAATACCTATTATACAAATACACTTCGACACAAAAATTAAACGCAATGGTATCAAAATTACAGTTTTTCAAGTAACTTTACAAAAAAATTTTCATATGAGAATAAAGTTTCCGTTATGTTTTACCTTATTCTGTAAAGTCACAATTATTTGAGTTAAGGCTTTTCTACCTGTGATCAAAGATAGCTGCATGCAAATTATTTTATTGGGTGGACATCATTTGGTAACATAATATTTTTAATAAAATTTTACAACTTATAAATAAATTTGAACTTTTAACCATCAATTTCAATTAATTCGTGACATATTATATACATTTTTACATACACTCTAGGTACATATCCTTATACATACATACATACACATTTAATCAGGTATATTTTGAAATAAGCATGTTCAAACAAGTATAGTACAAACAAACACATAGGCACATAATGAGAAATTGTAATAAATTAAATTTTACTTACATTAAACAAGTGTACAATAAAGTTGCACAAAGAATATTTGCATGAACGCAATGAATGAATGTAATGAATGCAATCAAACCAGTAGTGTATTCTTTAATTAAGTTAAAAGTAGAATATCATAAATTACCTGTCGCATTAAACCCGAGAAAAACACAAACAACGAATAAACTGTATAGCAAATTGTAGTGGTTGTAGAAATCAGAAAACTTATTAAAACATATGTAAAGGACATTTTGGCTTTTTATTTTATCATTATCATCAGCAGCAGCAGCAGTAGCATCACTATCAACATCATTACATGGTGGTGATTGTGAAATGCAACAACGAAACTGTTGTACCACATAATAAGAGTAAATTACGCGTTAGTAAAATTAAAAAAAAAAATATTAATAAGTCAATAAAAAGTGGCAAACAGGCAGAAAACCAACCAAATTCAATTCAAACTTGGTTTGAATCGCGAAGTAAAGTAACGGGTTGAATTGCATTCAATGGAACCGGATCGAACCGTAGAAAAATAAATTTTATTTATTTATATTCCTACATATGTATTTATGTATATATGTATGTTCTTTGTACATTTATACAATTTAATCATGTGCAATAATAACAACAAATACAACATAATACTATTACACATTTACATAAAATATGTGCATGTTCACTCATACCTGCAATTGTCACTGCATGTAGTCAGAAACATACCCCTACAGTTTTCATAAATTTTATTCATTTATAATTTTACAATACGCGTTATCAGTAAATTTTCCAATTAATATATTAATAAATGCCGTAGAACTGGGGCCAAATTACGGCATTCGATTACGATCGAAATTTTACTCGAACGATCGACTTCGCTGTGCTTTAGGTATAGAGATTCTAATAAGAATTTAAAACTACGATCACGTTCGAATGCCGTAAGTTGCCCGCAGATCTTGAAAACTGCTTTGTTGTACTCGTGTTTGTAGTAACCAGGGCCAGAGATTCGAGTTCAAAAGAGTATAAAAAGTGGGCATGGTAATTTATATATAAAAAACATTTTATATTCAATTATCGCATGTATGAATAAAAGCATTTATTTTCTAAAAGCTTATGAAAGGTAAGTCGATTCAGCGATTTCCATCTGTCCTTCTATTGTTTAAAATCAACTTTCTGAAGCTCTCACATGTTGCCCAGACCAGCATGTTATATCAAACTTTTTAAAAAATTTGGAAATCAATCACTATTAAAAACTAGATCATAACGGCCTCATAACTTTCGATAATATGAGCAAATCAATAAGACATAATATTGATAATATAATATTTTTCAGCCCTAGAATAATTTATAAACATGTTTGTTACTTTATGTCGAATATTTTGGACAAAATTAGAGAAAGCTAAAGGCAAAAACAATTTTTAAAGTGAATATTTTTTCAATATTTACCCACACTTATGAACAAATTGCAAGCCGTATTTTCGAAAAATATTACAGAGAAAAGAAAAACATCAGTTTGAAACTAACTGAGGCATAAGCACTATAATGCAACTTCTTCGATGTTTTTTTATAATGTACAAACGATAATCGAATTTCTCGGCTTGTAGATAAAGTGGGTTAATATGGTCATTAAATAAAAGGGCTTGATTTGCAAAAAATAATTCATCAAAAATATAATGAATTAAAAAAAAGTTCTAGTACAACTAAAAGTACTCACTTAAAATGCATAAAAATCTATATCACTAGGAAAGAAATATATGTCAAATAGGAAGTGGTGTTTTTGCAGAGACGTGTTGTAATTAAACTTTGTGATTGCGAAATTAAATTACATATATCTCAAGTAATTTTGAAAAAACTTATACATCTAACCATGCAACCATCAAATTCAGGTATTTATCGAAATGTTGTGCCTTATATTGTAATAAAGATTATTTGTGAAAGTGCTTTTGTTTTTAATGATTATATTGGAAATGCAAAAATATTGATTTTCTTATTTAACGTGGGCTTAAAGTTATTAATTCCGCTCAATTGAGAATTTTTATTTTATGCTTCGCATTGGTGTACCGATAGAAGTTATATACAAATTAGTAATGGGCTCAAGCGTTGAGAGATTACTGCTAACACTTTTATTGTTGTTATACCCTTCACCTGTGGCGTCAAGGGTATATATAGCTTTTTGTTTTTCTCATTGTTATATGTTATGTACTTTTATGGCAATTTACCAGGAGCGTGGGTGAATAAAAAAGTCATGTTTATTAATTAACTATTAATTACTTTGTATGGGAGATACCCGTAACTCCCACTCCTAAATCTATTGATGTAATATGCTGCTTGTTCCAAGAGTTACCCATTACCCAAATTAAGTGTGCCTTACTATTGCAGTTCTGCATATATAGAAAAAATAATAATTATTTTGTAAGCAAAGTACCAGTTCCCTCTCCTATATCTCTACTACACTATTGTAGTTCTCCAGACATAAGAAAAATAATAATAATAAATTTGTATGGGGGGGAAGCGTATCCATCCTCACATACCACCAAGATTTCGTTAAAATTTTTCGTTTGTTCTTAGAGCTACTGACATTAAATTTAGTGAGTGTCATTATTGTAGTTGTGAAGATATTAATTGATCCTCGAAAAAAAGGGCTTTTGGACCAACTCTGCTGCCTACAATAATTTATTATATGTGTCAAATTTGGTCAGTAATTAGTTAAACCTGCTTCAACCCCTTCAATAACTATCAAATTAAAGGGCTTGACCAGTAGAATAGAATCTATGATGGCGTATGTATTAATGTATTATTTAAACTAACCTACGTCACAATGGACCGTAATGGTCTCCGAGTAAAGGTGTAAGGGTAACTTTGCCAACCTACCTACCTAACCTAAATTAACTTTTTAGTACAATTAAAATAAGTAATTAATTTTTTATTATAAATCTCTCATTAAAAATTACCATGTATAATAAGTTTTCTGCCAATTGAGTTTAGGAAGACTGTCAGAAAGACAGACTGACAAAAAATCTTAAAATTAGTGTAATGAATTCTTGATCATTGACCATATAAATATTAAAAAACATTTTATGTACAGACACAATTTATTTGTCATGGATGTTTTTGTACAGACAAAAAGAACGTGTTTGTTGTAATCATAATCTAAGATCAACATACTATGGTTGAAATAGTATGATTGTAGCTTAAACATATGTGTAATGGTTGCAAGTTGCCATAATTGTCTATAATTAAAGTATCGTGCAATAATCATAGGTCTGACTACAATTGAAATCGACAATTGTTGCTACTTTTATGTTGGCTTTTATATAAAAAATTCTTAATTCGGATAATAGTTAAAAAAGATTATAAGCGCCCAAAAAGATTGAATATCTGAGTTGTCCTATTTTGATTGTTCAAAGCGGCTCTTCTAAGCAGTTTCAGAAGTTTTTGTCAAAATGGGGCACTTAGTACACCTCTAACTACAAAATTTGTGCGTGGATATGTAATAGATCTGTTGGGATATGAGAAATATGAATGTCAAGTATTCTACAAATATTTTATACAATTATCGTTCTTTTTGTACATACAATGTGGCTTTATAAATAAGTATGTGTTAGTGTTTGAATTACATACTATTAAAAGCAATCCCAGCCATCAGATATTGAATTCAAATCCTTCACTCACACTTTCTTATACACCCAACTTATTACTTATGCATTAGGAAGGTTCATTTTTGTTATTTTAAATAAAACATTAATATAGTTTTGCTAATTATATAATATGTTATGTTACAATCGATTAAGCTAGCCTGAATATTTTTTTTTATTTAAATAAAATAATATATTTAAATTTTTTGTTTAACTTTATATACATTATTTTTAAAACTTCCCTAATTATTACAAATCATATAAAGGACATGTAAGGAATATGCTTTTTGCACACATGCACACTGTTGTTATACACACACACATACATATTAATTGATTATGTTTAATTAAATTAAACCAAAGATACATTCTTGCAATTACGGCAACACAACTTGATGAAAAAATGAGAGGAAAAAAAAAATCAAACAAAATAAAATGAAACAAATCGACGAAAAGAAATAAAAACATTTTCAGATTTACGTGCATTTAAAATCAAGGAAATATAAAAGTTTTGTAAGTGTATATGGTAGTTATTGCCACACATCCTGTTTTTAATGAATGTGTCTTGTTCTTGTTGTGGTGAAAAAAGAAATATTATTTTAAAAAATTTGGTTTCAGCTTAATATTTATGCTCACAGTTCGACTTGTTTAAATTTCTCATAAAATAACTAAGAGAAAATTTAACAGAAATTAAATATTATTCATTAATTAAAAAGTTGTTTTCAACAATGTAAAGCTTTCTTAATATATTTGTAGAATTTTGACAAAACAACTTGTATTGTATTTTTACATTTTTCAGGAGAGCAAAAAACATTCAATAAATACAAAAAAAATTTAAGTTTTATTTTATAACTATCCAATACATTTTTTGTTATTCTTAAAAAATAAATATAATTTTTTTTATCATTTACATAGTAACTAATGCCTAAAGCTATAGAAATTATTTTATAATCCACTATGTGGTGAGTAGTTTTACTAAAACAATTTTTTAAATTACTTAACAAGCTTTGAATAAATCAAGTAAGCATTTAATATTTTTTTTTTTAACACCAACAACATTTTATTACTGGCCATGATACCGAAACTAAAGCTATAAACTATAGATTTTGAGCTGGATTTTGCAACCAATTTAAAATTGTTAAATATTAAATAAAAATTTGTTTTGAAACACACACTCGCATGTACCAAAAAACGTAGTTACAAGTCTGTGTATGTGAGAGAACTGGTACTAAAATAAAGGTTGTCCAACCGTTCGACTGACCAAAGACCAAAATGTTATCAGATAATTTGTTAAAATTTAATTAACCAGAAAAATAGAATGAAAAAGAAAATATACAAACAAGCATAAATACACACGTACGTATATAAAAGCAAAGAACACTGGTTAGCAGCATTCTTTATGTTCATATGTACAGGGTGAGCCAAAAGTAATTTTTACCTTTAAATAATTTTTTTTAGATTGTGAAATACGCAATATGGAAATTTCTTGACACCATGTTTGGAGAATATTGACACCTAAATGATCCCCGTTATCAGCTTTATAATGGTGGCTACTTTGTAGCTGTAGCGTTCGAATTCCTGCAACAAAAGTAGCCTCAAGTTAAACTATTGTCTTGGGCTTGTTCACATATTTGAAATAATGCCAAAAATAAAAGTCGGGCTCTAAAAAATCTAGCGAATTTGCTATCCTAGTAATTTTTGAATTTCTGCAAATTATTCGCTCTCCTAAACTTTGACTTAAATGTGCCACTGTGCATTGGCTAGTGTCGAGAGTGCCTCTATTCTGTTGAAAATTTCAAGAGAAAAATTTTCAAGAGAAAGACGTGAAAAATGTTCTATCACATTGCAATATTACTCTTCACTTACGGTTGCAACATTTCTATCTTCATTTTCGAAAAAGAAAGACCCAATGATATTTTCAGATGTACCCAGCAGAAAGAGGCATATAAAAGAAATATTGAATGTATAGTTTTAACTCGTGATAAAGTAGTTAAACTTTAGTGAAAAATCCATTATTTTAATACTAGCGTGTCATTGGAGATCATGTGCTTATCTGAATATATTAATCATCTACACTTCCTTCCAAGAAATGCATAGGAACGCATGCAAATAAATGAAAAGGTACGCATGTTTCATGAGTTAATGATGTTTTTTTACATGAATTTCTTAAGATATTTTGCATGAATCTGCAAGTATTTCGAAGCAAATCACATACGACAAACTATTTGGTATTTAGGAAGGCATAAAGTCATAAAAAATTTTATTCACTTTAAGCTAGTTCAAAATTTTTTTGCTGGTTTGTGTTACATCATATGGAATCGATTAATGGCTTTTAGCTTTTTAGAACCCAAGAACCGACAATTTTGTTTATTAACAGAGCCATTAAAATGAGAATAATAGGGCCCATACACAACACCATAATAATTGTGCAATCAAGTGACTGTGCCAGCTGATTGACCGTGTATGAGGTTGTGGTGTGATTGTACCAGCTGATGGTGCTTTATCAAAAATAGTTTGATATTTTTTTGAATGTAGCAGCATGAGTTAGTCGTGTGTGGCAAAATTAGCTCATAAAAGTTAAATCGTCAAGGCATAAACATCAAAAAAATACAACATTTTAAATATAAATGCCAATTCATAGCCATTTCTTCATCTGAACACGTTTTTTTTTGCTCCTAATTCGTTTTCGTTTTAGGATAATAGAAATAATATTTAAATGCAGCACAAATTTTTTCGTTATTCATTACAAACTTTTCCACACAATTTTTGGGTAAAAAATGAATGCTGGTGTAGTGTGTGCTTAAAGCTTAATTGCACAAACACTTGATTGCACAATTTTATGGTATTGTGTATGGGCCCTATAAGCTTTATTTCTCACTTTTCTTCTGTCGCCCAATATTTTCTGCAGTGCCAAATAAACGTAGTTTCCTAGTTCGAGTGTGTCGTATTAATGTTTACGATGAACTAAATAGACAAGAAATCACTGCTTCAGAGAGCGAAATCTTGTTAAAAAATCGGCGTTATACTCTTTTCATTAAGATATTTGTTTGCTGGCTTTAATAATACAAGTCTTTTAATCTGGTCCTTTGTTTAGTTATCAACTGTTCATTCCCCATGTGCTATTTATATAAAAGTAAATTTGGAAAACAAAAAATAATAATAAAAATATAAGAAAAGCATATAAACAAAAAAGTTCTTCAGCTCTATGGTGACTTTTGGCCCACGCTGTACATAAGGCCATCATTTTTTTGTTGTGATCGTATTTTAGTATGTGCAGTAAAGTGATATAAAGGCTTAGTGGTTAAAGCAATTTTTTTTAGATACACATGAAGTTATACATGTATACCATCACGGTAATTAATTTTCTAAAAAAGGTTAAACAATGTAAAGCATTGGCTAAAAACTTCACTATCAAGTTATCTATTGTATGGATATTATCGATTTTTACTTAAAGAAATGACTGCGCTAACGTTCCTCTCATAATACTAGTTAAGTAAACATATGCGACACTACTTACTACAGGGTATAGTTCATTTACGAAACATAAAAATTGATATGTATGTTTGTACGTATGTATAGCAACATATTGAATTGTGTACTAAAATACACATAAAGTATGAATTTGAATGCAATAGGGTTAGTTTGTGTAGACGTTGTTTTTTGTTTTGATAATTTTTATTGTTATTGTGGGTGCTTGCAGTAGTAGTCGTAGTCAAAACAAACTAAAACTTATATAAACACACATAATTCATGTGCAAATTAAGTTTAAAAGTTTTAGTTTTTTTGTTTGTTATTGCAGCAATATTCTTACTCTTGAAATAAAGCTGTTGTTTCAGAAGCACTATGACCATAATAAAATGGTTTAATTTTTTTAGAAATTATAAATAACGTATTCACAAGGTGACCTATGTGTTGTATTGTCATAATGTTTTAGTTTTTTTAAAAATAAACAATGAAATACTTTTCAATTGTTTTAAAATTTCGGCGAAATTATAGTATTAAGATAACGTGACTCTTAGGCCTTTTGTTAATGCACTGAAGAGCGGATCCAAGCGTGAGGGATATTTACAAACCCCCTCAAAAACCAAATTTTTTTTTGGCAGACAAATAATTTATATATTTTAATAAAAACTCTCCCCTTTTTCCCTAAACACGTAAGATAAATCTGCTACAACAAACGTACTTAAAATGGTTGTAGGTTTAATTTTGATTCCCATATTGTGGAGAGTTTTATAGAAACTAATACAAATAAATAAAATCTAGTACCAAAACTTGGCTTTAGGAACTAGCAAGGAGATTTTAACTTTTCTGCTGGCAATTTGTTCGTTATTATGTCAAGTATGTTGCACACAAAAGACAGAAAATCTTGTCCAAATTGCAAATCAGTAAATATATTTGATAATTTTAATTTTTTAAAGAATTTGAAAAATTGTGTTAATATTTGTTGTGATTTTTTTTTAGTTTTTCGTAAACGTTTTTTAATAATAAAGAATCATTAAAAACTTTTCTAGAAATATGAAGCTTTATTTTGAAGAGTCAAAAATCTTTAAATTGACAGCACGGTTTTCTCCACATACAGTTCTAGTTGATTGGTAGAATCAAAAATGAAAAAAATAAAGATAACGCCATGCGCATGATTTTCCGTTAGATGACGTATTTGGCCCCTAGTAAGGGATGCCAATTAAAAACTTTCTGACGAAAAAATTTTTAAGATAACAAATCAAATAAATTTTAAGTAAACTAATTGCTAATCACACATAAATCTTTTTTTTTATTTATTTGAAATTTACAAATACCAAATTTCTTTATATGAGAAAAATTTTTTTTTAAAATAACTTTTGTACTTGTCGTATTCGGTTTGTATTGTGTGAGGCCTGGCACTATAGACAAAAGAAATAGGTTGTATTAAGTTTAAATACAAACATGAGTTACCAATTTTGTTTTGTGTGTGAAATTTACAATTTTTCGCTTGCTACCCTGACATGAAAATCACTGGTAGTTTGAAATTATTAGCCAATAGAAACACAGCTTGATCACGTCATTGGAACGACATGCACTAAATATTTTTTTGGGCACGGAAAGTTGGTCCATATACAGGGCGACGCACCAATTTTGCTACAATAAGAAATCCAAATATTTTTAGTATAAAAGGAAATAAGTTTTTTATTAAATAGATTTTAATTGAAATTTAATTTTATAAACCTAATTAGTTTTCAAGATGCTAGACAGTCACTAACCATTATGCTTACTCACGTATATGCGAAACCTGATCAGAAAATTATTCATTGCGGCTTAAAATGTTGAAGTCGGGATCGCCTCAATTAATGTTTTAATGGCCTACTTCAATTAAGTCATATTCGTATGTTTTGTCTTTTACAACTCTAGCTTGACACACCCCAATAAAAAAGTCTGGTGCATTTAGGACAGGCAAACTTTAGGGCCAACGAAAAGTAGAGTTTCTTGATATTAATTTGTTTGGGAATTTTCGTTGGAGCTCCGCCATAACCAGTCTGGATGTATGCAGTTACGCTACCGAGCTGAAGCTAAATGCTATTGGAGCAGATACGTCTTCGTTGCAGTTCTTGTTAAAAAAAAATACTACTTTAATATCCTTAAATAACGCTTTGGATTGACAGTGACTGTTGTACCGGTTTCTTCAAGAAAAGATGGCACCAAATGCTTGTAGCATGATTCGAGCGCCCCTTGTATTTTTACTAAAAATCAAAATTAAAACTTTGCAGTTAAAGGTAAGCGATCACATAATGCGTGCCTCAATAAATTTGCTGAGAAAAATATTTGACATGACATAGAAATGGACTTATTAGCTGGCCATCCAATTCTAATGATTTGACGCCATCTGGTTATTATTTCTGATAATAAATAGATTAGATCGAGACATGCGCAAACTAATATTAATATCATAAAATTACTTAATGAAATAAATAGAACGGATCTTTCGAAAGCCTTTCTATATTTGATTGCAATTGAAAATTTTCTGCATCTTTAAAAAATTCATTAAATAAATTTAGCAAAAGAAAATCAAAAGCAATATATGTAAAAACGAATCTATTATAATTATGTGAAAAGGATGATCTGTGTAATTTTAAAAGGCTACGACCCATAGTGCATTTCATAAAATTACATATTGAAAAATATTACTGAAAACAGGAATAAAGTACTACGAGTGCATAATCGTTCATCTTTGTTTGTATGTGTGTGTATATATGTTTATATGTATGTGGAGCAATTTGTGATTTTTTTAATTTAATTTGTGGCTATTATTTTATAGTTGTATCGAAAAAAATAAGAATGAAAATAAATAATAGTCTAGTAAATGCTTTAGTAATAAAAATTTTTTTAATTTATAGATCCCTTCAGATTTTCGTTCTGACTTAAAACTGTTGTTCCTGTTGCTACCACAGTATTTTATAATTGCCGCCACTTATGTGTTTGTTTAGTTGGGTTTTCTTTCTAAATACAACTTTAAATATTTTTTTTCTCTTATAGCTTTAACTTAAGAGTCAGAACATGCTCTCTTGCTGGGCTAAATTAGTTACAGTTTTTAAAATTTATATCTTTTGGTACATAGTTTTAGAAACTCATAGCCAGGCTTCCAAAATATCATCTTCAGGGGATTTTGTTGTTTTTTTCTTTATGCTTCCACTATATACAGCTGTTGCATATACTTATTGACCTTAGAAACTGTTTTTGCTGTTGCTTTAGCTAACACATAGATACATGTATGTGAGTGTCAGTGGCATCCCTCAACATGTGCGGTTTACATAAATTTGTAGCATTTTATATTTAAAGTTTGGTGTTTTTGCTCGTATTCTATTTAGTTTGTGTGCGTAGGGTTTTTATGTGAGTGTGTTTGGTTGCATTTATATTGCATGTTGTTATTTTAAGCATAAACTGTTGTTGTTGCTGCTGCATGTTGTACTTAACTTCACCTATAAGGAAGTTTGCCATAAAGTCCATGTAAATTTGTTCATCTGTGTGCGAAACATGTGTTACAAAATATTGCGTTCGGAATTAGTTAAGATTTTTCTCAAATGTATTTTATTTTACTTCATTTTCTTTTAACGTAATCTTAAATTTTAAATGTTAATATATAAAGTTATGCAAAATTTCTAATGTCATTTTACTAGTAAAAAAATGAATATTTTTATTTCGTCCTTAATAGTATTATTAGGGGACCATCAGATTGATAGGAAGCAAAATTTCTCCACCAGTTTATGCGAAGGTCGTTTACATTATAAGCCCTAGCTTTTTTTTCTAGAAAATCTCCTCAATGAAGAAAACCGAAATATGAAAAATATATTGTATGTCAACATAATTCTTTTTATAATTTTGTAAATATCATTTTGATATTTATCCCAGTCTCCCTTTAAAGTTTGTTCCAAAAATTACCTCAATCTAATCTCGAAAGTTATTTAAGATATTGTTATACATAGAATTGGTTTTATTAGATTTTAATATTATTTTTCCATGTTCCTTTTTTGGGCAGTGAGAATTCTTCTCTAGTACCATATTTGTTTTACGTAATCAACTGATTAGCCTTGTAGCATGATGTTATCGTTGTTGATGTTGGTAATTCTCAATAGCTTTGGCTTTGTTGATATTTATCAAAAGTCCAGCATTGCGTTCTAGTCTTTCCAAAAATTTATACTTTTGCTTGCATATTGGAGATCTTGAGCGAGAGTAGAGAAATATCATCCGCCTAATCCAAATCTTCGATTTGGCGAGAAAGACTCCATGTAATTCCTTTTCTTTCTGATCAGACTTTGTTCATGATGTCATGCAGCACTATAGTGAATAGCAGAGGTGCTTTATTAAAGCGTTTGTATAAAATGGTTGAATTATATTGCCGTTGTGATGAATTGAGAGTTCCACGACATCGTACATAGCTGTGATGGGTTATTTTATTTTATTAGTTAAGCTTAGATTAATTTAATGTACATTTGAATTCCTTTTAATATTCGTGTAATTTACTTTAGTCTAGTTCAGATTTAATTTAACGATTTTGTCAACATTGAAATCATGGTAAAACAAACAAGTTAAAATCATCTGCACAACAAATACAATAAGAAAATACAACATGTATTTTGTTTTTGCTAAGAATTCTAGTAAAAATGTCAAAATCTATCCTTACAGCTGTTTCTGTGCAATAAAATTAATAATTTTGTGGAAAAAGTTGTTGTTTCTTCCAAATATACATTTTGTTGTACAAACTTAATCACAATTTTCGTTCGTAATGGCCTGTTGTGTGGAATGTTTTGTTGTTGTTATTTGTTTGTTTGTAGTAAATCCAAAAATTTTAATAACTTCCACAAATATGCTGCTATTTTGTAAGTCCGCTTGTATCATCTACTTATTGTAAAATTTTTTTTTTAAACTTTATTTTTGTAGATAGTGGACGTCGCAAAAACTTTTGTTTTTTGTGTTGTATTGCCTTTTGCCAAATTTTTGTTAGGTTCTTATGAAAATAAAAGTATAAGTCTCTTAATTTAAAAATATTTATTTTAAACACAAATACATATAAGTACATATGTGAATGAATTTCACGCTGCTTTTTGTTAGGTGAATTTCCCTAATTAATGTTTTTAGGAGGCGACACAACAAACTCCATATAAAATGTTTTTTTATAAAGTTTGAATTTAAAAAGCTAGTAAATTAACTACCGCTCTTATTGGATATACATTAATCTAGCTTTTATTATTTAAGTTTATGTCGAATGTGTGCAAAAGAAAAAGTAGTGCTAACAAGCCGCTTCTGTGGTTTATTAGGGCCCTAACTTGTTTGCACTGTTTTTGGGTAAAATTTACTTTTACGTATTTATTTTAAATTCACTGTTTTATTTATTTATTTATTTATTTATATTATTGTATGTTTATATATTTACTCGTTAAAAATCATTTAAATCATTTTTTTTTTTGTTCAAATGTTTATTTGTAAATATAACATTTAAATCAAAGTAACCAGAAAACACTAGTATGTTTATTCGTTTACTCAAAAGTATTGTCTATTGTTTTCTAAGCTTTGTTAAATCCCGTTCCATTTTTACCATACAGAAAGTGAAAAATTAAGCAAGATCAAGTAAAAAATAGTTTAAACTTTTTTGATTGATATAATGTACATTTCACATTTTGTAGCATACTTTAAGGATGTTTTTGAAATCATTATTTGTGGAATTTACATTGCTTGGAAAACTCTACTTGCGATAATACAGTACAATTATAGGGAAACTACAGCAAGTAGTAGTTGTATACAGAATATATAAATAAGTAAATATTAAGATAAATTAAATAATAATGCATTATTAAATAAACTTTTGCAGTATTTAAGTGTGTTGAAATAAACAAAGTTTTATAGCGTAAATTTCAACAACGCTGATTATTGTGTGCAATAAAAATAATGCCGGCTTATTTAACCTTCCTGTACCCGCGCCAATTTTTGTAACACACATACCCGCGCACGGTCTCACAGACCGAAAGTTTGAACTAGATGAAATGCTAGTTTTTTGGAAACAAAGCTTGATAAAAACGATTTTTATTTAAACTCGATGATATAGTAAAAAAAAACAAAGCCATTCATTAAATTAATATTCAGTAATTTTATTGATTTTCAGTCGTTAACATAGTAGTCTTCAAAAAGTATTTACGTAAAAGCGTTTTGTCGCGGGTATAGGAAGGTTAAAGTAGATAAACCAACGATTGTGAGAGATATAACTAATGTTTAATCACAACAAAAATTCATCATATATAATTTTGTATTTAATATGTCTAGCATGATAATCTACAACTGGTTTACTAATTTATTTCCCTTTCTTTGCCGTCTTTGCAATGTCCGATTAAACTATATTTTTTTTATTATTGTACAAACAGGATATATTGCACTAAGTTGCAAAGGTTAAACAAAAAGCCAACAAATTAAATTTTTAATAATGAAACCATATTTAAATGGCATAAACATTAAGTGTAGCTACAACAACAAATAATCTATATGGTCAGTTGTATTGAAATCACATGAAATAATGACAACTGTTTCTGCTAAAGAACGTGTTAAACACCGTAAACATATTGCTAAAAGATCACGTTGTGGTCGACAGCCAAACAAATAATAACAAGTAAGAGCACTATATTCGGCTGTGCCGAATCTTTTATACCCACCACCAATTTTGTGTACATTTAAAGCACAATTTTTATTATTTTGTTAATCGCTATAGAATAATCTCTTTATAATAAAATATGTATCACTTTCTTTGTAGAGGGTGGTTAAATTTGAAGGGCCCATGTTTAAGGTGAACCACATCTAAACTTCAACTTTTTTCTTGTATTTCATTTGGCATTTCTCAATCTCAGACTAACTCAATTTGAACCGTGGAAAGATACGCAATCGAGCAACGCTTTTAAATATTAAAGATTTTTATAAAAATGGGCGTTCAAATCAAAATGCATTTCGTGCACTTCGTGATTCTTTTGGTCAACATAATCGTTCGAATTCGTCCACAATCGTGAGAATTGTAAAAAACATTTAAATGTCTGCAAAGCAGGTCTGTATGAAATGTGAAAACATCTGTGAATGCCATCTTAGTTCGTTGAATGGGAAACAAGCAAGCAACCTCGACTCATCATCGTGCCCAACAATCGAGCATCAACAGTGTCATTGAAAATTCATACATAATTGAAGCATACAAATATTATCATTATAAAAATAAATGATAATAATTTCATAATAATTTTATTAAAAATCAACATAGTCCCTTAAAATTAAACCACCTATTATAACTTTGGTATGCTAGTAAAATGTTTTCGTAAATTTAGTCTTTCAATGAAAGTGGCCTATAGTCCTTTAGTATTCCAAAATCTTTATTCATAGAGAATTTACATGAATTTAAGAGGAAGAAAGTGAATTTAAGTTTAAATTTTAAGGGCCACAGGGTGACTTAAAATATACATTCTCTGCATTTTTCTAAAACGGGAAATTTATTAGTAAGATTTTGTTTTTTAAACTTCTATAACATTCTGCTTTTAAAAGATTTTCAAACGGAATAAGTTTTGTATAATTTTAAAATTTGTTAGCCATTAGTACATGAAAATAAATTGTTTATAATGTTTAGAGATAATTTTTTTTTACTTAGGTCAAAATTTTCCTAAATTCCCATTTTTAATAGAGCATAACTTCAGGAGAACATAAGCATAAGTTGTTAGCATGCCATCTAGTAGTTGCTAGTAGAGTCATCTATCTTATCATCTTTATCTTATATTTAGCTACAGTACAATAAATGATGCAGTGTAAGATGAATAAATGCTAATATATATGACTAATATATTTTTATAAAAATTTAAAGAAAAAAGTGTGCGTTGCACATCTATTTTCCGTTATAACGAAGACTTTGACCAAAAAACCATGTTTGCAAAATTTCAGAATCGTACATATAGTTTTGTCAGTTTTATTACGTTTTAAATTTGAACTATACACTGTGCGGTATAAATTTTCGTACATTTTTATCTATAACTCTTTTCCTAATTCATAGATTTAAGCGATTTTCAGGGAAAAATATTCTTTTGACTCGATAAATATATATTCAAAGTTTCATGACTACGTTTATGCGTCTGGACACAATTCAAAAGTGAAAGTGGGCGTTATAGTAGGCGTGTCAAAGTTGTTTTTGCTAATGAGTACAACTTAGGTGTTTCAATATAGTCCCTTATTATTCCAAAATCTTTAAAAATAGAGAAATTATATGAATTTTAGGTAAAACGTTATATGGGAGGTGGGCGTAAAAGTGGGCGTGGCACCTTAATTTTTTAGCATAGTAATGAAATTGCCTACGGAGGATAGACGTAGCAAAATTTATCATCATACCTCTAATTTTAGCGGTTTTATGAGCTTTTAAATTTCATTAACGGTAGATAACGTGAAGAGTGGGCGTTGTAGTAGGCGTGTCAAAGTTATTTTTGCGAATAAGTACAACTGAGGTGTTTCAAGATAGGCCTTTATTATTCCAAAATCTTTATTAATAGAGAAATTATATAAATTTTAGTTAAAACGTTATATGGGAGGTGGGCGTAAAAGTGGGCGTGGCACATTGATTTGCCGTTACAAGAAAGCGTGTCACCAAAAAACAAAGTGTGCAAAATTTCAGAGTCGTACATCCAATTTTGTTGCTTTTATGACGTTTTTGTTTTTAAATATACCGAAAATACACTGTGCGGTATAAATTTTCGTACATTTTGATCGATAACTCCTCTCCCAACGCATAGATTTAGACAATCGGGGAAAAATATTGTCTTTACCCAGGAAATATATATTCGAAGTTTTATGAGTCTACGATAAGGCGTTTGGACACAATTCCATTTTATTCGATGTTCGAAGGACACGGTTTTTTCGACCTACTCTTGCTTTTCGAGCTATAACTCTCTTCCTAATATTTCGATTAAGCCCATTTTTAATACCAATTAAACCTTGTTTATAAGAAAGATTCTGGCAAAATTTGAGCCCCCTAGCTTTTTCGGTGCGACCTCTATCGTGCTTTCAACAGACGGACAGACGGACGGACATAGCTAGATCGCCATAAAATCAAACCCCGATTTAGAATATATATACTTTATGGGGTCTAAAATGGATATTTCGATGTGTTACAAACGGAATGACAAAATTAATATACCCCCACCATTTTTTTGGTGGCGGGTATAAAAATTAAAAAAATGTTGTAAACAATTTGCGTTGCTTGTCTTTTTTTTTTTTTTTTGTATATTATAATATTTATCATCTATAAATGCTCAGTTTTTGTATATGGTTAAAATGTAATTTACTGAAATTCATTGTAGTTCATTTGATGTGATTGTGTAAGTGTAGGTGTGGATGACCTAAAAGCAGTGTATGTTATGTTAAGTTAACTGATATGGCTTACAGCATCCAAGGTAACTAAATGAATACACTATAGTGTGATTAGTTAAGATAAAAAAACACAACTATCAAATATAAGAATAGATACTGTTACATTATATGAAATTAGTTGCTAAAATTTTAGTTATATCCTTCACTTCTGGTATCAAGTAATATTAGTATTGACATTTCGTTTGTAGTTTATTTGCAAACATACAAAGTGAGCTTTTTAAAAACGAAGTTATATCGGTCTGCCGTCTGTTTGTCTATAGGATTTTTAAATGGAATTAATATTTAAAATCATATAAACATAGGTAGTGATAAACTTCAGGTTATTCGTAAAAATTTTAAAACAAAACGGCTGTTTTTTCGGCTCATAAATTAAGGTTAATTTTCTTGTTGAAGGATCATATATTAAAATTTAAAATAATTTGTTTTTCAATTTTTTTTTCTATTTCTTTGCGTACTTGAAGAATTTTATTGTATGTTCATTTATAAAAATTTTTTTAAAATATGTGCCTAATAGTAGTATTTCTTACTGATTGTTTGTTTAAGACATTTAATTTTTTGTTTAATTTAAAATAATAATGGTTTGTATATGTAAGTGTGATTAACGTTTTTTGTTTTTTTGAAAACTTGTAACTGAACAAAATTTTATTCACAACCGAAAATTAAAATATTGCCAGCAAAAAGTGGTAGTAATACAAATTTCGCGTTTTTAGTTCTTTTGATAAAAAAGACGGACGTTGCCATAAAAGTGCTTTAATTAATTGTAGTAGTCAGACAAAGCTCAGGACTATATACAAGATTTTATTAATTTTTACCTAAATATGAATACATATGTTTATATAAATGTATATAAATTTAAGCAAAAGGATAAATTCAGTAATACAATTTTTATAATTAATTTAACTGCATTCTTTTAATGCTCAATTTCCCATGGTTAGTTGGTAAATACTTAAATACGTCATATGTTGCGTATACTTTATATTATTTAGCAGTGCCTAACAATAACACTCATACGCTTACAGTGACAATAATAATTTATCTTACACCAAAAAACGTCATTACAAAATGCGTCGCTTCAACTGATTTCTTAATACTAACCTGCTTCCAGATCCTTTATAGACAAAATTTTTCAATTAAAAAACGTTTTATTGCTATCAGAAACAGCTTAATCACGCTTTCCCCTTTAAAACTGCTAGCAAGTAAGGAAGAAATATAAATATAAATAAATGTTTCCTTTTTTCGGTGGGATGAAAATATTACTTGAAGTATTTTATTCAAACAGTTATTATGTAGGGTATTTTTTCAAACCATCAAACTAATAATATCTCGAATACTCGATAAATTAACAACTCTCCATTATAATTAAATAATAATTATAAGTATATAAAACAGGCGCAGAGTAAGAGCTGTAGACAAATTTAACTAAAGCAAATGTTTAAATAAATGTTTATTAAAACGTAATTATATTAAACTTTTAATTTACTTAGTCAAAATAAGTGTACTTTTCTTATGAATGTTAATGACAGTCTTTGTTTAAGCATTAATAGCTATAAATTATGTTTTATTAATGATTATAACATAAATAAATTACAAATAATAAATAAGTTACCTATAAAAAAGCTATTTGATGCCGATAATATTAAAGAATCAAGGTTAAGAATATTTCAAAATATTGTGTTGGCTAAAATAAACTTTTCAGATTATTATTTTACTACTTATTACAACTAATAATTATTTGTTAAAAAAAATGTAAAAAATTATCTCGAGCCTGATTAGTTCACCTTCATGCTCTATTTGGAAGAGAGGTCAGAAGAATACAATTTCTTTAGCAAAATAAAAGGGAAAAACCGTATTTAGTTAATTTAAACTTATTTTTATTTAAGAAATATTTGCATATGTATCGACTTACTTTAATCTTAAGGAAAATAAAGTTTCTATTTCTCTGTTGTGCGTATAAGAAGTGTAGAGACGTTACTATTACAACTTCTAACGTTTTAAAAAATATTTCCATTTCCGTTTGCCCACAAGAAAGCACATTTCTTTCCAAATAAATTAGGTAGTAACAATTGAATTTAAATTGCCTATTTATGAACCGCAAATAACAAATAAAAACAAATTATTACTCGTGCATACCATCACACACTTTCTAATTTACCGATACAATCTCAAAAATAAGCTGAAAAAATATAAATAAATCTGTTACAATCTGAACTCAATAGTATCAGGGAACTTTATAATTACGTATTTACAAAACACACGCCAAGTAGCTTACACTTCCATACACACAACTGCTGGCACACGTTAATTCGTACACATTTGTGTGGACTTGTAAAACCACACTAAATAAACAAGTAATTTTAATACAAATTGTGAACCAATAAAAAACAACACAAATGAAAATACCAACAACACTGCAACACGTATAAAATTTCGGTTTATAGCAGTCGTTCCCAAATAGTTTTAACATAAGACATACATTTTTTGTTTTATAAAATAAATAACGATTTTTAATATTAGTACTCGCCAGGTTGATGAAACTCAACCGCTATTTATTTAGTTTTTTTTCCTAAATGTTGATAATAAGAATGCTATCAAAATCCAACTAAATAAAATGGTTTTTTAATAAATTTTCGTCCTTTTCATCAGAGCAGAACTTATTTTTAAATAAAATATAAATAAATTTAATTTTTATTTTATCGAACTTTTCTGTTTAAACTAATATTCAAATTTTAATCAGGCTCGAGTTCATATTAACATTAACCGATCAAAGAGTGCTGATGATGAAATCGTAGCTGGTTTCGAAAATGCATTCCACTCGGCTAGTTGTCGGTAAAAAATATAATTTTTCAGATTATTCTTTCATTTATCACAAATAAAAAAAAATTCTTTGTAGCAATAAGAATGTTAATATGAACTCGAGCCTGATTAAAATTTAAATATTAGTTTGAAATATAAATATTTTGACCGAAATAATAAAAAATAAAATATAGAATTATTTGGACCGAATTTTAATTATAATTTCGATAAAGGCACTACATTAGTTGTGTTTTCATTATTGTTAGTTTGTTATTTTTCTTGTCTACAAATTTATTACCGCGTAGGAGATTTAACCTTGCAAGTGAGCGTTGGCAGTAGCTAAAGCTTCAAAATTGTTTTTAAAAATAGATCTCTTGAAAACATTAAACTGAGTTAATTTTTTATATGCTTATTTCATTTAAATACTTAATTTTTTTAATGACAAAAGATCTTCAAATAAATAAAAATATAAGTCTAATTGAAATATAAATATCAGAAATATCAGCTGATGAAGAGTTCATGAAAATATTTGTATTTGTATAACGCACACATTGGGAACTTTCTTATACAGTTCTGCACACATACACCTTAATAACTGAAAAAAAAAATAAAAATTAGCGAAACATAAAATTTTTTTAATAAAAACCTTCAATTTACTTGTATTTGTTATTTTGCACAACAAATATAAATTTAGAATCCTGAAATTCCTACACATTCAACCTAACACACGTTCTATAAATAAAACATAAGAGCACAAGGTTCATAGCCAGCAAACAGAATTAAAATTTCATTGATTAGAAATTAGAATTACTGTGTGGCAAAAAGTGTGGTTAAAGTCGAACATGAGTTTATGTTTACATTAAAACACCTCTGTTCACAGATACAATTGTATATAAATACATTTGTATAGTATAATTGTAATAGAATGAGTAACCGTGAAAATCAATGGATAACGAATTTCTGATAAACAGAAATACATACACCTTCATTCATACAAATATTTTCAAAAGTTCTAGTGGTGTTTGGCGGTAAGAATATTAAAATATTAAAAGGGGGAAAAATCAAAAGGCACAATCTTTAATTTGCATAAATTTATAACTATTGTCAGTAAGGGAAGAGATTTGGTCTATCAGAGCATTAGTGCGTTGCTGTATTCTTTGCTCATGAAACGAAATATAACGAAATACACTTGTAGGCACAATTTAAATATTTTAATTATGGATGATTATTGGTTTTCCTCTCGACTGAGCAGAAGTCAAATGTAAAAATGTTGAACCAAATATTAAATTTAAAACGTTTTATACGCTTTTTAAATAGAGGAAAAAGAAATTTACTGAATTACTTTACAAGTAATTTTGTATGTAAAAGCATGCCTTAACTTATTTTTAGCATCACATGAATTCCAATTGCTGTTGTTGTCGCAAATAATTTTTGTATTGTTCAGAATAGACTTGACTTAAATTCATTCAAATAGATGAATACTCCTTCGATTAAGTTTTTTGGGTGCAGCAATATTCGCTACTTTTTTTCTGGTTTCTCTTCTGTACTCCTTCTAAAGACTAACGTCCACATGACAATTATTCAAGCAAAGTTTTGATATAAACGTCACGATGACCAACTGAAATGAGTTTTTCGTTGTAGCTTGAATCGATGCGGATCGCTCATCACTAAGTTGTGTTGAAATTTTTATGTTCATGTGTGATTTGTTTACTTGTGGAAATAAGTTTATGACAAGTAATATTTTTCTGATCATTTTGTTGATTTCTGGAAGTCGGTTTCATGTGGGCTAAATTAGGGACCGAATACTACAAACTTTAATATATACAATTCTAATCTCTGGTAATGTAGGGTGCAAATATTGTCTACAATTTAAAAATTAAAATTTCACACAAAAATTATTTCTAGTTTGTGTAACAACATCTTGTCACAACCTTTTTTTATGCTCACCATGACTATTTTCGCAAAACATTTGCTTATACAGGGTGTCTGGTGGCAAATTTATTTTTTTAAATATGATTTTTTCAAAAAGTAATAAGCGGTCCGGAGGGCGGGTGGTGCCGTTGGGATTACCAGTTGTGAGGATTTTTCAGTCACAATAGCACAGTGGTCGAGTGAGCATCGCGAGTTCGCTATGGAAACATCTTTTAAGAGTAATGATTCTTATGTAATTGCTCGTCGACAATATTGTTCAAAGTTCGGTATTCGGCGAATATGTGATGGATCGAGTTTAAATAAAATTCGTTCGTGTGTGCAGAGATTCCACGTAACTCTGTGGCTATGATTATCCCACGACCAGAGCTCAGAAGATCTTCAACGTCTCTCGAAAGCATTGAATTGGTTAAAAGAAGTTTACGTGATAATCCGCGACTTTCAATACGGAAAAAAGCAGCCTCACTGGGACTTCCAAGAGCAATTATTCATACAATTTTAAAAAACGATCTGAAGGTCCATCCTTTAAAATTCAAGTACTTCAAGAACTGAAAGAAAGTGACTTTGATTTACAAACAAAATTTTTTGTGAAACGATGTTGGAGCGTTTTCGCATTGTAAATCCTATTTTTTGCAGCGAAAAAAAATAAAAAAAAATTAAAAAAAAATTTAAAAAAAAAATTAAAAAAAAAATTAAAAAAAAAATTTAAAAAAAAATTAAAAAAAAAAATTTAAAAAATAATTAAAATATATATAATAAATATGAAACAAAAAAAAAATAAAAAAAAAATATTTAAAAAAAAAATTAAAAAAAAAACAAGTAACAGTGTTATATTCGGCCGTGCCGAATCTTATATACCCTTCACAACGTGTAGTCATGCAATAACAATTGTTTGTATCACCATTCATCTATCTATATATATAAAAGTGAAACTCTGTGTGTGTGTGTGTGTGTGTGTGTGTGTGTGTTAGCTATAGACTCCGAAACTGTAAAACCGATCGGGCTCAAACTTTGGTAAGTTGTTGTACACATACCAGGGAGTGTTTATGGGTGAAAAAAAGTGGGCGGGGCTACGCCCATAAAAAATTAGTTATCAGTTTTAGCTACTTGCACTTGACCGATTTTTCTAAAACTTTGCACACATATCGAGCTGTCATGACTAAAAAATTTCGTGATAAGAAAAGTGGGCGGGGCCACGCCCCTAAAAAAGTTTAAATTTTGAGGTACTTGCACTGGACCGATTTTTCTGAAACTTTGCACACATATTAAGCTGTCATGACTTTATAATTTCGTGATTAAAAAAGTGGGCGGGGCCTCGCCCATAAAAAATTAATTATCAGTTTTAGCTACTTGCACTGGACCGAACCTTCTGAAACTTTGCAAACATACTGAGCTGTCATGATTTTACACTTTCGTCATTAGAAAAGTGGGCAGTGGCACGCCCATTAAAAAAAGGTATCATTTTGAGGTACTTGCACTGGACCGATTTTTCTGAAACTTTGCACACATATTGAGTTATCATGACTATACAGTTTCGTATTTAGAAAAGTGGGCAGTGCCACGCCCATAAAAAAAGGTATCATTTCGAGGTACTTGCACTGGACCGATTTTTCTGAAACTTTGCACACATATTGAGCTGTCATGACTATATAATTTCGTGATTAGAAAAGTGGGCAGGGCTAGGCCCATTAAAAAAGTTATAATTTTAAGATACTTTCACTGGACGGACATTTCTGAAACTTTGCACACTTATTGAGCTGTCATTACTATACAGTTTCGTAATTAGAAAAGTGGGCAGTGCCACGCTCATAAAGAAAAAGTTATAGTTTTTAGCTTTGCACTTGATATTTGATTAAAATTTAGAATGCGATTAAAATTCATGAAGGAGCGTAGCAACGCGCGCCGGGTTTGGCTAGTCTCATATAAAATACGTACATATGTATATACTGGTTAGAATAAATGTGGCATCGAATCCCAGCTGAGCCAAAAAAATTTTATTTTATTTTATTTAATATATTATTCATATTTCATTATTTTTTTTTAATTTTTTTAAAATTTTTTTTTGTAGTTTTTTTTATTATTTTTTTCTTATTTTTAATATTTTTTTTTTGTAATTTTTTTTTTTTCATGTTTTTTGCATGTATGTATGTATGTATGTTGTTGTTGTAATTGTGAAAAAAAACTAGGTGGTCGTGGTTTTTCGCTCATATCTCAGAAAGTTATGGGGCGATTGTGCTGAATTTCAATAGCGATTCATTCCTGGATATTTCCAAGAGATTAATACCATATACAGATCTGAGGAACATATAGTTGCTTCTAAAAGTTGATTTCAACCAACACACGGACAGACAGACGGACAGACGGTCAGGGCTTAATCGACTCCTCTATTCATAAGCTTTCAGAAAATATATACTTTAAGGGGTCGAAAATGAAAATTGTAGAAATTACAAACGGAATGACAAAGCTATATATACCCTTGTGCACCACAGGTGAAGGGTATAATAAAAAAAAAATTTTTTGGCTCAGCTGGGATGCAATGCCACGTTTTCTCTAACCAGTATACACGTTTGTATGTATGTATGTTGTTGTAGTAATGTTGGTTTTGTGAAAAAAAAATCGAGGTGGTCGTGGGTTTTTGCTCATATCTCAGTTGTTTATGTACCGATGTTTCTGATTTTCAATACCGATCTACTCCCGAATATTTCTGATATCTTGATACCTCACCCGAGTCCAAGCGATGTCGGGAAGCTTCAAAAAGTTGATTTCAACATACACACGGACAGACGGACAGACTGACAGGGCTTAATCGACTCCCCTATTCATAAGCTTTCAGAAAATATATACTTTATGGGGTCGGAAATCAAAATTGTAGAAATTTCACACGGAATGACAAACCTATATATACCCTTTTTCACTGTGTGAAGGGTATAAAAAGTAGTCTATTCTTCAAATAGAAATATATAGGGTTTGTATGCTATCGAATGACTAAGAATATAAAAATATCTACTATCGGCAAAAAGGTTTTTGCTCACTATACACTAAAACTTCGATTTTGGCCGAATGTTACTTGGCTTATTTAAAGCGGATCTCATGGTTTCCCATTAACAAAATGCAAAGTTAGACTAAGCGAAGGGATGTTAAAAGGAAAATAAATTTTTGTGGGATTAAAAGTGCAATTCTGACTTTTTTTATAAGGCGGCTAAAGTAAATGACATATTTTCTATATTATAACAGTGTCTTGCGACAGGGTACATTCCGGTAGCATGTAAGGACTGTTTTTTTATTCCTAACCATTAAGTCAATTAGCCTTACATCTTATCTGTTGAAACCAATGAAGCAGAATCTGCATTGAATCTCAGGAAAGGATGTTCCAGGCTTATCTGCAGGGAGGGGTTTTATCATCTTTCTGGTGGAACATAAATGTAGACAGCGTCCAGATACTGTAGGCAATACCGCATACATTGTGTTATAGACATAAATGAATGGTGAAAAATTTAACGCTATGTTCTAAAAATGAAGAGCGTAAAGAGATTGTATACGTGATGATTTTTGGAACAAAATCCAAAATGTCCAGGATGGAAAAATATCTGAGAATAACACTGTATGTGAAACCAACCAGGAATGATCATCTTGGAAAAGAACACATAATTCAAAGAGGATTTTACAACATTGTTGATGGGCTTGCTGCCAAAAATTGGATATTTGTCATAAGGCTGTACATTAAATCTACACGGAAATGATAAGACTAACAATCATTTACGCATTTGCTGTCCGATGAACGAAGGACTCCTAGGAGACCTTTAGACGAAAGTTAGTTTAGGTTTAGACAATTGCTTGGGTATGCCATCACATACGTACCACATTCATGTTAGGATTGGACTCAATGCGTGGCTTACTGCGATTGGACATTTTGACAAGGAAAATGTTCAGTGATTGGAATTCAGAGCGAAAATAGGTTGAAATTGGGGTAAAGAAGATATTGGATTTCGTACATAAGCGGGTTATGAAGGCTTTTAAGCCGGTGGTGTGCTGAGTAAAGTCAAAGTAGTCAAAAGGATTCACGTACAATGAGTGCATGGATAGTGATATCAGAATTTTACTGAAGGGTCCTTTGTAGACTAGATGGCTGATGGTAGTGTATACTAAGTTAAGTTTCACTTATCCTGCACAGTAAATCTGAGAAAGAATGTATCTATCTATCATCTTGAAATGAGTTTAGTGTCCTTCAATCGTTTAATAACCTATTGCAAATTCGTGTGCAAGAGAAGAGAATTCTTATTGCACTTGATAACTAGCCAGATATAAGACGCTTGCGGCAGATAGATACGAACACTTTGTTGGTGCTTGATTGTATTTTAGCGCTTAATATGTGTGCTTTGATAAAGTAGATGATGCTTATATGGGTTGAGGGACTTGTGCGAAGGGGGGATATGCGGCAACATTTTCTGATTCAGATCTCAGAATTGCTTTGGGTGATGGGTTAGTGCAAACAAAGGCATTTCAATGTGTTAACTTTATAAACCTTTAGAGGTGAATGAAGAGAACTACTTGTATTCAGGCTCAAATGATACTCAAAGAACATTTGGCAGCGGTGAAGTAAAGGTACTCGAATTTAATCAGAAATCGATGAGCTGCATAAAATAATTTTCTAGACTAAAACAAACGTTAGTAATCGAGCGGGACTCAGTAAAGGAAGAAATCACAATAGGTAGATTTGACATATAAGTATATGGGATATATATAAAATAAACGATCAAATAACCAAAGAGAAAGTCAAAGCTAATGACTACAGAAAGACTGCTTGCCACGCCTTAAAAATCTTGTAAGAGAATACAAGTATTGACTTGAAAATTATTATATATCAATTGATGACAAGACACAAGAGTAACACCAGGTAGTAATACATCTAGAAAAAGTACCAACTACATTCAAAATTGATATTCTATATGAACGATTCGAAGGTAACTTTGCTCCTTTCTAAGGTCACTTATATTGGTTACAAAATTTGTGGGACTTGTAGCCACTACAGATTAATCAAGATTTAGTAGCAATATGAAACATTCAACTGATGGCCTTAAAGTTAACATTACCAAAGCGATTCTTTAAATTTACCTGGCTCGGTTTAGCGAAGTCGTTGACAACTAAGTAAAAGAATTTGCTTTTGACATTTAGAC